>CAMZMU010000068.1:13694881-14160488 GCA_947311845.1 Poa pratensis
AGCCTAGTGGGGAACCATCTACGTTGCTTCCTTGCTGCCGTTTTCAAATTGAAATCCCAAACTGTTGTTTGGTTCAGTGCAGTATTGACCAAGGCAATGAAACAGTTTGGCAAGAAGAGGATATTAACTCAAATGCAAATACATATTATACATCACAGGAACAACAAATTATTCTTTGCAACACCTTCTGATCTTTCAAGATAAAAAATCAAAGAAATGCATATAACATATGTTAAAATCATGTCTTTAATATCATTGCTACATAATTAAGCCGAATAAAATTGTAACACGACACATTTCAAGTTTTTTTTCACCATCAACATTATTAAAATAGAGAGGGACAAGTCTTTATACAAGATCGTTTCAAAGTAATTTTGGATTCTTGGCGACTTAAACCAATATAATTATATCAAACTTTTATACTTCAATACATTAGTATTATTATATTACATTTTTTACAAGTATATCTTCCCAATATGTAATTAGCCTAGTTAACTGAAGATAAACTTTTACTAATATTATGTATATCCTTCTTGTACCATAATAAAAAAAATACACTTACGTTGTGTTAAATCTAAATAATTTTGTAACAAAAACTATATTGTTTTTAATGTATATAGACATAAGCTAAAAATTGAAAGTAATTGGTAATTGTGTCTCCTTATTTTTTGTAGTTGAATTAAAACTTAATTATCTTTAATATTTTGGGCGACATATCTACGAGTATACTCTAACAAATATCTTAATAGCGGTTTCTAGTGTATCATTACGTAAGAATTTTTTTAGAGAATAAATTAAGCCGTTAGCTTGACTCTCTACCTTTTATTAGTCAAGTGTGTCTTACAAATTACATTGTGTTAAAAAATAATCTCACAACACCTGCATCCTATGTACTTTATATTGGAATCTAAGCACTTAAACTAACCATTAACGATCATAATTTTTTTTTACGGATTCTACAACTTCCGCATTCATACCATTTGATCTGTTACGGTGATCGAATGTGTGCTATTATCTAGTATTCTAGTGTACACAACTTATCATCTAAGTTTCTCAAATAGAAAGTTATGCATCATATTTAAACTGACAACTTACTTATCATAACTTTCATTACAACGAGTAGGATCCAATGGAGAGAGACAAAAGTCTAATTAAAATTGTCAATTCCGACTAGGTTGTGTTTTCTGCGGGACAACCAGATAGGTTTCTTCCTACGAGATACACATTTTGGGGGTAAAGACTTACTTCTACATACCAAATAATTTTTTATGGATATTAATACTTAATTGGACATAATATAGAAATATACAATAATTATGATAATACTTTACTATTTGGGGTCCTCATACTCTTGAGGCCCGTGGACATTGCTCGGTTTGCCCGACCTATAGGCCTGCCTTAGACCTTGAGATGGCCTTGTCGGTGCCACCACCAGATGGGAACGAGTGCCAGCCACCGCGGCAGGCACGGGTGCCAATCATTCTGCTGCCGGAACACCGGGCATACAACCGCATGTTGGTGGGATGTGTCACTTGGTCCTACATCATTCTTTGGCTAGTCATCCCTGTCGCCGGCATTGACATGCTCATCCTCTTCACGGTGCAGCACCCGAAGACCCAGCAACGACGCTCGCAGATCTAAGCGATGAGCTTGCTCTGGTTGTTGGATTTTCCCTAGCTAGCTGCCTTCTTCTTTATTTCTTTTTCCATGATTGAAGTATAATACCTATATATAGATGTAATAATTCTGTTGGGGCCCTTGGCACTCGGGGCCCAGAGCGATCGTCCCTGTGCCCTGCCCTCTTGGGTCGGCCCTGTCTTCATGTAGCAGATATTGCAAATGCAGATAAAAGAGATTTGATCCGGGGGATAAATTTAAAAGATAACAATGTCATGTTGGCGAAAAGATAGCAGACTCCGGAGAGCATTTATCGAGTGAACACCATCTTCATCTAGACTTGTCGGCTGCAGCTGTCAAAAAAGAAATTGTAAGCAATATTTCTAGTTCAGCTACAGCTCAAAGATATATTGTATGCAAATTATAATTGATTATATATCACTGCAAGTAAAATACATAACTTGCATGATTACAAGAGCTATACTAATGCAAAGGCTACAGCTAGTATGCATGCAACCTGACCTGCTACAGCTAGCGCACTAGCTTAACTTGCATGACATGGGTAGATTGAAGAAAACAGCCTTGTAACCAGATTAAACACCAACAGATCAGCTCCAGGAATCTTCCAGCTAACGAGTTGATCAAGTAATGAATATAGTCAAGCGGTACTCCATACAAGACTGATCACCCTGAAATCAAGACAGAACCATAATCCATGAAGAAGATGCTCAGACATGACACAAACGTGGTGCGCATCTGTTTGTGTGCATTCGCCTTCTAATTATAAAAAGAGGTTGGGTACATCATGTATTTAACCACAACGAACACATCATGTCAAAGCACCACTACATAAAACCATGAAATACAAAGAGAAGAGTTGTCCGTCTGTCTTCTGCGCACAACAAAAGCGAAGCTATTTCACCCCAAATACAGAGAAAACAAATAATTCGTATGGAACCCAAATACTACCCTTTTTGCTTTGACTAAGCCACATTTAACGATGGTCCAACTATGGTTAATTAATAATCCGTGGTACTACTATGTTCTTCCTTTTGTTTTCTTTGCTGGACAAAAAATAATGTGCGTAGTAGATCGACGCTGCAACAGATTAATTCCTTCCAGCAATCACGAATCTGGACGTGAGGATGCGTGATGGCGATAGTGATATTGATCTATGAGTAGAACTCGTATGTGCTGGCTTTCAAGATGATCTGCCTGAGAGCACCGATGGGCGCCAGGACCATGAGACACACCCCAAGGATGATGCAGACCTGAACATCACATGGAGAATACAAAGAAAATTAGAATGAAATCAAGATATAAATTACTTATGTGCTATCTAGTACGTATGGACGAGGATAAGTGTATTTAGGGTTTTTAGTTACCCAGTTAATGCACCATGAGAGACTGAATCTCTTGGGCTTGTAGATGGCTAGCCACATGATGCACGGAAGCTGCAGGGCAGGAGCAAGAGGTTGGTTCTCATCAGTAACTCTGAATTTTGCAGTTGCTATGAATGATTACTTGGATTGAAGATGATCCTCCGATAATAGCTTACAAAGTAGGTTGTCGGTGCAAAGGCGAAGCCGCCGAAAACCCGAGCAGCCCACCGAAGAAGGGGAAGGTAATACCGATGAACATAGTGAACGCTGCAACAGAGTGTTTGCATATCATCTTCAGTATTGTTTCTTCAGTGCAACTCATCATTTTGAAAGTGAAGACTGAAGAGCAAGGGGCATTACCAACATAGGTTGACCGGGCAATCAAGCGGAGAGTCAGACCGGCGTGAACCGCAGTTTCTTCACCAGCACCGTCTCGATCATGTCGAACACCGGCATCGCGTAAATCTATGGGAAAAAAATCGTGTCCATCGTAATTGTTGTGGAGATGAGTATTGAGATGGTTTACGAGGGATTGTTGTGTTTGTACGGTACCTGGTAGCTTCCGATGACATGGATGACGACCATCATGTTGGCCATGGCGATGAGCCACTTGGGCTTGGAGAGGGTGATGAGGATGTTGTCATCGACAGTTCTGCCGAATACCCAGTAGCCGACGAGCGCGACGGGGAAGTAACAGAGTGCGACGATAATGTAGGAGACGATGACGCCCTTCCACATGGCTTCTTGGACGGCTTCTCCGGCGTGGACGGGATGGTGGCCTGGATCTCCAGGACCACGTTGTGCCGGCGTACGCGAACGCCACGTCGCCAAGCCCGGCGAAGAAGTCGAATACCTTCCCAGGCGTCGTGGTGGCCCTGACGCTGTCCACGTCGGCCACCCTCCCCTTGTCCGCGGCCGCTCCCCACGCGATGGTGGAGTAGGTCAGCGACTGACGGCGGCGGCGAGGGAGATGCCGGAGATGGAGTCGAGGTTGGGCAGCTGGGAGAGGACGAAGTGGACGGAGGAGAAGATCATGATGAAGTAGGTGGTCTTGATGTTCTTGCACTTGCCATCGCAGATCACGTCGTGGAACTTCTTGAGCGACTTCCCGCCGGTGACCATGTATACGATGTTGACCCCGACCTCGACGACGAGCTGCTGCGGCACGACGATCCATAGGCCGAGCTTCTCCCCGAAGGCGTGCTGCCCGAGCTCGTGGTACCGGTCGAACCGCTTCCCGGGGACGCACTCGTGCATCTCCACCATCTGCCACAGCGTGTAGAGCGTGATCACCCACGAGATCACCAGCACCGCGATGCCAGGGCCCCTGCATATATATGCACGTAAACATCATTTGCCGGCCAGATTAACCATAGATCGTGACTTCGTAAGGTTGTGCTGCTACCATTACGACGACGTACCATCCAAGCTCGGACATGGCGTAGGGGAGGAGCACGCCGGCGCCGACCATGGCGGTGACATTGTGGAAGGCAGAGTACCACCACTTAGCGTTCCTTGACGACGTGACCGGGAGCCAGTCGTCGATTGTCTTCTGCTCCGCCGTCCTCTCATCCTGCAAAATCGAGTTTTTTGCTGTCAGCCATCAATTTCATTGTACACAACAAAGGATAGCTAAAGATCAATCACAAATGAGGATCTATACATCCAAATTGTTTGCAGAACCATCTGCCTTTTCTAATTTTCTGTACCCTGGTTGCATTTCCACGGAGTTCATCCTAGCTAGGGAGGAACCAAGAAAGCAAGAAGCAGGATGATGAATCGGCAACAAAACTTCTCCCAAAATGAAGGGGGCACGTCGTCCAACCTTTGAAAGCTACGGAGTACATTAGTAGAGCAAGTTGGATTAACTTATGCATTCTGTTTCTCCCAGAAGTTGACTTGTCTCATGGTCAAGTTGCCCAAGTCAAACATCATCGATCCATGCTTAATTATCATGGCAACATCGTGGCAAGGATGAAATTTCGCAAGGTTGTTGTTTTGTAATTTATTACAAGTGTCTTTTACGTCTCAACTTTCCACAACACCACAGCCCTCAACGTTGCAGAATTTCCAAGAAGTCTACTCGCTTGAGCCTAGTTGTCCACTCAACTGCGACCGGAATGTACATTTTAGATACGAGACCACACTAGTACAGAACGACATATCTGATACCGTTCTATGGCAACGGCAGGAGTTAGGCGACAGAGAATCGCGACATCCCCCGCGTGCCCGCACTGGGCCGTAAAGCAGGCCACAACAAAGGCAACGGGTGAATAGTGGAATATATGTTGGCAACGGAGGTTAGTTTACCTCCGTTACCGATGTGTGCTCATCGCACACGGACAATTTCGTAATCTCCGTTGCCATTAGAAGCAGCCCGACAGCCCGCGGCCTATAAGAACCTACTATGCCCTTCACTCTCACTCTCACTGTCTCACTTCCAACCCTAGCCGCCGCACAGTCTCCTCTCTCTCCACTCTCTCGCATGGCTTCTCACCGTCGCGCTAGTAGATCCGGCCATCGCGGCCGCGGCCGTGGCCGCCCCACCCTCCGGGCCTTCAGGCAGCAGCAGCGTCAGCTGGTGTTGCGGGACGAGTTTGCGGAACAGGCCGCCGCCGCTCCGGCCCCCGCAGGCCGGTCCCGCACCCTTGGCGCTCGTCCGCAGGAAGAGCACGGCGAAGGCTCCAGTGATCCGCACCCTTCCGGCCGCACCTGCTCATTTGGCCGCCATTGCAGCTACCGCGAGATCCGCCAGGCGATGTACCCTGGCCGCCGTCCTCGCTTTCTGAACCATCCGTCTTCCTCCTCCTCCTCCTCGTCCTCGTCCTCCGACGACAAGGAAGAGGAAGAGGAGGAGGATCGTGATCTGGAGATCGCTTGCCAACTCTCCCGCGCCGATTTCGAGCGCGATGACGCCAAGCGTCGTCAGGGCGAGGCTGATCTGGAGGCGGCGGTCCTCCTCTCCGAGGCCTCGACCCAGGTCGAACGCGCCGAGTAGGCGGTCTACCAGTCTGACCTCCGGGCCGCCATAGCCCTCTCTTTGGTCCACGGCGAGGGCAAGGCGCCGCCAGGGGAGGCCGGCGCTAGCTCCGTCGCCCGGCGACGCTAAGCGAGCCCGCCTCGCCTAATGTAAGACCCCAGTTCAGTAGGATTTTTTTTTTTGCACTTCTTTTTGCTCGTTTCAGATGATTAGCTCTGTTCTTATTAGGCATTGTGGTAAGTAGCTAATTATTTAGCCATAGATTTGCTCTGTTTTTAGTACGCATTGTTTACACATATATTTTTAGCTGTTTTCTAGTTGTAAGTAGCTAATTGTTTATCCATAGATTTGCTCTGTTTATAGTAGGTATTGTTACACATAGATTTTAGCTGTTTTCTAGCTGTAAGTAGCTAATTGTTTATCCATAGATTTGCTCTGTTTATACTAGACATTGTTTACACATAGATTTTAGCTGTTTTTTAGTTGTAAATAGCTAATTGTTTATCTATAGATTTGCTCTGTTTTTAGTAGGCATTGTTTACACATAGATTTTAGATGTTTTCTATTGTAAGTAGCTAATTGTTTGTCCATAAATTTGCTCTGTTTTTAGTAGGCATTGTTTACACATAGATTTTAGCTTTGTTTCTGTTATGTCGATGATTAAATTAGGTGACACCGTGTGATCCGGGGGTGGCGCTAGTGATCCTTGTGATATGCACAAATACACATCGATCTTGTGCATCCTACTTGGCTCGCTTGCTCCATCCTGAAATTTGTGTGTCCAATCTACCTATATATGAGCATTGTTTAGCCTATGTTCTAGTTGTAATTAGTTCTATATTTTCTGTAATGCCGATGATTAAAATAAGGTGACACGGTGTGATTCGAGGGTGGCGCTAGTGATCCTTGTGGTATGCACAAATACCGATCTTGTGCATCCTACTTGTCTCACTAGCTCCATCCCTGAAATTTGTGTGTCCAATCTACCTATATATGAGACATTGTTTAGGCTATGTTCTAGTTGTAATTAGTTCTATATTTTCTGTAATGCGATGAAGAAGCATATGTCTTGTGTATAGAGATGAAGGAGCTTACATTTTGATTTTTTTCATCTCCTTATGGCGAGGAGGAAACCTGGAGACTATGCGGCGGCCGTGAAGACGTAGGAGCGGGGCTCCGTCCACACGGTCCACTGAAGCCGGCGCCTCCAGGAGCAAGACTTTTGTGCAGTACTAAATAGGTAGAAGAAGACCACACAATGAAGCTGGGCGAAGAGGAAGGTGAAGAACCGGCGGCCGTCAAGCAGGAACCACAGGGCTCCGTCGACGGCGCAGCAGGCGTCACGGCTTTTTGTTTTGTTTCCTTTAGCCCTCATTACAAACGATCAAAAACTAATCTCCGTATCTGATGTAAAGACTAAAGGCAACGATTATATATTATGCCGTTGCTAAACTTATTGCAAACGATCAAAATCTCCGTTGCCATTGTGAGGCTTCACATCATTGACAGAGGCGGGGGACATGGACCCTTTCTCCGTTGCCGATGGGCTTTTTGGCCCGTTTCCGATGTGTCGTTCTGTACTAGTGCGGTACATGTGAGATACATATAGCAGCGGCGCGACGCGTCGCATTCCTTCTTGAAAGTGCTGTCTTTGGCACCCAGTGTCCCCGGGTCCATGCGGTGGTGGGTATACGCCGATCTCCGTCGAGGGCGGGCAACTTCAGAGGACGCAGTGGACCTGCATCGTGGTGTCACTAGGGCAACCCATTTGCTTAGTTCCGGTCCGGCGTTCCACTTGCCGAGGCTAGGCCTCTCTTGACCCGCCTTCTTTCCTAGGCATATTACGGTGCGACTTGTCGAAGCGGTCCTGGTCAATGTTGAGCCTCGGGTTCCACTTCGCCGGTGACACGGCCATCGAAGCTCGGTGCTTTGCCCCTAGCCTCCCGGATGGTGCTCGGCAAGGAGGGCCTGGTGTGAGGTTTGGTGGTGGTGCTGCAGATGTGTAGTGTTGTTGCTGTTGTGATGTTGTAGCTGTGTTGGTGATGCTGCTAGTGTACTGCTGTTGTGTTGTTGTTGTGTTAGTTGTTGTTGTTGTACCGTGGTTCGGCATGTGCCGCTGGCCTAGTGGTGGTAGGAGTTGTACGATTTTTTTTTGGCTTGGTTTCCCTTATAAACCGAGTCTTTTGGCTATCAGCCTTGCTTATATGATCAACGAAAAGCAGGTCCGACTGCATTTCAGTCAAAAAAAAGTAAACGGGGTAGAGATAGAGACTCCCTAAATTCCATGCTCCAAGCCTCGTCCCACTAACATCACGATAAGACCATCTCCAGTCGCACCCCCTCCCCGATGGCGTGTTGGTTCAGAGAGCGATACCGCTCCGCCAATACGACCCTCATTTTCTTGCCAAATTCAACTAGATCTCCATATGCATGGTGCCATTTCCTTTGAGCACCCGCAAATGCTAAACTAGATCATTTTGCACTTGGTGATGAACAATTTATCACAGATCTCCGTATGCATGGCGAGAAATCAACAAACTTGATCAACAAAGACGAGAGGACTCTGGTGCTCATACGGATGATGAACATTTACTAGATTTCCGCGCTCACTCTCGATGATCATGTTGTGCATGATCACATAAGAATTCATGACCTCCCACAACCGAGCTTGGAGCACACCAAATGTGTAACGTCCCAAATTTTGGAAACAAGAAAAACTTAATTAATTAAGACCCAAAATTTGGAACCAACAAAAACTTTTTGAGTTATGTTGTTTATGGATGTGTTTCACCCATGTTTGCCCTGTTTAACTTGTGTGGTTTGTGATTATGTGAATGACCTCTCTTGTCATCAACCTTGGAACTCAACCTAGTTATATTATGACCCTTGTGATCAATGTTATGACAAGTAAAATAGTCCATATACCTTCTCCTATCTTAAGATGTCTTTTCAGCTAATAGAAACTTCCAACTTTGGAGACATGCCATTGTGGCAAATCTTGCTCTTCTCATCAATGATCCATCAAGGAAATTGTATCCCCTATCTTCACCTTCTATTCAAGTTTTGAAAGTGTAATCTGAAAACCTCCTATCATTTGATTCCAAAGCCCCTTTTGATGACATTTCAATTAGTGTCTATACCACTCTTATCTTTGCATCCTTTCTAAACTCACTCCTTTTTCCTTTTTGAAAATCAGCCTAAGTTCCTTACCATCCTATTTACTTGCATCTCACAACTATTATGGCCAATGTTCCTACCCTGGCTATTAATCCCATTTTCTCTCAAATGCTTTGGTGCATACTAAAAACCTTTAGTTCCTTTGTTTTCACAAGGGATCTCAAATATTTTCAAAAAGTTACTTATTTAAAAATCACCTTTGTGATCCTTATGATATACCCTCCCATATCAATTCAAAAATATTTGTTTTGAAAGTATTTTCTTGTCTATTATAATTATTTACAAAAAGGTCAGAAATGGAATTTTAAAATGTTTTGTGAATAAAAGTATTTCCAAAATTCTTAGAAAAATTACCCAACACTCCTTTGGTCATATGTGTCCACTCTATTAAAAAAATATTTGAAAATGTTATTCAAACTCTTGAAGAAAACTTGGTAAAACCATCTCTGGACCTATCGTCAATTCTGTTAAAAGATTGCAACTTTAGAACCTCACCTTTATCTTTGTGTTGTTTATTTTCGAAATGCACCACCACCTAATCCATCCTTGTCATCTCTACTATCCTTCCAATGTTTTGTTTGAACTTTTACTGTTTTAAAAGTCATTATTTCATGTTGCTTTTGGTGACATCAAAATAAAAGTTTCCTGAACCTGTTATTTTATTCTCTTTCCACCTCTTTACAAAACCATTCAACTTTATTATTCAGACGTGCATTTGTGGCATACGTGATCACCATAGATAGCACATCATCCATGAACCTTTGTTATTGATTATTTGGCTTTATGGTCACCTTTACATGATGGTTTTGTTACCCTCTCGATAACAGTTTTCTGGGACTTAGAAATTTCACCAAGTCTGAATTTCTGAATTTTCTGAATACTGCAGATTTCGGCCAAATTGAAATTGGTTCAAATTTGTGGTTCAAACACCTACAAAACCTCACCTAGCTCTACCCATTGCCCATCTATCTACCCTTGTGCATTTTATGCACAAGTGGCATGCTAGGGAGGTGTGCACGGCCGTGTCGAACCGGCGTTCACCGTGGCCACACCACACACGGCACACAAGCACACATGCGCTCGGCCATGTCCACGATGTCACGTAGCACCGCTCGCACACTGGAACCCCACCCCGAAGGCCTGGGCACGATCGGAGGAAGAAAAATAGGCCAAGTCCGCCGTGGCCAACCCACGCGCAAGTAGAGCCATGATGGCCTCTCTCTGCCCTCTCTCTCCCTTGGTTCACACCCCTCTCGTCATCACTCTCGTTTCAGACCAGTAGAGCACGAGGAGGGCGTCGGCACCGCCCCGCTGGCCAATGGGAGAGCGGCATTGCCACTCCCGGTTTGCACCTCCCACTCCCACTCATTGCCACCCTCGTTTAAGCCCACCCCCGAGCACATCTCGGTGCCATTCTGCACCCTCTTCCTCACCTATCCACTCTCCTCCACTCTCCCCGCTTCCCTTGCTCTCTCCAGTCCAGGAACGGCTTGAACCCGCCGCCGGCCACCGCGGCACTGCCGGGGAGATTGCCGTCGTTCCTCTCCTCCTTTCTTCACCATTATTGCTCTGGATGCAATCCCTGTTCGAGGCGCACTCCTCTGACATTTTTTTTCTTCTTCCCTTGCATCCCAGATTGACGATATCGTGCTGGACCCGAAGAAGAACATGCTCGAGTTCGCCGTCGTTTGGAGCTGTTACACGAGTTCTCCATCAGGCCGAGCTCTTCCTCGACCTCCTACATCACCCACGAGCCCACGTTGCTGCCGCTCGACGCCCCTTTGGTGAGCAACTCGTGCTCGCAGCCATGGCCGGACCTCCCTCTCATTCTGGACATGTTTCCGTGAAGGAGATGCACAGCACCGTCTTGGGCCAGGCCCAGCGCAGCTGCCTTGGCCCAGCTCCAGATCTGGCCCTTTGGTTTATTTTTCTGTAGATCTATTTTCTGTTTGAATTTCCTGTTTAATTTACAGTGTAGGTTTAATTCGTTTCTGGTAGATCTAGGCATGCTTTTGGGTTGAGGAAAATTTTGTTAGATACCCTTGAGTTTTCTTAACCATGCAGAAGTGGTTTGGTATAAAAAATGTTTTGTAGTTCGTGATGGCCATTAGATCTAGTGAAAACTAGGTTTTTCACTCTTTTTAGAATAACTCGAGCTAGGAGTATCCTTTTGGAGTGAATCCAATTCCTACAGCAAGGTTTAGTCATTATAATACCATGGCAATTTACCTTGCATGCAGGAGATTCCTAAAACAGAAACTATCTTCATGTTAGTTTTCAGGCCAGAAGCACTTATAGGATTTTTAGCTCTCAACTGGGGCTAGATTTTGATGCAAAACCAACTCCCCTAGCTTGGTATGAGTATTAGGAGCACTGTGGTAAAAGGATTTATTTTTCTGATCCTTATTTTAGGACTTGTGCTTTGTTTTCCCTCAAAAATAGCTTTTCGGCCAAAAATAAGAGCCATGTTTTATTTCTTGGTTTTAGTAAACTGTTTTGAGGTTTGGCCTACTTCCATTAGGAGTCCAGAGCCTTCATCTACCTTGTGTGTATTGGTTCCTTCATGCTAGAACATTTGAGGTGTGTCTCATAGCTCAAGGTTAGAGCCCCTTTTATCTTAGCATCAATTGTTTGTGTTTATTTTTGTTCCATGGTTTGTTTGTGTGTCTAGCAAATGTTTCATATGTTTTATTCAGAGGTTGTGTGTTTGGAGTGATTGTAGTATGGTTGGTTTACTTTTAGATTGTTGTCAACCCAATTCTTTGTGGTACTGTTTATGGTGTTCTATTGAATAAACCACCTGCACCCTTTTAGCTCTTAATCGTAAACTAGCGTGGACCGTGGTGTTACCTTTGTTGGATTGCTTAGTTACTTGATAGTGTGGTTCTTGAGCTAGTAGCATGCTTGCGTGTGAGTGTGCTAAATACTAGAGTTAACGCTTGCGTAGTAGGATACTTTTGTCTGAAGTATTTCCTTAATTAAAAGGGTACTTTTGTCTGCAGTATTTCCTGAACTACTGTAGCAGCCCTTGTTAAGTGAGCCAATCGCCCTAAGAGGAGTTTTGTTTTAGGGTTTAGTTAAAACTGCCTTTTAACTGTTATAGTTGTTATGCATACTTTCGTAGGTGTGTTTGTCGTTTGTTTTAGCTTGATGGACTTGTTGCTTGCTGTTGATTTATTAGCTTAGTGTCTGTTGAATGCTTGATATCTGTTATGTCATTGTGGCATTGTCTTGTATTTGAGTGCTGTTCCTTCTCTTGTTTACGACGTTAGATACGATCGGGAAGGAACTGGAAGTGAGGAGTGAACCTGAGGAACATCAAGATCAAGACCAGGGACATATTACTAAGCCAGGCAAGCCACCTCACCACTCTACTGAAATCCTATTATTTTCACAATCATGTTTTGTTTTTCAAAATAAAATAATGCATGTTTAATTTCCTTTGTGGCATCTTGCCACCCAAAAACTATTTTTCAAAATGTTGTTTGGCCAAAGATATCTACTAGAATATAATAGGTATTATAAAAATTAAGTCTTCACTTGAGAAGCCTTCTACTGAAGGCGCTATCAAGAAAATTATGTTCTCTGGTAGTATATCCTTATACTCTTACCTCAAAACCTTAGGATGGGAGCCTGTATTTGATGAAATGTTTTTGAAAGAAAACCTGAGTCGCTGGGAGCGATCGGCGAGAAAGTGTTTTATAAAACCCATGTTGCTGAGAGCAAATGGAGATGTTTATGAAAACCCGAAGTGCTGGGAGCATTCGGTGAGTTTACGAAAACCCGAGCTGCTGGGAGCAGTCGGAGATGGAGGTTTGTTTACGAAGTCCCTGCTGCCGCCCGAACAATTAACCCGTACAACCACATTACCTCAAAATGGGCACGGGGCTTAGCGGAAGCTTGTTGGTGTTAGTATTCGAATACTCCTCAATTGGCTAGAAGGGGTTAGAGTCCCCAGAACCGAATGCTGCAAGGGAATGGGCATACAAAGTGTGGACTTCGTGTGCCACCGGGAAGCAACGGTGGGTCTCCTATCATGGCGGTGTGAGGCTAGGGGAAACCGGATCGATACGGCTAGCTCACTCGGTGCCGGGGAGAACAAACCCACTCGAAGAGGATATTCTTATACTAGCACTGACATAGTGGAAGTTAGGATCGGCCGTCTGATGTGTGCATGCTGTCTCTGTACAGTCCGTGGTTGATCCACGGCAGACCATCCGAATCTTGTGGTGAAAGTGTACCACCTCTGCAGAGTGTAAATCTATTCGAATAGCCGTGTCCGCGGTCATGGACGGTTGCAAAGGCCACACTGGGTGACTGGTGAAAGAAGAAAAGTTGTTTTTCTGTTTTGGACTAAAAGAAGAACCAGAAAGGTACCTGGGAGGTACGGAATTTGAGAAAAGATGGTTGGTCTCGGGGAGTCAATCATTCGGATCTCGTGGAAAGAAAAAGGGGTATCCCCATCTAGTGTCTTGAAAAGTTTTACAAAGTGTTTTACAAAGATGTGGAGATAGTTCCGGCGATCTCTACAAAAGAGAATTCTATCTCTAAATGTTTCTTTTTAACAAAGATATAGAGATGTCGTATTCTCTATGTCTAAAAGCATCGTTTACGAAAACTAAGCCCTATAGTCGTATATAGCAGCTATCCCAGTTTTCGAAAACATTGTTATTGCATTACCATGAAAAACTTAAGCCCGGTGTGGGTGGTTTGCGAGTACGTAAATGTACTCATATGGCTGTGTCCCTGGATATTCAAACGTCCAGATTACAACGAGGAGATGTACGACGAGGAGGAGGAGTACGCCGACGACTACGCCAACTGAGTGTCACCGGCCAACTGCTCTGTGGGAATGCGTCCGGTTGTGACGAGGGCCGACGCTAGCCGAAAGTTTCCGCTATATCGTAGTTAATTCCGTCCTGCGTGACGATGTTTTGCAGACTTGGTCATGTGACACTTTGTGTTGTAAGACTTTTATTCGTACGACTTGAATGATGTAACTCTTGATACCATGTTGGTTATGTGATCGCGATGCACTGATCATTGGGATCGGGATCTATTTTACATAACATGGACATCTCGGACTTCGGTACGAGGGGTCCGTACAGACTTGGTATCAGAGCCATCGTTGACCTTAGGGGACCTTAGTTAGCATGGTCGTTAGCTTAGGAAGGAAATATTTTGCTAAAACTTATTTCTACATAAATCTATTTTCTTCAAGGTAAGCCTAGTATGGCTTCCACTCCTCACCTATTCTCAAAAATATCTTGATCTTACCTTTCTAATTTCAAAGTATTTCAAAAGAGTTTTCTCTACTCTCTTGTCCCTATTCAAAACTTGTTTACGCTTGACGATGGACCCAAGTGAGACCTAAGTAGCCAGAGCCAAGATGGAGACAAGAGTCCTCAGATGCACAGTCCACAAGACCAAAATCGTCGATGACAGCAAGCCAGGACCTCCAAATATCTCGGATGTGCAGAATGCAAGACAAGAATGCAAAATCACCTTCGCTCCCTCGACTCAACCCCAACAATGTTACTCCATCAGCAAACCGGACAATCTCAAACTTTTCGGCAAGAACCCAAGGTGATCAAATGAGGACTTCAGTAACCAGGTGACACCAAACCCCATAGGTTGAAGTAGGATATGACCCTTGGTTGGATTACCCGACTATCACGATTGTTGAGTGCCCTTTTGGTACTATAGGAGTTTCGTGTGCTGTTTTGTTGATATGCTTTTTGCTTGTGTGTGTCTTGTCTGTGTGTTTGTTGTTGGTGTGTTTCTGGTATGTTTCACAAGCACGCCTTGTCGCAACACATATTAGGCACACACTTCCCTTTTGTTTAAACAATCTTTTTGCTTCTACACAAAATACCTTTTTGGCCCTTTAAGCGTTAGATCCATCGTGATACATTTCAAAACTTGTTTAGAAAACCTCTCTAAAATGTTTTGCCTCTGATCTAAACTTTGGCACGTAAGAGCTTTTAACCGCACCTGATACAAAAGACCACCCCGAGAGAGCCCATCCCCGTGATGTGACGAGCCTTGCCTAGTTTAATTAACTTTTTGAATTACCAGTATACCATCACTAACTTAGCGTATCTAA
Organism: Poa pratensis; assembly: GCA_947311845.1. Lineage (NCBI taxonomy): Eukaryota > Viridiplantae > Streptophyta > Magnoliopsida > Poales > Poaceae > Poa > Poa pratensis. Next base: position 13,710,144 of record CAMZMU010000068.1, read on the forward strand.
CTTTAGAATAACATATAACACCAGTGACTTGCTACTAGCTAACCTCTTCGAGACCTACAAACGGCAACAAGAAGGACTCAAAGATCGACAAGAGCCACTACTCTTTGAAGATTTTTGTGAAGCCCTCAAGTCGTGAAGTCCGAAGGAGATCAAGGTCAGCAACAACGAAGACAACCAGCACTGAAGATCGTCTACATCAAGATGAACCCCGAAGCAAGAGTCATAAGTGCCTTCTATGCGCCAACCATATTAACTCGACTTGCCCAACTTGAGACTGATAGCACTAAGTATCTTAACTAACCTTCTAGGCTAACTAAGATAGAACCGACCTCTGAAGGATAGTGTGTGGCCTCATGAAGTCAACGAACCAAGGAAGTCTTCATCAACTTTGTTCGTCAGTTAAACCGAAGGTGGGCACAATAGAAGACATCATATCTAACAAGATGCCAAGAACGACGAAAGGCCCGAAGACTGTTGCTGTTGACAACACACTAAGCAAGTTAGACGCCTTTAGTAGCTTGTAGCACCCTTTGACTTTTAGGAAAAACCGGAGAGAGTCAAGTCTACGGACTTGACACCCCTGTGAGAGTTGAAAACTGATGGCGGATATTTAACTGCTAACCCCTCAAGACGGCAATATCTGGGCAAGTGTCTACACCAACCGCAAGCGCCAAGGAGCTACGACCAAGACAAAGATCGCCGTGATACCCAAGAACAACAACATATTGAAGTCGGCAACAACTTATACCTTCAACAGCTACCCTTCAAGGTCCGTTTTTAAGGGGGGAAGACATACGCTAGTTTAATTAGGGAGTTTTGGCAAACTGTCCTTTTGCGCCCTAACTCTGGAGCATTTGAAGTCAACTCGACAAGAACACTGAGCAGCATCGACCTTCATGACAATACCTTCAGCAGAGACCAAAAGCCTTCCGGAAGAAATCCGATGAGGTATCGACAAGGAGACCTCGGCTTGAGAATCAACAACCCCGGAAGATGATGGAGCAACAAACCCACTAACCTTGCACTCTCTTAGTACCCGCTCAGGAATCTCGGGACGAGATTCTTTTAAGGAGGGAAGGTCTGTAACGTCCCAAATTTTGGAAACAAGAAAAAACTTAATTAATTAAGACCCAAAATTTGGAACCAACAAAACTTTTTGAGTTATGTTGTTTATGGATGTGTTTCACCCATGTTACCCTGTTTAACTTGTGTGGTTTGTGATTATGTGAATGACCTCTCTTGTCATCAACCTTGGAACTCAACCTAGTTATATTATGACCCTTGTGATCAATGTTATGACAAGTAAAATAGTCCATATACCTTCTCCTATCTTAAGATGTCTTTTCAGCTAATAGAAACTTCCAACTTTGGAGACATGCCATTGTGGCAAATCTTGCTCTTCTCATCAATGATCCATCAAGGAAATTGTATCCCCTATCTTCACCTTCTATTCAAGTTTTGAAAGTGTAATCTGAAAACCTCCTATCATTTGATTCCAAAGCCCCTTTTGATGACATTTCAATTAGTGTCTATACCACTCTTATCTTTGCATCCTTTCTAAACTCACTCCTTTTTCCTTTTTGAAAATCAGCCTAAGTTCCTTACCATCCTATTTACTTGCATCTCACAACTATTATGGCCAATGTTCCTACCCTGGCTATTAATCCCATTTTCTCTCAAATGCTTTGGTGCATACTAAAAACCTTTAGTTCCTTTGTTTTCACAAGGGATCTCAAATATTTTCAAAAAAGTTACTTATTTAAAAATCACCTTTGTGATCCTTATGATATACCCTCCCATATCAATTCAAAAATATTTGTTTTGAAAGTATTTTCTTGTCTATTATAATTATTTACAAAAAGGTCAGAAATGGAATTTTAAAATGTTTTGTGAATAAAAGTATTTCCAAAATTCTTAGAAAAATTACCCAACACTCCTTTGGTCATATGTGTCACTCTATTAAAAAAATATTTGAAATATTATTCAAACTCTTGAAGAAAACTTGGTAAAACCATCTCTGGACCTATCGTCAATTCTGTTAAAAGATTGCAACTTTAGAACCTCACCTTTATCTTTGTGTTGTTTATTTTCGAAATTCACCACCACCTAATCCATCCTTGTCATCTCTACTATCCTTCCAATGTTTTGTTTGAACTTTTACTGTTTTAAAAGTCATTATTTCATGTTGCTTTTGGTGACATCAAAATAAAAGTTTCCTGAACCTGTTATTTTATTCTCTTTCCACCTCTTTACAAAACCATTCAAACTTTATTATTCAGACGTGCATTTATGGCATACGTGATCACCATAGATAGCACATCATCCATGAACCTTTGTTATTGATTATATTGGCTTTATGGTCACCTTTACATGATGGTTTTGTTACCCTCTCGATAACAGTTTTCTGGGACTTAGAAATTTCACCAAGTCTGAATTTCTGAATTTTCTGAATACTGCAGATTTCGGCCAAATTGAAATTGGTTCAAATTTGTGGTTCAAACACCTCCAAAACCTCACCTAGCTCTACCCCATTGCCCATCTATCTACCCTTGTGCATTTTATGCACAAGTGGCATGCTAGGGAGGTGTGCACGGCCGTGTCGAACCGGCGTTCACCGTGGCCACACCACACACGGCACACAAGCACACATGCGCTCGGCCATGTCCACGATGTCACGTAGCACCGCTCGCACACTGGAACCCCACCCCGAAGGCCTGGGCACGATCGGAGGAAGAAAAATAGGCCAAGTCCGCCGTGGCCAACCCACGCGCAAGTAGAGCCATGATGGCCTCTCTCTGCCCTCTCTCTCCCTTGGTTCACACCCCTCTCGTCATCACTCTCGTTTCAGACCAGTAGAGCACGAGGAGGGCGTCGGCACCGCCCCGCTGGCCAATGGAGAGCGGCATTGCCACTCCCGGTTTGCACCTCCCACTCCCACTCATTGCCACCTCGTTTAAGCCCACCCCCGAGCACATCTCGGTGCCATTCTGCACCCTCTTCCTCACCTATCCACTCTCCTCCACTCTCCCGCTTCCCTTGCTCTCTCCAGTCCAGGAACGGCTTGAACCCGCCGCCGGCCACCGCGGCACTGCCGGGAGATTGCCGTCGTTCCTCTCCTCCTTTCTTCACCATTATTGCTCTGGATGCAATCCCTGTTCGAGGCGCACTCCTCTGACATTTTTTTCTTCTTCCCTTGCATCCCAGATTGACGATATCGTGCTGGACCCGAAGAAGAACATGCTCGAGTTCGCCGTCGTTTGGAGCTGTTACACGAGTTCTCCATCAGGCCGAGCTCTTCCTCGACCTCCTACATCACCCACGAGCCCACGTTGCTGCCGCTCGACGCCCCTTTGGTGAGCAACTCGTGCTTGCAGCCATGGCCGGACCTCCCTCTCATTCTGGACATGTTTCCGTGAAGGAGATGCACAGCACCGTCTTGGGCCAGGCCCAGCGCAGCTGCCTTGGCCCAGCTCCAGATCTGGCCCTTTGGTTTATTTTTCTGTAGATCTATTTCTGTTTGAATTTCCTGTTTAATTTACAGTGTAGGTTTAATTCGTTTCTGGTAGATCTAGGCATGCTTTTGGGTTGAGGAAAATTTTGTTAGATACCCTTGAGTTTTCTTAACCATGCAGAAGTGGTTTGGTATAAAAAATGTTTTGTAGTTCGTGATGGCCATTAGATCTAGTGAAAACTAGGTTTTTCACTCTTTTTAGAATAACTCGAGCTAGGAGTATCCTTTTGGAGTGAATCCAATTCCTACAGCAAGGTTTAGTCATTATAATACCATGGCAATTTACCTTGCATGCAGGAGATTCCTAAAACAGAAACTATCTTCATGTTAGTTTTCAGGCCAGAAGCACTTATAGGATTTTTAGCTCTCAACTGGGGCTAGATTTTGATGCAAAACCAACTCCCTAGCTTGGTATGAGTATTAGGAGCACTGTGGTAAAAGGATTTATTTTTCTGATCCTTATTTTAGGACTTGTGCTTTGTTTTCCCTCAAAAATAGCTTTTCGGCCAAAAATAAGAGCCATGTTTTATTTCTTGGTTTTAGTAAACTGTTTTGAGGTTTGGCCTACTTCCATTAGGAGTCCAGAGCCTTCATCTACCTTGTGTGTATTGGTTCCTTCATGCTAGAACATTTGAGGTGTGTCTCATAGCTCAAGGTTAGAGCCCCTTTTATCTTAGCATCAATTGTTTGTGTTTATTTTTGTTCCATGGTTTGTTTGTGTGTCTAGCAAATGTTTCATATGTTTTATTCAGAGGTTGTGTGTTTGGAGTGATTGTAGTATGGTTGGTTTACTTTTAGATTGTTGTCAACCCAATTCTTTGTGGTACTGTTTATGGTGTTCTATTGAATAAACCACCTGCACCCTTTTAGCTCTTAATCGTAAACTACGTGGACCGTGGTGTTACCTTTGTTGGATTGCTTAGTTACTTGATAGTGTGGTTCTTGAGCTAGTAGCATGCTTGCGTGTGAGTGTGCTAAATACTAGAGTTAACGCTTGCGTAGTAGGATACTTTTGTCTGAAGTATTTCCTTAATTAAAAGGGTACTTTTGTCTGCAGTATTTCTGAACTACTGTAGCAGCCCTTGTTAAGTGAGCCAATCGCCCTAAGAGGAGTTTTGTTTTAGGGTTTAGTTAAAACTGCCTTTTAACTGTTATAGTTGTTATGCATACTTTCGTAGGTGTGTTTGTCGTTTGTTTTAGCTTGATGGACTTGTTGCTTGCTGTTGATTTATTAGCTTAGTGTCTGTTGGAATGCTTGATATCTGTTATGTCATTGTGGCATTGTCTTGTATTTGAGTGCTGTTCCTTCTCTTGTTTACGACGTTAGATACGATCGGGAAGGAACTGGAAGTGAGGAGTGAACCTGAGGAACATCAAGATCAAGACCAGGGACATATTACTAAGCCAGGCAAGCCACCTCACCACTCTACTGAAATCCTATTATTTTCACAATCATGTTTTGTTTTTCAAAATAAAATAATGCATGTTTAATTTCCTTTGTGGCATCTTGCCACCCAAAAACTATTTTTCAAAATGTTGTTTGGCCAAAGATATCTACTAGAATATAATAGGTATTATAAAAATTAAGTCTTCACTTGAGAAGCCTTCTACTGAAGGCGCTATCAAGAAAATTATGTTCTCTGGTAGTATATCCTTATACTCTTACCTCAAAACCTTAGGATGGGAGCCTAGATTTGATGAAATGTTTTTGAAAGAAAACCTGAGTCGCTGGGAGCGATCGGCGAGAAAGTGTTTTATAAAACCCATGTTGCTGAGAGCAAATGGAGATGTTTATGAAAACCCGAAGTGCTGGGAGCATTCGGTGAGTTTACGAAAACCCGAGCTGCTGGGAGCAGTCGGAGATGGAGGTTTGTTTACGAAGTCCCTGCTGCCGCCCGAACAATTAACCCGTACAACCACATTACCTCAAAATGGGCACGGGGCTTAGCGGAAGCTTGTTGGTGTTAGTATTCGAATACTCCTCAATTGGCTAGAAGGGGTTAGAGTCCCCATAACCGAATGCTGCAAGGGAATGGGCATACAAAGTGTGGACTTCGTGTGCCACCGGGAAGCAACGGTGGGTCTCCTGTCATGGCGGTGTGAGGCTAGGGGAAACCGGATCGATACGGCTAGCTCACTCGGTGCCGGGGAGAACAAACCCACTCGAAGAGGATATTCTTATACTAGCACTGACATAGTGGAAGTTAGGATCGGCCGTCTGATGTGTGCATGCTGTCTCTGTACAGTCCGTGGTTGATCCACGGCAGACCATCCGAATCTTGTGGTGAAAGTGTACCACCTCTGCAGAGTGTAAATCTATTCGAATAGCCGTGTCCGCGGTCATGGACGGTTGCAAAGGCCACACTGGGTGACTGGTGAAAGAAGAAAAGTTGTTTTTCTATTTTGGACTAAAAGAAGAACCAGAAAGGTACCTGGGAGGTACGGAATTTGAGAAAAGATGGTTGGTCTCGGGGAGTCAATCAGTCGGATCTCGTGGAAAGAAAAAGGGGTATCCCCATCCTAGTGTTCTTGAAAAGTTTTACAAAGTGTTTTACAAAGATGTGGAGATAGTTCCGGCGATCTCTACAAAAGAGAATTCTATCTCTAAATGTTTCTTTTTAACAAAGATATAGAGATGTCGTATTCTCTATGTCTAAAAGCATCGTTTACGAAAACTAAGCCCTATAGTCGTATATAGCAGCTATCCCAGTTTTCGAAAACATTGTTATTGCATTACCATGAAAAACTTAAGCCCGGTGTGGGTGGTTTGCGAGTACGTAAATGTACTCATATGGCTGTGTCCCTGGATATTCAAACGTCCAGATTACAACGAGGAGATGTACGAGGAGGAGTACGCCGACGACTACGCCAACTGAGTGTTACCGGCCAACTGCTCTGTGGGAATGCGTCCGGTTGTGACGAGGGCCGACGCTAGCCGAAAGTTTCCGCTATATCGTAGTTAATTCCGTCCTGCGTGACGATGTTTTGCAGACTTGGTCATGTGACCACTTTGTGTTGTAAGACTTTTATTCGTACGACTTGAATGATGTAACTCTTGATACCATGTTGGTTATGTGATCGCGATGCACTGATCATTGGGATCAGGATCTATTTTACATAACATGGACATCTCGGACTTCGGTACGAGGGGTCCTTACAAAATGCCCGCTCAACATCCTTACTCGCACTCTATTGTTCTTTGGCAAGCCAAGATTTTTTTTTGAACTAGAGTATCGGGGATTGTTTTCACAAATGTCGACCATCTTGGATAGATGGCATTGTGTAGGTAGTGCCCTTTGGTGTATTGGTGCATTGATCTCATAGTTGACTGTCGGACCATGACGTTCAACAAGTTCCATAAACACCGGAGAGTGCTACAACACATTAATGCCATTGTGAGATCCTGCCATGCCAAGGAAAGAGTGACAAATCATATCTCAAAATCTGCCACAACTTCATCAGCACCACAATACACTCTCCCGTATGCCCTTTGTATAACCCTTGCGAAGCACATGGATAATTCTTTAAGGTACAATGCATGCAATCGATACTTCAAGACATCACATGACATCTTCTCATTGCATTTTGTGCCATGATCCGAGTTATCTCTTCTTCATTTGGTCCTCTCAAATAGTAAGGTCCAAACAATGTCATCACCGCTCTGCAGAATCTATTCATGGATTGAATAGGTGTGGATTCAGACATGCGTAGGTGATACGTATCTAACATATATATAATTTTTTATTGTTCCATGCTTGTTTTATATCAACGCTACATGTTTTTATTATAGTTTAATATTATTTTTATGCTTTTTTTGGGACTAACCTATTAACAAGATGCCAGTGCCAGCTCCTGTTTTCTGCGGTCTTTTTGTTTCAGAAAAGTTATTAAGGAAATATTCTCCGAAAGACCTGAAAATTCACGGAGGGCATTTTTTTTATCACGAAGACAGGGCACCGACCAAAGATCAGCCGGAGGGACCACCAGGCCCCCCAGGCGGCCAGCAGGCACGGCCTAGGGTGGGGCCGTGCCCCAAGGCCGTGTGGGCCCCCTGGTGCCCTCCTGGCGCCGCCTCTGCGCCTATATATTCTCTGTCTCAGGAAAACCCTAAAACACCCGAGAAATTACAAGAAAGAAACTCGACGCCACCGTCAACTCGAAACCCTTCTCGGGAGGGTTCTGAAGCTCTTCCCGGCACCCTGCCGGAGGGAAGGGGATCATCACCGGAGGGCTCTACACCACCATGCCCCCTCCGGAGTGACGCGTGAGTGATACGTCCAAAACGTATCTACTTTCCGAACACTTTTGCTGTTGTTTTACCTCTAATTTGTGTGTTTTGAATGCAACTAACACGGACTAACGCTGTTTTCAGCAGAATTGCCCTGGTGTCTTTTTTGTGCAGAAAGTCAAGTTTCGGGAAAATCCCGAAAAATATCCTGAAGTTCCTATTTTTCCAGAAGACACACGGAGCCAGAAGACGAGACGGAGGTGGGCCACGAGGGCCCCACACCATGGGCCCGCGCGGCCAGGCTGAACCGCGCCGGGGGGTGGTGTGGCCGCCTCGGGCACCACCTCGCGTCCCCCTTTCGACTACTTAGTCCCCTTGACCTAAAAACCCGAGGAGGATCGACGCTTTTTCCAGAAACACTCCAGAGCTCCGCCGCCACCGAAAACCCTATTTCGGGGACCAGAAACTCCGTTCTGGCACCCTGCCGGGACGGGGAATTGGAGGAGATCATCGCCATCATCACCGACGCCTCTCCATCAACCATCCATGATTCCCCCATCCATGTGTGAGTAATCCCCGCTGTAGGCTGAAGGGGATGGTAGGGATTGGATGAGATCATTCATGTAATAGATATCAGATTGTTAGGGCATGGTGCCTAGTATCCGTTGTTAGTACTTTATGTCATTGTTGCAACTTGTTATGCTTAATGCTTGACACTAGGGCCCGAGTGCCATGATTTCAGATCTGAACATGTTATTGAATCATGAGGATAATTATTGTTTTAGATCATATCTGCAAGTTGTTTACACATATAATTGTCCGGAACCCGAGGCCCCAAAGTGACAACAATTGGGATAACGGAGGGGATGGCTGTAATGTGAGGATCACATGTGTTCACGGAGTGTTAATGCTTTGCTCCGGTGCTTTATTAAAAGGAGCACCTTAATTACCAGTAGTTTCCCTTGAGGCCCCGCTGCAAACGGGCTGGTAGGACAGAAGATGTTGTGCAAGTTTCTCATTGCGAGCACGTACGACTAAATACGGAACACATGCCTATGATTGATTATTACCTGGATACTTTATTATTATCTATCTGCAAATGCCCTACGCTTGACTATTATATGAATTATCTTATCCATGCAACGCCCGTTCATCCATCCCTATGCCTACAGTATTTTAATCCTGCTGTCTACTTCAATTATTACTGCTGCTATTATTTCACTACTGCTACTGCTATAAAACTGTTGCTACTGATAAACTGTGTCGAGCAAGTCTATTTCCAGGTGCAGCTGAACTGACAATTCATCTGTTAAGGCTTATAAATATTCTTTGGCTCCCCTTGTGTCGAATCAATAAATTTGGGTTTTACTTCCCTCGAAGACTGTTGCGATCCCCTATACTTGTGGGTCATCAAGACTATTTTCTGGCGCCGTTGCCGGGGAGCATAGCTCTATTTATAAGCTCACCTGAGAGTGATATTGTTCGCTGCAATTATTCATCATGGGTAAACCTCATGATAAGAAGGTTCGCATACTGCCATCCACTACAAGGAGAGGTACAACTCTGAGTACTTCTGCTGCTCTTGATTCACCGTCTGTTATAAGTCAACTTGTCACACCACCACATACACATACTTCACATGCTGCTACTTCTGCTGAATCTGAAAATACTTCTGAAATTTTGATGATGCTTCTACTGTGCTTGATGAGAGTGGTTCATTAGGTCCTTTTCTAGATGCTACAATTGCTAAGTCAAAACAAACTGAAAATGCTGAAACACCTAATGAAAGTCCCATTACACCTGTTAGTTCACCTGAATTAAGAGATCATACTAGTGATGATTTCGAGGAAACTTATGTTGAACTTGATGATGAATTTATTGAAGAATGCAATGCTTCTAAAGATGCTAGTGCTATTAAAAATCTTCTTGCAAGACGTGCTGTTAATTACAAACTGTCTCCTGATGCTAAGTTTGCTACATCTCCCATTGATATAAAAGATAAAGATTATGATTTCTCTATGGACTTGTCACATATATCTATTGTTGAGAAAGAACCTTTTCGAGGAACTGAAAATGAAAGTGCTGTAGAACATATGAACACTCTTTCTACTTTAAGTAGTGTGTTTTCTGATGACATTAAGAAACGCAGTTACTTCGTTACTAAAATATTTCCTTTCTCATTAAAAGATGAAGCTAAAACTTGGTTTAATAGTTTATCTCCTGGATCCATTAAAAGTCCTATGGATTTGGTTAATGCTTTCTTCCAGAAATATTTTCCTGCTAGTGCTCAACATGCTGCTTTACAGAGAATCTTTAATTTCAAACAATTGGAAGCCGAGAAATTGCCTAAATCTTGGGCAAGGTTTTGTTCTTTACTCAGAGCTCGGCCTGGACATCAATTAGCTAAAAATGAACTTCTTGATATATTCTATAATGGACTAACTGTTGAATCTAGGACATACCTAGATAGTTGTGCTGGTTGTGTTTTCAGGAAAAGAACTCCAGATGAAGCTGAGGAATTAATGGATAAAATAAGCCAAAATCATGATGATTGGACTATACCTGAGCCGACCCCGATACCCACACCAAAGAAGAGAGGAATTCTTGAACTAAGTGATGAAGAAATGAGAGAAGCCAAGAAATCTCTTAAAGAGAAGGGTATTAAATCTGAAGATGTGAAGAATCTACCACCAATAGAAGAATTATGTAAGCCAATTCCTCACCCATCAGTAGTTGAGGTACACTCTCTCCAACATTTTGATGATAGGGATATTCCTTATTCTAAAACTCCTGATCAATGCTTAGATGAATTTGATAATTATATTGTTAAGCAGGATAACTTTAATATGAGAGTGCAGAATCATCTGATGGAAAATTCTAGAGCTATGAGTAAATTGCATGATATTGTGGAAAGAACTTCTAATGATGTTAAAATGCTTATTAAACATTTCCATATGGTTCAAACTCAAATAGATCAACTCACTAAGGTACAAAAAGATCTGCTAGTTAATGCTTCTAGAGAAAATGAAAAACATGCTTATGGAGTAGGAACTAGAGGTGGTGCTTCTACTCAGGATCCCTTGTATCCTGAAGGACATCCTAAAAGAATTGAGCAAGATTCTCAACTAGCTAATGAAACTAGTACCCTTCTAAGAAAAAGAAGAAGAAGAAACATAAACATGTTGAAGAATCTCCTGAATCAATTAAAGAAAATGAGCATGTTAATGATCCAAATAGTATATCTATCTCTGATGCTGAAACTGAAAGTGGTAATGAACATAACAATGATAAGGATAAAAATGATGCTTCTGATAAAGAGGAGAGTGAAGATGAACCTGAAAAGCATACTAAGAATAAAAAGTATACTAAAGAAGATTTCATTGCTAAAAGCATGGTAATGAGAGAGAACCTTGGGTGCAAAAGCAAATGCCTTTTCCTAATAAGAAACATAAATCAAAGGAAGAGGAACACTATAATAAATTTTGTGAATGGATGAAACCCTTGTTTTTGCAAATTCCTTTGACTGATGCTATTAAATTGCCTCCTTATTCAAAATATATGAAAGATATTGTCTCTAACAAAAGGAAAATTCCTAATGAGGAAATTTCTACTATGCTTGCTAATTACTCTTTCAATGGTAAGGTTCCAAAGAAACTTGGAGATCCAGGTATACCAACTATCCCATGCTCTATTAAGAATAATTATGTTAGAACTGCTCTATGTGATTTAGGAGCAGGAGTTAGTGTTATGCCTTTTCTCTTTATAAGAGACTCTATTTAGAAAAATTGATACCAACTGATATATCTTTGCAAATGGCTGATAAATCTACTGCTGTTCCTGTTGGCATATGTGAGGATGTTCCTGTTCAAGTGGCTAATAATTGTTTAATATTAACTGACTTTGTTGTGTTGGAAATGCCTGAAGATGATAATATGTCTATTATTCTTGGGAGACCTTTTCTTAACACTGCAGGGGCTGTTATTGATTGCAACAAAGGAAAAGTAACCTTCAATGTTAATGACAAAGAGCATACTGTTTATTTTCCCAAAAAGCCGGACAAGATATATGGAGTAAATACAATAGCCAATCTTAGAACTATCAAAGTGGGAAGTATTGATTGCCCTATTTATGAACCTCAAGAAGGATTTCAAAGTATTATGATTGGATCTATTGCTATACAATTTAAGGTAACATGATTGTCTCATGTGGTTTAATTCTTTTATGTCATATAAAATTTATTTGGTGACAAGACTTGATCAACCTTGTTAACAAATATGTTTTAAATGCATAGAAGCACTAAACAACATTTTATTTCTCAACCTTGTTTTACCTACTGTTGTGTTACTGAACTTGCAAAGTTTTAGTTGAAATTGGTCTTTATAAAATTCTATTTCTGCTCTAAGTTTATTATTTAAATACCAGAAAATGTGCAAAATGAAAGTTTTCAAAAATTTCTGAAAATTATACCATAAATCTTAGTTTTTAAAGAGGAATGTGGGAGTGCCTGGGCTGACCAGGGGGACCCACCATGCCACCACACCACCCCACCGCGCGGCAGGGGTGTGGGCCGCGCCGTGGCATGGTGTGGGTCCCACCTGGCCCTCCACTCACCCATCTTCCTCTCATTTCTTTCTCTCTCCCGACCAAACACACCACCATTGTTCAAACCCGTGTTCTTGCTGCTCTTGCTCGAGTTTTTCGATCTCCTTGCTCAGCCCATCTTTGTTGCTGAGATTTGGACCATTTGCTCTCCGGTATGTGACTCCTCCGTTTATCCAAGTAGAATTTTGTTTAGTTGTGTATTTCTTGAGCATTTTAGTACTGTAGGTGACATGTTAGATGTGTTTGCATGCTTGTTCTATGCTTAGATTAATTAGTTTTGATGCATGTGTAGCCCTCTTGCAAGTTCTATAGTAGTTTCTTTGATTTAGTTGCTCCAAAATCATTTTTATGAGGTTTTGTTAAAAATTTCAGAAAAGGAAGATGCATAATCACACTTATGGAGAGATTTTTGAGAGGGAAGCACCAAGAGCAACAAGGCCTTCAAGGTCTGCTGCTCGATGTAGGCCATCCTACAATGAGGACCTTATGACACCGAGGATTGGTGATGAGGGGATGATGGTGTTGCACATGCATCTATCTTCCCTTGTACTGACTTTTTGAGAGATGCAGGGATCCTTGATGATTTCTTATTCCTTGTTAACAAAGTTGGTTTGATGGAGTTTATGCAGGATGAGAGTGAGCAATATGCAAGGCTCACCAAGATTTTTGTTGAGAGCTTTACCTTCAATAACACTCATTTCAGTCCCTCTGTTGCATTTAAAATTTATGATAACCTTACACCATGGATCTGAAAAGATTTTGCAGAGTCATAGGTATTGCTCCATCTGGGACAGCAAGAAGAATTCAGGGGCAACCTCCCGAGCTACTGGAACTTTACCGGGAGGTGACTTATGATGATGACCGTACAGCGCAGCGTGGCAAGATAAGGAACATTCAACTCCCAGCCATTAGATATTTTACTTATTATCTTGCCACGAGTGTTCTTGCTAGAGAAAACACTAGTAACATTTCAAACTACCATTTAGCTTTTCTGGCTGCTGCACTTAAGGATAATAAAACTTATAACCTCGGTGCTTTGATTGCTCGTCGCCTTGCTGCAAAAGGACCAATTTTGGAGGAATTATTGCTGCACGTGTTTTAGCTTATCTAGGCCTTCCTGTTGATCCCACTGATGAGTTGTTACCCCTCAAAGGCTTGACCTTGCTGCTATGAAGCTTCATCATTTTATTACACCTAACTCTCATGCAGGTTGTCTAGTTTATAAAGTTTTGTTTACTGACGGGTCCGAAAAGGAAGTTCCTTTGCCGCAGCCTAGTTTGTTCAGTATTTTCAGGAAGCCGTTGTCACTTCAAAGGAGGAATTGGACGAGCATCTAGGTGCGCTCAACTTCCACTCGCAGCACTACCCCGAGCAGCAACAACCCACGTACGAGGCGCCCCCTGAGGATTATACCGTGTATTATACCGGTGCATCCTGGAGCTCACACCAGGACGAGGGATCTTCTTCGTCATACACTGGAGGCGCCCCTGCGTGGCCCACATGGGATGATTGATCTCCACTTAGGCCAAAAGCCTAAGCTTGGGGGGAGGTACACCGACATCTCACTCACTTTATATCATATTCGGTCGGTACTTTGTATATCCATGTTTCGTTTCTTTCTTTTTCGTTGTTGTTTCTTGTTTTGATTTTATTTTCCAAAACCCAAAAAGACCAAAAATATTTCTGTTATTTCTCTTTGTTTACCTCTTGTGTACTTTTAGTACTGGTTTGCTTTATCTTTTAGCTTCGGTTTAGTATTCAAAAATCCAAAAAGATTTTGCTTTATTTGTTTGTTCCTTTCTTTGTTCGTTTCAAATCGAAAACCCAAAAATATTTGTTGTTCTTCTTCGGTTTTGTATAGTTGTTGCAGAGTTCAACAGTCTTCCGTGACTCCATTGGAGCTTGGTTATCATTTCATATCATTCAAGCCACACAAGTGAAAAGCAATAATGACGATTTATGACAACTCGAGTTGTGGTGAGAGGCTGGTATGAACTCTATTTGTTTTCATTTTTGTACATATACTCGCTCATGTGGACATGCTTAGCTGATTCGTATGAGGGGCAATGTTATTTAATGGATGCTTAGTAGTTCATGTTTTCATATGATCAGTTCCAATTCACTAATAGTATATAACATGTCATATAGATATTTGCTTGCATTGTTCTATTCATAAAAGGGTATGACATGGTGGTATCCTCCTCTGAATGATTCACTTGAATTGACTTGGCACATGCTCACGCATGCTCACGACTGAAAAACAAAAAGTCAATTAAGCCTTGATGATTTATTTTGCCTCAGAGTTCTAGTATCACTTTTATGCCTCCGTTAATTTTATTCTGTCGCAAGCATGATTATGACGGTTATGCTCTCTTGATTGTCGCTTCCCAGTCTATTGCTAGCCTTCACTTGTACTGAGCGGGAATGCTGCTCGTGCTTCCAAATCCTTAAAAACCAAGTTATCCAAAGAGTCCACCAAAAATTCCTATGCATGGTATTTCGAACCATTCCAAGTAAATTTTCATGTGCTACCTTTAAAACCTTCAAAATACTTCTCATTTTGTGACACTGTTTTTAGCTCATGAGGACGGGGTGGATGTCTTTATGTCACTTGTCAAACAGACTTTACCACCGGACTAGCGGCATATACATCCGCTTATCCATTAATTTTGCAAAAAGAGCTGGCAAATGGGGTGCCCAGTCCCAATTAATTACAACTTTAACCGCTTAATTCTCTTCACATTTTTGCCCTGATTTATCAGACAAGCAATGATACCAGTGAAATATCTGCATGTGTAAACAAAAGAGAAAAGAGGGATGATCTGCCTTGCTGGTAGAAATAACGTCCTTCATGGGAGCCGCTCTTAAAAGTCTGGTTGGCAGGGGTCATATTGTACTTTCCATTTTCTGATTCGTTGACAGGAACAACCACCTCCCAAAACAATTTTTACCTCTGTTTTATAAATAAAAAGCTCTAGCACATGTTAAATCCCTGCTTCCCTCTGCGAAGGGCCAATCTTTTATTTTTATGTTGAGTCACCATCCTTTCTTTGAGCACCTTCTCGAGAGCATAACTGTCATTCTTAGTGTAATGTGCTTGTCCCAGAATACGGTTAACTGTGGTATAACTTTGATGCTCTTATCTTTGATATTTTTACTTCTAGTCTTCACTTGAACTTCAGAGGTGCCTTGGCATTTATGTTTTGCTCTACAAATAAAGGCAAGCGAGATACCACTTTATCATATCTTATTATGAACATTGCAATCCTGCAGATAGATTTATTTCATGTTATTTATTCTTAGTGTGTTGGTATCTTTTCATAGTTCACATAGCTACTAGGTGGCATTATCTACATTCCTTTATTATGAATTGCCTAAGTACTTGATCATATAGTGAGAATATTTACATCATATGAAGCAAATGTGTTCGTAAAAGTTTCTTTTATCGCACTCAGTTGTTAACTGAATTGCTTGAGGACAAGCAATAAGCTAAGCTTGGGGGGAGTTGATACGTCCAAAACGTATCTACTTTCCCGAACACTTTTGCTGTTGTTTTACCTCTAATTTGTGTGTTTTGAATGCAACTAACACGGACTAACGCTGTTTTCAGCAGAATTGCCCTGGTGTCTTATTTTTGTGCAGAAAGTCAAGTTTCGGGAAAATTCCCGAAAAATATCCTGAAGTTCCTATTTTTCCAGAAGACACACGGAGCCAGAAGACGAGACGGAGGTGGGCCACGAGGGCCCCACACCATGGGCCCGCGCGGCCAGGGCTGGCCGCGCCGGGGGTGGTGTGGCCGCCTCGGGCACCACCTCGCGTCCCCCTTTCGACTACTTATCCCCTTGACCTAAAAACCCGAGGAGGATCGACGCTTTTTCCAGAAACACTCCAGAGCTCCGCCGCCACCGAAAACCCTATTTCGGGGATCAGAAACTCCGTTCTGGCACCCTGCCGGGACGGGGAATTGGAGGAGATCATCGCCATCATCATCACCGACGCCTCTCCATCAACCATCCATGATTCCCCCATCCATGTGTGAGTAATCCCCCTGTAGGCTGAAGGGGATGGTAGGGATTGGATGAGATCATTCATGTAATAGATATCAGATTGTTAGGGCATGGTGCCTAGTATCCGTTGTTAGTACTTTATGTCATTGTTGCAACTTGTTATGCTTAATGCTTGACACTAGGGCCCGAGTGCCATGATTTCAGATCTGAACATGTTATTGAATCATGAGGATAATTATTGTTTTAGATCATATCTGCAAGTTGTTTACACATATAATTGTCCGGAACCCGAGGCCCCAAAGTGACAACAATTGGGATAACTGGAGGGGATGGCTGTAATGTGAGGATCACATGTGTTCACGGAGTGTTAATGCTTTGCTCCGGTGCTTTATTAAAAGGAGCACCTTAATTACCAGTAGTTTCCCTTGAGGCCCCGCTGCAAACGGGCTGGTAGGACAGAAGATGTTGTGCAAGTTTCTCATTGCGAGCACGTACGACTAAATACGGAACACATGCCTATGATTGATTATTACCTGGATACTTTATTATTATCTATCTGCAAATGCCCTACGCTTGACTATTATATGAATTATCTTATCCATGCAACGCCCGTTCATCCATCCCTATGCCTACAGTATTTTAATCCTGCTGTCTACTTCAATTATTACTGCTGCTTTTATTTTACTGCTGCTATTATTTCACTACTGCTACTGCTATAAAACTGTTGCTACTGATAAACTGTGTCGAGCAAGTCTATTTCCAGGTGCAGCTGAACTGACAATTCATCTGTTAAGGCTTATAAATATTCTTTGGCTCCCCTTGTGTCGAATCAATAAATTTGGGTTTTACTTCCCTCGAAGACTGTTGCGATCCCCTATACTTGTGGGTCATCAGTGAGTAGTTCATCTTTGGACTACGGGTCCATAGCAGTAGCTAGATGGTTGCCTCTTCTCCTTGTGCTACCATGTTTAGATCTTGTGAGCTGCCTAAAATGATCAAGATCATCTTTATGTAATGGTACATGTTGTGTTTGCTGGGATCCGATGAATTGTGAAATTATGTTCAGTTGTTCATCTATTTGTTATGATGTTTTATTTATGATCTTGCATGCTCTCTGATACATGTGATTACTATGGCAAGTAGTTGTTTGTATCTCCAAGAGATAGTATTTATGCTAGATGGTAGGTTCATGCCTCCTTTATCTGGGCTCGACATGACAGAAACGACAAAAATCGAGGATGTGTTGTTGCTACTAGGGGTAAAACATCAGTGTTTATGTCTATATGATTATAATCATTGCTTACATTATGCACTTTGCTTATTGCAATTATCTTTGGCTTGCAACTTAATACTTTTGGGTGACATGCTGGATAGCGATCCCGGGGTGGATTATTAGTCACAGATGCAGTTGGATAACTGTTTATGTATTTTTATATAGTGCTCAATTAAATATTATAATGAACATTCTTTTCATAATAGCATTGTCATGCCCTCACAATTTTTCAATTGCCCAGCTATAATTTGTTCACCCATCATGTTTATTATTTTATTGGAGAGACACCACTAGTGAAACTTTGTCCCCCGGTCCATTCTTTTATATTAATTGCAACTCGTTTCCTACGTTCTGTATTATTGCTAGCTCGCTGTACCGTTTTACATTTATAATTTTTTTCCACACCATACGTTTAATTCCTTTGTTTTCAGCAAGATGGGAAGATTGACAACCTTCCTGAATTCGTTGTGGGCAAAGTAGTTTGTCTGCAATTGTCTGCAGGTCCACGCCGGAATCTCTTTTCTGGCACCGTGTTGAAGCCTTCTCCAAGTTCTACTGGTTCGATAAATCTTGGTTTTATAGCTAAGGGAAACTTGCTACTACGCTACTTCACACCTTCCTCTTGGGTTCCCAACGGGTAGTTGTAAGCCGCATAATTAGGTAGTCATCTTTACCATCTGCACGAGTTCCATATACAAGCATCCTCATAGCAGCAGTGCATTTTCAAGTTGATGAGAAACCAGTCATTCCGGTGCAGTCCTTCTTCAACAAGAAGTAGCTATCGTACTCCCTCACACCAGGCACCAGCCGCAAGAACAACTCCTTGTTCATCTGAAAACACCACTGAAAATACTTTGCAGAAAATGGTGGCAAGTCAGGAAAATAACCAAAATATAACATGCAATGACCCTCCAACCTCTGCCTTGGCTTAGTTTTCCTCCTCCCAAAATTCAAACCTCCTCGTTTGCGTTTAGCATTTGCATCCATGTCCATTTGTACTTGTAGAAGACAAGCGAGGATCACCAAATGCTCATCTTCATCAGCGACGATACTGGTTTATTATTCCATCAACATGTGGACTATCAACTCATCATCGCTATCCATGGTCTACGTGAATCAAACAATGAAGCAATCAATCAACCCATCACTTTGCATCGACAAAACTCTAAAATTTGAACCATGCCGCGCAATCGATCAAACGCCTTGCGTGCAAGGCGAGAGCACGCGGTCGCCTGGAGATCTAAGCCTCATGAGTCAGCGAGCGCCGGCGGGGGAAAGCCTAGATGAAATAAAATAGGGCCAGCATGATTTGTGTGCCTGGCGAGTAGACGAGCGTGGCGCCACCAAGACGAGGTGCTCGGGAGCGGTGACCAAATGAAAACGAGACTTGGCGGGGAAATGAATTGATGGGAGTATAGGAGGAAAAAGAGTTTCGGCTGTGTCTATGACAACGCTGACCCGTCTATCAGGTATCTGTCGTGGTGGAGACCACGACTTTGTCTGGCGCTACCAAGCGCTCCCCATGGGATGGGCCGGCCTGATAGCACCAGCCGAATTATTGAGCCGCACTGGACGTAACCCGCGCATGGGGTCACGACTGGGCGCAACTTTACGTCGCACACGTCAAATAACCCTATTGGGAGGTTATGGGGCGACTGGTGATGCTCTAAGCTACATGCAATTGGATTTATTAAGATCAAATTTGATATTTTTTGCTAAAAATAAAAATAAAACCAAGGATGATGTGGTATAGCTGCGTGTATAGATAAATAAGGTAATGGTCATCGTCTATTTAATTAAGTCTACCTTGTAAAGGCCAATTTTATTCACAAGAATGGCATAGGATTTTTAAAGGATTGGTTCCTATATATAGGAAATTTTCCTATAGAGGTTGTATGATTCATAGGATGGAATTAATCTCATAAGAATCTTGTTGTGTAAATCCTATAGGAAAAAAGCATGAGGTCCAACCTCATAGAAAATTCCTTGGCCACAATCAAAGAGAATCCCTCTTCCCATATGATTCAATTAGACATGACATCTCAATCCTATAGGTTTACTATTCCTACATTTTTCTTATCATATGAATCAAAGGAGCCGGTGGATCGCAGTAGACATTCTGAAAATAAAATGGCAATTAGTGGAAAATAGCAGATTGAATGGCTTAAGGAGAAGAGAGAACAAAAAAACACATGGAGCTGAACGTTTAATTTTTGTTGTTGTGCTTGGTGGTGGACCTTGACCATCATTGTAGGAGGGGCCAAAAGACATAAGGTGGGAGCTGGGGGGGGGGTGGGGGCGACTTGAATTTTTTTTTGTCTATTAAAAAGTGGTAAATGATAGGTAGTATTGTGCAATTAATTGAGTTGGGATGGGGGGCATGGCCCTTTTGGCGTCCACTAAGGTCCGTCAGTGGGTGCAATATTTGCTTAGGTGTCATTTTGCATGGGCTAGGATAAAGGACAACATAAATAAATGGGAAGATGATACAAATTGGATGGCTCTATCACAAATGTATCGTACTAGCCCACAAAATGTTTGGCAAAGTATTGTTTGGTTTTACAGTTTTCTTCCTAGTGATGAAAAGTCCTATACTATACTTTGGCTGCAATTTGCTGGTCTATATGGACACACTGTAACAAAATCACATTTGAAGGGTATGTGATGAGGTCTCCTGAGGTTACAGTTTACACCATTGTTCCTTGATCATGTACTGGGCATGTCTTTACGACGATGTAGACACGGATAAGCGGAGGAGTAGCGCAAGTAAGTTGGTGAAGAAGGCAACAATGCTTACCAACAGGCAGCACGATGGAGGTCGAGCTGGGGCAATCATGACGACAGAAGGCCCATAAAAAGAGCAACCTTCCTGGGTCCTGTGGCTGGCATGCAGATGATGTCACCAAATCCTTGTTATGTTACTTTCCTTGTTTAGTTGTAGGACTATCATTTGTATCTTGGTCAAAAACTTTTTTTAGTGAAAAATTGAAAGTGCATGTGTTGCCCCATGCGTGGTTTTGGTAATTAATGACAATCCTTATGGACTAATATTTGTATTGAGATATTCTGGTAGATCTTGTCCATAGGAAAAGATTGGAGTTCATGTGTTGGACTCTAGAAGATTACATGATGATCAATGCTCTATTCAAGGGTTTATATGAAGAATGGTCATGTGTAGAGTTGAGCATATTGCAAGTATGTCTTGAAGGATTCAAGACATCATCTTTGTGAAACGGAGCTTAGCGAGGCTCTCCCATAATGGAGTATGGGGAAGCATTTGGAGAAGTCTTCATCAAGCATGTGCTAGTGATGGCCCTTCACATAGTTACCTGCGTGAAAAGTAAATGGGTTAGGTTGAGACTCCAAGTGCAGAGTGTGTAGTAAGTGGAAGATGTGTTTTCCCCACGAGGGTTTAATATCGAACTCTCGGGGAATCAGTAGTGAAGATTTATCTTTCCTATCCTTCTTTTGGTTACCTACAAAACAAAGTAAATGTTTTGGTCCTCAACCTCACCTAGTGGTTGTCAAGCACAAGGTGTGAGAATGATATCAAGATAATATGCAATGCAAACAAGAAATAAATATGCAATGGTGGTAAATAAATATGCAAGGATGGTGGTAGCAATGATAAATGATATTTTTGGGTTTTATATGATGAATGCAAGATGTAAAAGTGTTTTTGTATTTTCGGATTTAAAATGGCAGAAAATGGAAAAGTGGTAAAAGTGGTTGGAAAGGTGTTTCTTATGATTAAAAATGGACCGGGGTTCATGGTTTCACAAATGCACTCTCTCTTTAATAAAGTGGTAGACAATGGAACACTAGAGTTGACATATGAGATTGCAACACAACAGTTTAATGACAAGTTATAATTATATGGGCATCACGTCCTAACATAGAGACCTTTTGGTTATTAGTCTCTCTTATACTCCACCAAGATGCGAACTAAATCATAACACCTCAGTAATTAAGATAACTCAGAGTATAGCAATAAGTATCATGACATGAAGTTAAAATAAGAACATGCTAGATCTAGTCATGGAGTAGTGGCAATGGTCACACCCACATCTCCGGTAGCATGGTATTTCTTTTTATCCCTAGTGAGGCAACAAAGTAAGGTAAAACACCCAAGTGGATCGCAGAACTTTCTCTCACGTTCACTGCACTAGCCACCCCCCGTTACTCCAACTAATGCACACGTTCCCCCTCACACGCTCTCATAAACATGCTTGATCATGACAAGTAAATAAGAACGGGGTACATAATATGCATCTACTTTCATAACTGAAACAAAACCATTGCAATCTCAAACATATATTAACTCATAAAAAGATCCACCACAAAGGTATTACATAGATGACCGTAATCATGTTCATCAGCTCATACGGTACTAATTAGTGAAGCTCGAGAGAGAGAGATACATAAGTTACTTCCACAAACCCATAGTCCAGAGGTGGACTACTCCCTCTTCATCATGGAGACGGTGGAGAAGTCGTTGGAGAAGATGGAGACCACGCCGGCAGCGCCCCGCCGGAGTTTTCCCCCTCCAATCTGCAACTCCAGGTCTCTGTTTCGGTGTTTCTGTGTTTCTGCGGCGCTCCTTCCAGAGAACGTCGGGGGATATTTTTATAGGCGTTTTTAGGTCAAAACGGAGTCGGTGGAGGAAAGATCGACGGCAACGGAGCTCCGAGGCCCAAAAGGGGTCCCACGCGGCCAGGTACAGGGCCGCGTGGGCCCACTTTTGGCCCTCGGGCCTCCGCTTGTTTGCTTCCTTCGCTCCCACACTTTGTTCCTTCCAAAAATGATGCTCGTAAATTTCCAGGTCATTTGGACGTCGTTTGGGTCCCTGAAACATTAAAATATAGAAATAGGGTTTTCTGCCTGCGCAGGGTTAATTCCATAAAAATAGGAAACATGTCAAATATTCCCAAAATCATTATAAAACAGTGATATAACCCTTATATGATGCAAATATGACTGGAATATAAGTAAAATAATGCAAAGTTCATGTATGCATTTTACATGCATCAACATCCCCAAGCTTAACCTATACTCGTCCTCGAGTATGAAGGTGATAAAACTAACATGGACTTTGCAATTTAATACTAACAATGGATATCAAAGATGATTACTATTGCTACATAGAGTCAAATGATTCATTCTTAAAAGGAGTAGCAATATGCAAGATAGTTTATGAAGTGATATCAAGTATTCAATGCAAGGATGTTCAATGATAATTCACAAAGTGTAACATAAAAAAAAGTACTATGGACCACATGTATGCATAATAATAAGTAAGAACATCCTACAATGGTCATAGAGTATTGATGAAAATCTGAATATAAAAGGTGGACACTTTGGAAAGATATATATATGAGTAGAGGTAAAGCATGAATAAATTTCATCTAACTTCTGAACTTCTCTACTTAAGTCAATGATTGTAATATGGTAATCCTTGGTGTCAAGCTCTCATTCCCCTATCATAGCATCTTGAATGATTAAGTTTAAAGTGAAAGCAATACGAGTAGTGTGCTTGACAAAGTACAGGTTGAAAGTCTCATGCCCCTTGAATACAAGTACCTACTCCATGTGTTACTCAACTTGGAAAACAAAGCAAGTTCAAGTTAAATATCATTGTAAGTAATAATAGTATCATTAAGAGCGTCAACTGGGGTACCTCTTGTCCCAGGATATGGAACAAGCCCATATCAAAATGACAAGACAAACAAACACAATGAACAATCTCAACACCCTTTTTATTTACCATTGGATAGCTTTTTATTGTAAGGTGTATCACAGAAGGTTCACCATAGCATGTAAGTAAATTTCCACCATGAATGATGCATGGCTTAGATTAGCGGCCCAGGCGTCTCTCTAACCATTTATACAAACTCATTTAAACTCACTTCATTTCCCATTTATTTCACCCATGGTAAGCATCCATAAACAAAAGTACATGATATCAACTAAATGAGATGAGTGCAATGTTGAAAGCTTGCCATGTGACAGCACATATGAGCTAACTCTCAACCAAAGACATTTGTCAAGTCCACAACATCATAATTTTAATCACAATGGGTCATATTTTATTTATGCAATGAAAGTAAAGTGTGCATCAAGTTCGAGAGAGCTATATAACCAACTTTTCCCACAACAATTAACAACATAAGCATTTTCATTCAGAGGTATAGATAACACAAATATCATGATAAACATACTCGGAATAGCATAAAGCTAATAGGTAGATATGGTGGACTCACTGGAAAAACTTTGGTTGAAGGTGTTGGAAACAAGTTTTTGCTTGTTGGAATTTTTGGGCTAGCAAGAGGGAGAAAGTTGACCATCTAAATGCATGCATGAGTGTCCATAGAACTAACTAATCCATGTTAAACAAGGTAAATAACATTTAGCATCAAAACATGAATAAAAGATAGCTCTTGATAAAAATTTGCAAATTATTACTCATTAACAAGCTCATGAATCATGCAATTATATGTATCTTTTAAAATTAACTCAACATCCCTTTTCCCAATCTTATAATAGCATCCAACATAATTCAACCCAAATTTCCAGTAGCTCTCTCATATATAAATGATAGTGTGGTGGTCTCACAAAATAAAAATCTAACCTAAACAAACAAAAAGACGCTCCAAGTTTATGCGATAAAGTGTTTCGATCGAAAAACAGAAGTTAGACGTGTGCAAACCGAGAGTGTGTAGGTCCAGTGGGGTTGTCTTCACATCCCCAAGCTTATGGTCTTCACCATCCTTGGATAGCTCTTGGTGCATCTCCTCTAATCCCTGTGAAAAAACTTCAAAACACCGTTTCTCCCATTTCTTTTTCTGTGGGGCACATTAGTAGTGATAAACAAATAGATTTCTTGCTGCATATAATCCTTAGACAAAAATTCATATGAATGTCCAGAAAGTGTATAATGTTGTATGCCTACTCATAAACTCAATTGGATAAAAAAGATTCAAGTTAAAAGTTCTAAGCATGCATCAAACAAAATGGGACAGAATCTGTCCAGAAAAACAGCAGCAGCTAAACGTATTTTTCTACCCTACTTAACTTTGTCGGAAAATTCCGAAAAAATTCATGCATACAGAGGATGAAAATTTGCACTACAGTTTAAATATGAGCTCATTCGGAGTTACAGAATAAGAATTAAAAATCATACCGTGCACAGATTCGTGCAGGAATAATATCTCCGAACGCTATAAGCAACTTTTCATACCAAAATGAGTAAAACTTGGCACTTTATTAAAAATTCCAGAAACTAAACTAAACACTAAGTCTCTTGTTACAGCAAGAGGACACAAAGAAAATCACAAATAAAAACAACCGGGTTGCCTCCCGTAAAGCGCTTTCTTTATAGCCATATAGCTAGGCTTCTTACTTGATGTTTATTGTGGACGAAGCTCATGAGGGAGCTTGAACTTTGATGTCCCTCTTCCTTGGGAAGTGTTCATGCATAATACCAGGATCCCATGGTGTTCTCAAACCAATCAAAATAATAGTCAAGTTGAACCTAGTTGAGAGAAAAACAAAACACAAAAGTAATAACAACGAAGTCTAACTTTCTTTCTATGCATTGGCATTTTGTATATGAATGAATCACAATAAATAGAAGTTTCCAATGCATATTAACAATATTTACTTGCAGCATATAATTATTAGTAACATAAAGAGGGTTCTTATCACCTCCTCTTTCATAATAGTTGCAAGTAGTAGAAATAAATTCAACCATATAACCACAAGAATCATTCAACTTAGATAATTTAGGCACATAAAGAGGATCATTAAATTTATTTTGGAATTCATTAGCATGCTTCCCTCTTTCAAAATAATTATTAAGATCAATATCAAGTTTAATATCATGGTTGCAACAAATATTTGGAACTAAAGATAATTGCAAACCACATAAGTATTTCTCAACATAAGCAAATTTCTCCTCTATGGTGTAATAGGAGATTTAAAACAAAGTAGGACTCTCATGAGTAAGAGTACCATCACAAACAGCAAGTATATCATTTTTATCCTCGCATAAATTAGTAACAACTAAACATGGAGGATTATCAATAAGCATAGGACCATCATCTAAAGCATTATCATATAGCATATTTAAGCAACACTCCTCATTATCATCAATAAGTTCACTAGTAGTATTACTAGAAAGTAAAGGAGTATTATTAGCTTCATCATAATAGCAGGGGTTATCATATAGGATCATAGAACTTTTAGTTTCACACTCATCATAACATGGGTTTTTATAAGTTCTTTAGGAGTAAAATATTTAAGAAAATCCTCCCTCAAAATTCTCCATTCAATAGTGACTTCTTCATCCAAAGACCTGAACCAAATACGAGCATTACCAGATAAAAACAAATATAATAGCTTCCTTTTTACCTGATCATCACAAATACCAGGAAACCTAAATAAACCACATATGTCTTCAATTATCTCCACGTGTTCACGTGCAGACTTAGTTCCATCCCCTATAAATGGATCTTTCATAATACTTTTAACATGACCAGCGGGAATTTTAAATCCCACTTTAGGTACCTCAGACACAGTAGTTTCAACAGCTTTAGGAGCAATAGCAAAAGCACTTTCATATAAAGCAAGATGCAGCGAGACACGATTAAGTGCCATAGTAACAATGAGATAAAACAGTAAATAAAATTCAGCTTTCAAGTTTCCTTATGGAGTGTTTGTGTAATCACACAACTTAGTTCTTTCTCCCATTTTAGCAAGTTTTTATGTGTTTTTTAATTTTTTATGCAAAATTGAAAATAAATATGCAAGACAATGACAAAACAAATAAATTGCTTTGAAGGTAAAGATGGATAAGATGATGCTCACGTAGGTGCAACCTCCCCAAGCTTAGGTGTTAGCACAAGTTGGTGATGAAGTTGACTTGGTGAGATATCCTTGGATAAACCTTTCAGCAATGATTCCCCGGCAACGGCGCCAGAAAACAGTCTTGATGGCCCTTCACGTAGTTACCTGCATGAAAAGTAAATGGGTTAGGTTGAGACTCCAAGTGCAGAGTGTGTAGTAAGTGGAAGACGTGTTTTCCCCACGAGGGTGACTCGAGGGTTTAATATCGAACTCTCGGGGAATCAGTAGTGAAGATTTATCTTTCCTATCCTTCTTTTGGTTACCTACAAAACAAAGTAAATGTTTTGGTCCTCAATCTCACCTAGTGGTTGTCAAGTACAAGGTGTGAGAATGATATCAAGATAATATGCAATGCAAACAAGAAATAAACATGCAATGGTGGTAAATAAATATGCAAGGATGGTGGTAGCAATGATAAATGATATTTTTGGGTTTTATATGATGAATGCAAGATGTAAAAGTGTTTTTTGTATTTTCGGATTTAATAATGGCAGAAAATGGAAAAGTGGTAAAAGTGGTTGGAAAGGTGTTTCTTATGATTAAAAATGGACCGGGGTTCATGGTTTCACAAATGCACTCTCTCTTTAATAAAGTGGTAGACAATGGAACACTAGAGTTGACATATGAGATTGCAACACAACAGTTTAATGATAAGTTATAATTATATGGGCATCACGTCCTAACATAGAGACCTTTTGGTTATTAGTCTCTCTTATACTCCACCAAGATGCGAACTAAATCATAACACCTCAGTAATTAAGATAACTTAGAGTATAGCAATAAGTATCATGACATGAAGTTAAAATAAGAACATGCTAGATCTAGTCATGGAGTACTGGCAATGGTCACATCCACATCTCCGGTAGCATGGTATTTCTTTTTATCCCTAGTGAGGCAACAAAGTAAGGTAAAACACCCAAGTGGATCGCAGAACTTTCTCTCACGTTCACTGCACTAGTCACCCCCCGTTACTCCAAGTAATGCACATGTTCCCCCTCACACGCTCTCATAAACATGCTTGATCATGACAAGTAAATAAGAACGGGGTACATAATATGCATCTACTTTCATAACTGAAACAAAACCATTGCAATCTCAAAATATATTAACTCATAAAAAGATCCACCACATAGGTATTACATAGATGACCGTAATCATGTTCATCCGCTCATACGGTACTAATTCGTGAAGCTCGAGAGAGAGAGATACATAAGTTACTTCCACAAACCCATAGTCCAGAGGTGGACTACTCCCTCTTCATCATGGAGACGGTGGATAAGTCGTTGAAAAAGATGGAGACCACGCCGGCAGCGCCCCGCCGGAGTTTTCCCCCTCCAATCTGCAACTCCAGGTCTCTGTTTCGGTGTTTCTGTGTTTCTGTGGCGCTCCTTCCACAGAACGTCGGGGGATAATTTTTATAGGCGTTTTTAGGTCAAAACGGAGTCGGTGGAGGAAAGATCGACGACAGCGGAGCTCCGAGGCCCAAAAGGAGGGGCCCCACATGGCCAGGTACAGGGGCCGCGTGGGCCCACCTAATTTGGCCCTCGGGCCTCCTCTTGTTTGCTTCCTTCGCTCCCACGCTTTGTTCCTTCCAAAAAATGATGCTCGTAAATTTCCAGATCATTTGGACGTCGTTTGGGTCCCTGAAACATAAAAATAGGGTTTTCTGCCTGCGCAGGGTTAATTCCATAAAAATAGGAAACATGTCAAATATTACCAAAATCATTATAAAACAGTGATATAACCCTTATATGATGCAAATATGACTGGAATATAAGTAAAAATAATGCAAAGTTCATGTATGCATTTTACATGCATCAGCTAGCAAGCACAATCAAGAAAGGTGTTCCAACTTGAGGGAGTCAAGATCGTCATCATCTAGCTCAAGAGGAATGCGCAAGGCAAAGGTATGATCTTGATAGGGTTTCTATTTTACCGGTCTCGTGGTGTTAGTGGAAGACCGAGTTATTGTATAGACGGCGTACTATCAAGAGGGTCTCTCAAGTGAGTAACTTGATCGCATCTTTGTGGAGAGCTCAAACCTTTGCATATTTGGCATATCATCTTTCTTAGTTCTTATTTGGCTTTTATCCATGTATGAATTTGGAGCTTGTGTTTATCTTCATACCAAGCTCTAGTTCATCAAAAATAGATTTCATTTGAATATCTTGTGGTGTTTTTGATGTTGGAAGTTTTACCGGTTCATCTCTTGTAGAGAGGTCAAACTCTCCTCTTGTGTTAAACTCCTCACATGATGGACTATGATGTGTGTATGCATGATCTTGTAGAGCTTGACATTATCTTCGAAACAAGCCCAGATCATAGAAAACGGAGTCCGGATGAAAAAACTTATTGCGTTTTCATGTTGGAAATATTATCGGTTTATCCTTGAGGAAAGTTCCACACCTTCCCATGTGTGATAACTTAACTCTATTTATGGTTAGGTTTCACCTAATTTGGAGTTCAAACGTAAAAGTTATTGGGTTTGCAGTTTAAACGTAAACGTAAAAGTTGTAGGAAAGCTCTTGTCGTTACCTTTCCAACAAAATTGGTTTCACCTGATTTGGAGTTCGAACGAGAAAGTTATTGCATTTCAGGTTTTGCGGATTTGCCGTTGTTTTGCCTAGGCCGGAGTCTCCGACCTCAGGGGTGCTCAGGGGCCGGAGTCTTCGGCCCATAAAGTTTTGGAGCGAAGAGCTCCACAAGTCAGCGCTCTCTGCCTTCGGTCCGGAGTTGGTCCGGAGTGACCCCGGAGTCTCCCCCTCGGGGTCCGAGTCTCCGCCCAGGCCGGAGTCTCCGGCCCTCCTGGACCAGAGTCTCCGGTGTAAGTTTCCTGCAATGTCTCTTTTTCTGGGGACCTATAAAAAGGCCCCCCTTCTTCCCCAAAGTGTCAGCTCTTCCAAGCACAAAATTTCCTCTCTCTCAACTCCATTGTTGACCTCGGAAAGCTTGCCTCTCTCTCAATTCCTCCCATGATTCTTGCATATCTTGGAGGGATTTGAGAGAGCAGATCTAGATCTATATTTCCACCAATCCATCTCTCCTCTAAGTGAGGGGAACCTAGTGGATCTAGATCTTGGAGTTCTTGTGTGGTTCTCTTCTTTGTTCTTCCTCTCTTCTCCCCCCATAAGCATTAGTTGTTTTTGGTGAGATTTAAGAGTGAAGGACTTGAGCACTTCTTGTGTTCTTGCCATTGCTTTTGTGCATCGGTTTGTGCTCTCCACGAGGATTCGTGGAAGTGAAAGTTCGTGAGCTTGTTACTCTTGGGTCTTTGGACCCTAGACGCCTTTTGTGGCGGTTGAGGCCTTTTGTGGCCACTTGGGAGCTCCCAATCCTTTGTGGGTTGTGCCTCAAGATTGTTGTAAGGGACTCGATTTTCGCCCAAAAGGGAAATCAATAGTGGAAGGTGAACCAAGCTTTTGGGCAAGGTTCATCGGAGAATAGGGTGAGGCCATTCGTGGCGTCTTGAGTTTGAAACTCACACCCCTCCAACGAGACGTACTTCCCTAAAAATGAGGAACTCGTGAATACATCGTTGTCTCCGCGTGCCTCGGTTATTTCTATATCTGAGCTCTTTACTTATGCACTTTACATTGTGATAGCCTTCGTGCTTGAAGTTTTACCTCTTGCTATCACCTTGTTGCTTGTCTTGCTTAGCATAAGTTGTTGGTGCACATAGGTGAGCCTAGTATATTTAGGTTGTTGGCTTGTTAATTTAAACACCTAGTTTTATTCCACAATTATCAAGCCTAAACCGGAAAAGTTTTTAACTCGCCTTTTCACCCCCTCTAGGCGACATCCTTGTCCTTTCAAAAACGACAGGAGCTCTGCCTATTCATTATAGAAGAAGAGAAACGTAGGACATTACAACCCCACGCAAAAATAAAAACCCCACATGCGGATTACTCCCGGCGGAGTAAAACACTTGTCGACCTCGAAGGGTGCAACAAACTCAAAACCTGACAAAACTTCTCTAAAGCCAGGAAGGCCACCTCAAGGTATGTTTGGCACATCGCAGAGAAGATACGCCGGTTTCTCTCCTTGCAGACATTCCACATGACATAGATGATTGTCCCACTTGTTTCCCGAGCCCATTAATGGATGTGGTGCTCGAGATGGTCTTACACCATGCCGTGTCGACGGAGTCGTGAAGCCCGGCCGAAAGCACCAAGCTTGTCCACGGACCAAGCATCGATGGTATTCCACACCGCCACCGTGAAAGGGCACTCCATGCAGAGGTGGGAAGCCGTTTCGGGGTGGGAGAGACAGAGCTGACACGTAGGGTCATGAGGCCATCCCTTGGTGGCAAGTAGATTGGCCGTGAGGATGCGTTTGTGGAGAACCAACCAGGCGAAGAACTTGGCCTTTGGTTCAGCAAAAGCCCTCCAAATTTTGGAGGACTCAAACGTTGGGAAGGAACCTTTGAATTGAGCAGCGTAGGCCGAGGAGGCGGAGTAGTATCCATCCGCCGTCCAACGCCACCTGATGGTGTCAGCCTGATCCGCCACAAGGTGGGTTTCTTGGATGATGGTGGCTAAGTCCAGGAACTCAGCAAGCTGCGTGAGGTTGGAAAGATGCGCGACCGACTGGATCCAGGTGTCATTATGAAGCTCGACACTGACAGTTCTGTTCTTCCGAGTAGCTATCTTGAAAAGATTAGGGGCCCTGATGGAGAGCGGGCCGCCCGGCGCCCAAGAATCATGCCAGAAGAGGGCGGTTTGACCATTTCCAAGGGTGATCTCGGTGGATTCCCTGAAAAGATCCATATCCGATGCATCGCAGGGAAGGGGGGATCCCACCCAGGGTCGATGAGGTTATGTCCACTGTAGCCAAGGCCATTGAAGGCGCAGCGCCCTACTGAACCTGTCAAGGTCCGCAATCCCCAACCCACCAAGGGATTTAGGCCTACATACCATCTTCCAGTTAACCAGAGAGTGGCCGCCGCTGACGGACTCCTGATCGTCCCCGTGCCAGATAAACCGGCGAGAAGTTCGGTCGAGCAAACGCTGTGCCCATTTCGGCAAAGGCAGCACCATGAGATGGAAGGTGATGATGGACGTAAGGACCGAAAACTCTCTCTTAGTCTTAGTGTTGGTAGGTTTTATCCACATAGTGGATGTCTTGATGTGGAGCATCGAGAAGCGGCTTTCCTATCAATGTGAGGCCGCTTCTCTTTCATGTGCCCTTTTGATTTGATGTTTGAGGCCCATATTTCTACTGTGAAAGTAATGGAAAGGGGAGTAAGAACCCAGTTGGAATATACAATAATACAACTTCATGTTCCTAACATTGTTTCACAATAGACGACCAAGAGGCTTGAGCTAAATATGTGGCTGCACAACTTCCATGGAACATAACGAACGTCATTGACGCCCCTTCTTGACAAACCTGACCCTGAGACTGCATCCATCCAAAAAGAGTTCGGTTGAGAGCATATAGAGCATCTTGTCTATGTGCATGCAGCGTTGACATAGTTACATGGCCGATGCCCTGTGAGCGCTTTGTCTTTTTGTAGTATTGTACCTCGGCGCTGGATACTTTTCCATGCTCGCTGAAGAACAGTCTGAGCTGAGAGCTATTCACAGTCAAAGGAAGATCACGTACAACCACCCTGAAATAAGGCTCATAATGTCTCATGATACATGCTGGACTAGTAATTTGATTCGTGTGCAGCTGCCCTCGCTGCTTCAGTTCTCGAAACTTAACAGTAATATTAGTGAGTTCCTGGTGCAATAAAATCAATGTAAATTAGGAGTGCTTATAATTTTGCTAATTAATCTGTATTAGATTGGTCTCACGATATAATAATTAGTAAAAATATTGTTCACAAATGATTCAGTTTGAAATGTGTACCTCAATTGGAGCAATAACGGGCTGTTGGACATGCCACGTGCATCTCTCGTTTACCCATCCCAGAGGTAACCGCTCGACGAACTCGGCCTTTTTTTTTAGAAAAGGGGGTCCCGGCCTCTGCATCAAAGTGATGCATACGACCTTCTTTATTACTTATTAAAAGAGTATATAAAATCTGTTACAACTCACGGAACACTTAGGTCCGAAACAAAATCAACCAACGGAAAAACTGAAAATAGAAAAGCGACTTCATAGCGCTATTCTCTTCTCAACACGTCAGCCCGATCGGTTGAAGAAGTCCTTGGCGACCGTCTCCAATCGGGTACACCCAGAATCCAAGACCTGGCGGAGCTCCACTGGTTGGAGATAAGACCATGAATGGATCCAATACGTAATCAAAGGTATAACCTGCAAAAAAGATGGTTTCTTTGGCTTATTAAAAACAAAGTCATTCCTCATATTCCACATAGCCCATAAAACCGCGCACACTCCCACTCTAATCAAATTTAGCTCTTTCTTTTCTCTGCCATGCAGCCAATTCCCGAATAAGTGAGAAATATTTTTAGGTTGTGTAATATTATATGCTATGTGTACCATTCGCCACACTAGTTTAGCAAACGGACATTCAAAAAATAGATGCTGGATCGACTCCTCGGTGTCACAAAAGGAGCAACACTTGTTGCCATTCCAATTCCTTTTAGCAAGATTGTCTTTTGTTAAAATAACTTTTCGGTAGAGAAACCACATAAAATCTTGATTTTTAGTGGTACCTTTATTTTCCAAATATACTTCTTTAGAAACCTAGTATGACCATTCATAAAATCCAAATACATAGACTTGACGGTAAAAAACTCCTGAATTAGTCAAGCTCCACACAAACTTATCAGGCTCTACCGAAAGATTAATGTCCATGAGTCGATTAACTAAATGTAACCATTGTTCCCACAGGCCCCTGAAAGGTTTCTTCTAAAAGTGATATTTAAAGGTTGAGTTAAAGTGTTAGCCAGCAAAACTTGTTTTCGGTTGGCTATATTGTAAAGCGAAGGATGTTGTTGAGCTAGTGGCACCTCCCCTAGTCATGTGTCTTCCCAGAACCTTGTGTTCATCCCATTACCAATTACAAAGGAGCCTCGTTGGAAGAAATCGTCCTTCACTTTCATCAAACCTTTCCAAAATGGGGAGTCTAAAGGTTTAGCTGTGACTTGAGATAATGTCTTGGAATACAAATATTTGTTGCGCAAAAGTTCCTGCCACACCCCTTGTTCATTCATGAGTTTAAACAACCATTTGCTAAGCAAGCATTTATTCTTAATATCTAGTAACTCAATCCCGAGCCCACCCTGATCTCATGGTCTGCAAATAATATTCCACTTAGTGAGGCGATATTTCTTTTTATGTTCATCACTCTGCCAAAAAAAACCTTGATCTATAGAAGTCGAGCCTCTTCCGAACCCCCTTTGGGATCTCTAGAAATGATAACATAAACATTGGCAAGCTAGTGAGAACCGAGTTTATAAGAATCAATATGTCCCCGTAAGATAGTAGTTTACCTATTCAACTACTCAACTTTATCTCAAAACGATCTTCAATCGGTTTCCATTCACCATTTTTCAGTTTTCTAAAATGAATCGGTATCCCTAGGTATTTGAAAGGAAAAGTTCCAGACTCACATCCGAAGAGCTGCATATATTGTGCTTCGACTACTTTGGCTTGTCCAAAACAGTAGAGCTCACTTTTGTTGAAATTAATTTTAAGCCCCGATAATTGTTCAAAAAGACAAAGAATCATTTTCATATTCAAAGCCTTAGCAATATCATGTTCCATGAAAATAATGGTATCATCCGCATATTGGAGAATAGAGACTCCTCCCTCAACTAGATGAGGAATAAGTCCCCCAATTTGACCATCTTCTTTAGCTCTATTGATCAGAATAGCTAGCATATCCGCAACCACATTAAAAAGAATTGGAGAAAGTGGGTCGCCTTGCCTAAGACCTTTTAACGTTTGAAAATTATGCCCGGTGTCATCGTTCACTCTTATACACACACTACCTCTACTAATGAACTCTTGAACCCAAGTACACCACTTTGGGTGAAAACCTTTCATCCGAAGAGCTTGTAGGAGAAAAGGCCATTTTACCTTATCATAGGCCTTTTCAAAATCTATTTTTAGAAGAACACCATCCATTTTTTTCCTATGAAGTTCATGGATTGTTTCATGCAGCACAACACCACCTTCTAAAATATGCCGTCCAGGCATAAATGCCGTTTGAGTTGGCCTTACCACCGTATGTGCCACCTTGGTGATCCGGTTGGTAGCCAATTTAGTGAAAATTTTGAAGCTTACATTAAGCAGACAAATGGGTCGGTATTGCTGAATTTTAACCGCGTCTTCTTTTTTTGGTAAACGTCCCTTGTGGAATTCACCAAACAGTTCCATTAAATCTGATTTTATAACATTCCAACACTTTTGGTAAAATTCTGCCGGAAAACCATCCGGTCCTGGCGCTTTATTTTTTTTTTCCATTTGAAAGATTGCATCATAAACCTCCTGCTTCGAAAACTCTGCTGTCAAAATACTATTCTCCTCCTCCGACAATTGAGGAACATCCTCTACTACCGACTCCTCCATTGAGAATAAATTACTTTCCGGCGCCTCAAACAATTTTTTGTAAAATTCGGTGATGTATACTTTTAAATTCTCATGACCCACCACAATTCCTTCATCTTGTTCTAGTTGGAAAATCCGTTTCCTTCTATGTTTCCCATTTACGATCAAATGAAAATACTTAGTTTTATTACCTCCCTCTTGAATATGTTTCACCTTAGCTCTTTGTGCCCACTTGGCCTCCTCATCTCTTCTAAGTGATGCAATTTTATCATTAGCAGCTTTTAGCTCGTGTTTCTCCATATCATCCAGGGGACAGCTCTCGGCCTTAGCCTCTAGTACCCCAATAATTTGCAGAAGTCTATCCCTTTCTTTTTTATAAATCCCACTTAGATTTTTTGACGAACTCGGCCTTGTTAGTGATAAGATTGTACCTGAACACGCCAACCTGCTCACGCAGCATGGCCTTACTATCGTAGTAGACGAAGTAGGCGCACACTCCTTGCCCACCCAGTAGCGAGGCATCCACTGCGAAGCTGTTAGGCCAACCCAGGAACATCACGCGGTCGGCCAAGGCACAACCATTTTTCCTTACCCAGCGCGCATGCGCCCTCTTCTCCGGCACCGAACAATCCTCTTCTAGCGCATGCACCAACACTGAGATCTCACGGTAGAAGCTACTCCCTCGTGGATAATGCTGATAATAAGAGACCCGGACCTGGACCAACACCCAAAGCAGCTCGCCGTGGGACTCCAGGACGTAGGTGTACTGGGGCGAGTAGTAGCCAGGCTCCCATCTTGGGCAACACGGCTCCGGGACCAGCATGTCACCACGGTCCGGCGGCGTTATGCCGCACCAGAGGCTACCGTCCACAGTGAACATGATTTTGCCGCCGTGGAACGCGGCACAATATTTGATGTAATCGGGCGCCTGAAGGATCCTCTTGACGAATGTCCACTTGGCATCATCAGGACACAGGAGTAAGGCCTCGAACCTGACCGTGGCAAGTGTGCTGAAGTAAGAGAATCCGTAGAAGAAGGTGTTGGAAATAGACTTGTGTGTCCAGTCGACGATCCCTTGGAGTGTGGAGGAGGAGTCGATAAGTTAGAGAGTGCCGACTTCGGGGTTTGTCCCAAGTCGAGGAAGTGTTCGACTCCGGGGCCTGTCCCGAGTCGAAGTAGTTGCCAGGTTCCTCTGGTGCGAGGGCTTTTGTCCTGTAGCCAGTGTCCTGAAGTGATGCGTCAGCATCAAGTACAGAGTAGGTAGTTAGGACGTGCTAGACGTCACCTACAGTGTTTCCTAGTCTGTGACATCGCCAACAGTGGCATGTCAGATAGAGGTATGACCGGTCACATCGCTGTGATGTGACATGATAGTTGACTTGGGCAGCAGCTCGGCTGCATAGCCCCTATTTAAAGGGAGGAATACTAAGTAGAAAATTGAGGCAAACCATTTCTTACAGTTGAACACACTCCCCTTCTCTCTTCTCCACACTCTCTCTCGATCTAGCTTCAAAGGGGCCAACAATTGGTATCAGAGCCCGAGTTATTTGAGAGATCTCACCGGAAATGGGCGAGCATAGAGCTCTTCTGCCGGCGGAGATGAAGGAGGCCGCAAGCACGCTGGCAGTCCAGCGGGTTGTGCGGGAGACCGGTAGTTCGTGGCCGCTACTCACGTGGTCAAACTACGCGGACTGGGCGTTGCTCATGCAGGTGAAGTTTGAGGCACACCGCGTTTGGTCCGCCGTGCACGATGGCACGGAGGAGCGCGAGATGGACCGAGCAGCACTGGAGTACCTGCTGCTCGCCGTCCCGCCGGAGATGATCTCCACACTTGTGTCGAAGAAGACGGCCAAGGAGGCGTGGGAGGCGATCAAGACGATGCGGCGGCGGCAAGCTGCGTGGTCGTGGCAGGGGCAGCTCGGCTCGCGGAGCCGGGAACCGCGGCGCGTCGAAAGACACGTGCCGCTGCTGCGGAGTCGCTGGCCATTGGGTGCGGGACTGCCGCAAGAAGAAGCACGAGGAAGCACACCTCGTGCGCGCAGAGGGTGCGGAAGCACACCTCGTCCGTGGCGGAGACGACGAAGATGATAGCGCGCTCCTTATGATGGAGGCCTGTACCATCGCGTTTGCCCCACAACTCCCTGCTTCGACTCGCCAGGCGGAGTCGAACACCTCGGAGGTGACACCCTTGTCTCGACCGGTGGCAGAGTCAGCGACTCGACCGGTGGCGGAGTTGGAGGGACCGTCGACTCCTCTAGAGGAACTCTCGATGATCCAATGGATCGCGGAGTAGGACGTGGCGACTCGAGAGGAGTTGGCCGTGTCGGGTCACACGGACACGACAGAATCGTCGAGTCAGGAGGACTCGACAGCGTCAGCTCAGAAGGAGCTGACCATGGCAACTCGAGAGGAGTTGGCCACCCGGCTCCAGCAGCCAGGAGTGTCGGGTCGCAAGGACCCGACAACCTCGTCGGGTGGAGAGCACCCGACAGCCTCGTCGAGTAGAGAGCACTTTGACTGCGGTGACTCGAGAGGAGTCGACCGCGGCAGCTCGAAAGGAGCTGGCCATGGCAACTCGGGAGGAGTTAGCCACCCGGCTCCAGCAGCCGGGAGTGTCGGGTCGCAAGGACCCGACAACCCTGTCGGGTGGAGAGCACCCGACAGCCTCATCGAGTGGACAACACTCGACTGCGGTGACTCGAGAGGAGTCGACCGCGGCAGCTCGGAAGGAGCTGGCCGACCCGACTCGCAAGGAGCCGGTCCTCCTCATGCTAGAGGAGAAGGTGCAGGTCAACCTGGCGCAAGAGGGGGACGCCAAGAAGGGCGTCTGGTACCTCGACTCGAGCGCCACCAATCACATGACTGGTGACCACGCCGCGTTCGCAGAGCTGGACTCGAGCGTCACTGGAACTGTCAAGTTCGGCGACGGCTCGCGAGTCGACATCTGTGGGCAGGGGACGGTGCTCTTCGTCTGCAAGTCAGGCGAGCATCGGGCCGTCACCGGGGTGTACTACATACCCCGGCTGAACACGCAGATCATCAGCCTGGGCCAGTTCGACGAGAACGGCTGCCAGGTGCTGATCGAGGATGGGATCCTCCGAGTGCGTGATAGGGAGCGGCAGCTCCTGATCAAGGTCAGGCGAGAGCCGAACCAGATGTACAAGCTGCACACACGAGTCGCGCAGCCGGTGTGCCTAGTCATGGGCGCCGGCGACGACCATGCATGGACTTGGCATGCGCGGTTTGGGCACCTCAACTTCGACAGCTTGCGCCGACTGGCAAGGGCGAGATGGTACGTGGCCTCCCTCTGGTGGAGCACGTAAACCAACTCTGCGATGCCTGTCTAGCAGGGAAGCAGAGGCGAGCCCCGTTCGCAAAGCAAGCGAAGTTCTGGGCGAAGGAGCGACTCGAGCTGGTCCATGGCGACCTCTGCGGGCCGATCACCCCGGCCACTCCGAGCGGGAAGAAGTACTTCCTCCTGCTCGTGGACGACCTGTCGCGGTACATGTGGCTCGCCCTTCTCTCGACGAAGGACGAGGCCACAACCGCCATCATCCGACTCCAGGCGGGAGCCGAGTCGGAAACCGGCTGCAAGGTGCGCACGCTGCACACGGATCGCGAAGGCGAATTCACCTCCGGCTCCTTCACAGCATACTGCGCCGAGCTCGGAGTGGAGCGTCACCTGACGGCTCCGTACTCCCCGCAGCAGAACGGCGTCGTGGAACGATGCAACCATATGATTGTGGGCATGGCTCGCAGTCTGCTGAAGGCCAAGAAGGTCACCGGTGAATTCTGGGGTGAGGCGGTGACGACGGCTGTGTTCATCTTGAACAGGTCGCCAACCAAGAGCGTGAACGGCAAGATGTCGTTCGAGT
This sequence comes from Poa pratensis, assembly GCA_947311845.1. Classification (NCBI taxonomy): domain Eukaryota; kingdom Viridiplantae; phylum Streptophyta; class Magnoliopsida; order Poales; family Poaceae; genus Poa; species Poa pratensis. Next base: position 13,749,007 of record CAMZMU010000068.1, read on the forward strand.
CCTGGCATGGCCGCAAGCCGAATGTGAGCTTTCTGCGCACGTTCGGGTGCGTGGTGCATGTCAGAGAGACGCGCCCCGGGATGAAGAAGCTCGACGACCGGAGCAGGCCGATGATCTTCGTCGGGTACCAACCTGGGACGAAGGGATGTTAGGCCTATGACCCGGTGACCAACCGCGTGACAATCACGCGAGATGCCGTGTTCGACGAGAACGCGAGCTGGGACTGGAGTTCGCCGGACACTCCGGTGAACACCTTCTGAGTCGACACCTTCGCGGTCGAGCACATGGTGTTTGAGCCGCAGCCAACTCTAGGAGACGGGAGTGCGGGTCCTGCACCCGACTCGCCGACTCCAGACTCACCGACTCCAGGAGCTGGGAGTGTATCCCCAGCTGATTCTCCAACAACACCGGAGCACCCGACAGCCGAGTCTTCGACTCCGGCTGTCTCTGGCATCGAGTTCGTCACGCCGCCATCGAGGTACTCAGGTATGCTCGATGCAGAAGACGACATGAGTTTCGAGCACCGGTTCCGCACGCTGCAGAACGTGTTCGAGGCGGGTCCGGCCCTGGAGCCGGACGAGAAGCTCCACTACCTTGCCTCCGAAGAGCCAGGCTCATTCGGGGAGGCGAAGATGCATGCCAGCTGGAGGCAGGCGATGCAGGACGAGCTGGAGGCCATCGAGTCGAACTCGACTTGGCGGCTAGCCACCTTACCACCGGGTCACCGTGCGATCGGCCTGAAGTGGGTGTACAAGGTGAAGAAGGATGCGCATGGCGCAGTCCTTAAGCACAAGGCTCGCCTGGTGGCGAAGGGCTATGTGCAGCGGCACGGGGTCGACTACGACGAGGTCTTCGCACCCGTGGCCCGACTCGAGTCTGTACGGCTACTGCTAGCCGTGGCTACGAGTGCGGGCTGGGACGTCCACCACATGGACGTCAAGTCAGCCTTCCTCAATGGTGAGTTGGAGAAAGAGGTGTACGTGCAGCAGCTGACTGGCTTCGCTGCGATGGGGAAGGAGCACCTGGTGCTCCGACTCGACAAGGCGCTCTATGGCCTCAAGCAGGCGCCAAGGGCATAGAACACCAAGCTCGACGCATGCCTCGTCAAGCTCGGCTTTGCAAGGTGCGAGTCGAAGCATGGCATGTACGGCGAGGAGCGACTCCGAGCCAGCTTCTAGGTGGCGTCTACATCGACGACTTGGTGATCACGGGTTCGGACTCCAGCGACATCGACAAATTCAAGCTGGAGATGCGGAGCCTGTTCCAGATGTCCGACCCCGGGTTGCTGAGTTACTATCTCGGCATCGAGGTTCGACAAGGACCCAGCGGGATCGATATCTCGCAGGGTGCCTATGCCCTGAAGCTGCTGGAGAAGGCGGGGATGGGCGGGTGCAATCCCGTCGACGCACCCATGGAGACACGCTTCAAGCTGTCCAAGTGCAACACGACACCCGCGACGGATGCTACCGAGTACCGGAGCATAGTCGGGAGCCTCAGGTACTTGGTGCACACGAGGCCGGACCTGACCTTCGCAGTCGGGTTCGTCTCACGGTTCATGGAGGCTCCGACTCTGGAGCACCTCGCGGCCGTGAAGCACATCCTACGCTACATCGCCGGGTTACTGCGACTCGGATGTAGGTATGGGAGGAATGCAGGTACACTACGCCTAGTCGGCTACAGCGACAGCGACCTGGCGGGCGACGTCGACTTGCGCAAGAATACGTCGGGCACCCTATACTTCCTCGGGAGCAGCCCAGTGACCTAGCAGTCCCTAAAGCAGAAGGTCGTAGCTCTGTCGAGCTGCGAGTCAGAGTACGTGGCTGCTGCCACGGCTGCTTGCCAGGGGATCTGGCTGGCTCGGTTGCTGGCCGAGTTCGGCAACGGCGAAGCCGAGCACGTGGTGCTCAAAGTCGACAACAAGTCGGCAATCGCGCTCGCCAAGAATCCCGTCTTCCACGAGCGCTCGAAGCACATCGACTTGAAGTACCACTTCATTCGAGATTGCGTGGAGGCGAAGAAGGTCGAGCTGGAGTTTATGCCCACCGAACACCAACTCGCGGACATGCTGACCAAGCCACTTGGACGAGTCCGCTTGGTGGAGCTGCGCACAAGGATCGGCATGGTGGAGGTGTCTCCGGAACTCAAGCCTAGGGAGTGATTGTTGGAAATAGGCTTTTGTGTCCAGTCGACGATCCCTTCGAGTGTGGAGGAGGAGTCGATGAGTTAGAGAGTGCCGACTTCGGAGTTTGTCCCAAGTCGAGGAAGTGTTCGACTCCGGGGCCTGTCCCGAGTCGAAGTAGTTGCCAGGTTCCTCTGGTGCGAGGGCTTTTGTCCTGTAGCCAGTGTCCTGAAGTGATGCGTCAGCATCAAGTACAGAGTAGGTAGCTAGGAGGTGCTAGACATCACCTACAGTGTTTCCTAATCTGTGACATCGCCAACAGTGGCATGTCAGATAGAGGTATGACCGGTCACATCGCTGTGATGTGACAGGATAGTTGATTTGGGCAGCCCGGCTGCATAGCCCCTATTTAAAGGGAGGAATATTAAGTAGAAAATTGAGGCAAACAATTTCTTACAGTGGAACACACTCCCCTTCTCTCTTCTCCGCACTCTCTCTCGATCTAGCTTCAAAGGGGCCAACAGAAGGTGGTGCCGTCGTTGTAGACGATGCCACGTGGATTCACCCGCCCCACTGACGATCAGGTAACAGAGGCAGGCGGGTGACTTCTCCGGTGAGAGCGTCATGGAGGGTAGGGCGAAGGTCTTCGACGGTGAGGTACCAGACGTGGGTGCCGTCGGCGCTGCACACCCAGTTCTTCCAGGGCACTGGCAATGCCGGCGTCGCGCGGTAGGTGGCCTTGGAGAAGACGCACCTGAACTGCAGGTGGGCAGAATCTTTATCGGCCGGCGCTAGGAGCCATGGCAGGAACTGGTTCATCATGGTTTTCCTCCGGGGCAGCGGGAAGCGGGAGCTGCGCCATGGCTTGCAGACGGCGTGGAAGTGGACGAAGTCGACGGCGGCGTATACGTGGCCGGAGATCTCGCGGAGCACGTCCGCCGGGAGGTCTGACCACCGCCGCCCGTCCATTACGGCAGCCGGGATCGAGATGTATCGTGGCGGATCTTGCACACATAGACGTGATTATTGGGCCTTCAAGTTTGGCCCAAACCTTTGTAGAATGTAGATACTTCATGACAATCGATTGCTCGCCCTACCACTCCCAGCCGGCAAGGGTGGTGAGCCGTTAATTTTTTTTTTTGATTGCTCGCCCTAAGAAAAAACGATTGCTCAATCTCCTCTACTCCATTTTAAGTACACACGCAAGTATAACAAATTTCATAGAAATTCACAAAGTACGAAAGTATATGTATACTAAATTACTAATAGCAAAATTACAAAATAGATTAACGAAATCCAAAGTACAAAATATTACTAAGTACAAGCTAAAAGCCGAAATAGAATAGTGCAACTATACAGAAACCCGAAATACAAAAGTACAATAAGAGAAAAAGGTAAATCAAAATAACCGAGTACAAATTACACTCAAACCCTGCACTAAAAATACAATGAAATCCGACGTACAAAAGTATAAGTATACTAAACCCTGAAGAACAAAAGTACACTAACCAAAAGAAAGTTCGCAACTGCCCGGAGTACAAAATTACACTGAAATCCCCAAAGTATAAGTATATTGAAAATCAAAGTACAAGAATACTAGCTAGTTTTGTAAGTACAAAAAATTGTTCGCCAAACCCCATCAAGATGGGATCTTGGTTTAGAAATCTTGACGGGATGAATGCGACGGTGAAAACGGTTCGTATCTGGGACAAATGATTCAAAATATATTAAGTTTTGAAATTGGGTTTAAAAATATAAGAGGAAAAACTCCACCCTCCCACCTTCCCGTGACTCTTTCTCTCATCCTCATCCCCCACTTTCCTTCTCCTTGCGATACACGGCGAGCATGAAGACACCGTACAAACTCTTTGCAGAAGGAGCAGCCACCACTTGGCGAGCTGACGACACGTGGGATGAACCTTTGAGAATGTCAGACCACAATATTGGAGCAAAAAGTTTGGTGATTTTAACATGTTATCTCTACGCCACGAAAACATACCATCTAACTTATAAAGCCCATGATTCTGGTCTCACGCTGTCATCTAAGTGGTTTCGGGCTTTCAGCGGTGTGCAAGGTTTGGGTTACCGAATTGGTTTTTTTACCGAGGGTGGTCAGGATTCCCGGTTACCGTGGCTACCGAGAAATCCTGTATGGTAAACGGACACATTCGGAAACCATATATTAAACTCAAATTCCTTGGTTTTTTTGTAATTCGGTAATCCTCCGGTAACCGGAAAAATATGGGAAATTGTGTCGAATGGCAGAAAGCAAGGCATTACAAATTTTAAACTGTCGACAACATTTTTTCGCTGATTATATAGCATCTACACAGTTTGTGTAGCATCTTAGCAGTTCATGTTTCACATTTAGCAAAAGAAATGCATAAAGACCATCAATTTTTTTCCGAAATGGGGCGCTACCCGTCTCTGCATCGAAAAGATACATACGACCCCATTTATTTCATTTATTCAATAAAGGACGGCAAAAAACGTTACAACAAACATACATACTATAGCCACCAAACGAGGTGTCAAAGCACCACCCACTAGCACAAAAGATACAGGACACCGAGGTCTTATGCCTCGGACACTTTCATCTTCGGCTCATCGTCTAAATCTAGAGATAGCGCCTCATGCGCATGCTCCACAAATTGCCACCGCCGTCATCGGCCTTCCCATCTCTAGGGTGTAGATCGAAGTGAAGACCCTCACTGGGCCTGCCATCGACGCCGCCACAGTGCCAGACAGCGCCTCCACCCTGCACGCGTCCATCATCATGTGTTCGTCATTGAGACCCCACGGTGCCATGTTGCCGAGACTCGTCGTTGTCGATGTGATAAATGCAGCAGCGCTCCACCATCTCGGACACCATCATTTGCCTCTGGTCCTACAAGCCAGGTCCAACTCCCACACATTACCCCCAGGGGAGAGCGACACTAGGCGCCGCCAACGTCGGGCCCGGAATAGGTCTAGGGTTTCCCCCGCAATGATTTCTGCGGGATAGTGGACTGCATCGCCAACGCCTTCAACAAGGTTACGACTCCCACGGGCATTGCCGCCAGAGCTTGCCGATAGTCCAACACGCCCACCTTGATCCAGACCAGCTTGTCCACCCAGCACTCCTCATCTCCGACATCAGCCAACCGATCGGACGGGCCGATGGTTGCGCATCACCGTAGATCGAGCGAAGCCGCTGGCACCTAGGGAGGTCAAATCCAACTGATCCTACTCTGTAAGATGCCGCGTCTCCGCTCTTCTCTCGCAAGCCATCGTAAAGGCCGCCTCCGCGAGCCTTCATTGCCAGGATCGGACGATGACGGCTCTTTCAGGGTCGTTCTCCCTCCTGGGGGTATCGTTTTGGAGCAGGTGCTGGTTGGGACGGGCAAGAGGAGGAGTGGTGTTTCATCTACCGCAAGGCAGACGGCGGGTCCCGGCGGTGGACGCGTGATGATGGACGCGCGCAGGGAGGAGGCGCATTCTGGTGCCATGGTGGCATCGACGGCAGGCCTGGTGAGAATTATGCGGATCTCTGCCCTAAAGATTTTTTGAAACCGAAGGCAAAAGCTTTGCCTTATTCATTAATTAAGCAGAAGGTGCCCGGTTTATTAGTGGAAGAAACCGGGCGAAAACCATACAACGAACACCACGGGGCAAAGCCCACACAACACCCACTCCACGGCTGGCCGGCCAGCAATCCACCCTTGCCGGAGAGAAGAATCCGCAACTGGTATGGGAGGAGCAGGTACGGGACACTCCGTCGTAGATGAAAGCGGCCACCGCCGGGGAGCCCCGACGACGAACAACACCGAGAGCAACCTTGTCGCCCACACGACACAAGGAGGAACGCCCTCGATGATGCAGAAAACTCGGAGCCGCCACCCCGACATCCAACTCTCCATCACGCCCTGCGCAAACCACCTTCCGGGGCCACCGCCCACACACGAGCCATGACGCCGCACGACTCGGCCACCCACAGCCCAAGCTGCACCAGGTAAGCCGCTCGCAGACCACGGCCGCCGCACCGGCCTAAAAGGCAACCGCTGCTGTCGCTGCCCCAGCAGCCCCGACAGCCTCACCGCCAACAACCCCTTCCGGGACCGCCGTCCCGACATAGCACCGCTCGCAACCGAGCCACGACGCCGCACAAACCAGCCACCCGCAGCCCAAGCATCCCAGGGAGAGCTGCTCGCAGACCACGGGCATCGCACCAACATCCGGGGTCGCCGCCCCGACCTAAAAGACAGCCGCTGCTGCCGCCGCCACACTAGCCTCGACACCCTCGCCGCCACCACCCGCAACCACAGGTCCCTCCGGCCGGTCACACTTCAAGAACGATGCCCCCAAGGGGGAGCATGACGCAGGACGCCACCACCGCCCGATCCTGGAAGATCTAGGGTTTCCCCCGAAGTGGCACGAGCAGAAGGCAAGCATCGCGTCTTGACGGTGCCTCCAAGGAGGGAAATGGCGCCCGGAGGCGTCGCCACTGCCCGCGCCGGGAAAAACCCGCAGCAGAGCTTTCGCTCGACGACGACATGCCATGAGCCTGCCCGCGCAGCCCGACCGGCCAGCCGCCGACCATCCCCGTGCCCCTGCCGCAGCCACCCCACCTCAGCCACGCCCCGCGCCGCAGCACGCGCTGACCACGCCGACCATCCCGAGCAAAATTCTTCTCCTCACACGCTCGGAGGAGACCAAACCCCGTCGGCACGATTGCCGGCATCCAGCACCCTGCTGCCACCGCCGCCGACCTGGGAGGAAGCCCCGGCCACGACCACGCACCCTGGCTAGCACATCACCGGCGGGCCCGCCAGATCCAGATCCGGCCCGCCCGGCCAATCGCGCCAGCGCCGCACATCCGCGCCGCTTACCTGCCACCCACGTGGCCAGGTCGACGGGACGCACCCCACCAGCCCGGAGCCGCCGCTCCGGCGTGCCTGCGCCGGCGGCCCGCCATCGCCGTCCTAGGCGGGCCCGGCGTCTGCCCTTGCCGAACGAGAGAGAACCACCCCCGCCAGCCAGCTGTTTGGCAGCGGGGAGGCCGCCGCCACCGCGGCGCGGAGGCCGGCGGTAGCAGCGGCGAGGGGGCAGAGGAGGGAGAGGGGGTTGGCGGCGGTACAGTCTTCCGCCTCCGGTGCCGCCCTGGGAGCGCGACAAGGGAGTTTTTTTTCTTCAGAAATGTCCTCTGCCCTAAAGATGACTTTGTGGTTCGATGGTGGTGACGGCTTCCGTAGCGTGTGCTGGAGGTGCTCGCTAAGAGTCTGCTTGACCGGATGAGCGCTCCCGGTCGCTTAGAGGGTGTCTTGGGGTATGCGAATGTTCCCGGTTTCTAGCTGATGGAGTTTTTCTTGTCTTCAGAGCACAAGGCCCCGCTGGCATGATTTGCTCTCATTGTCGGGTGTGTAGGTGTTGTGTGGAGGCTTCGGATCTTTTTGATGTATACTCCTTGTCAGACTTTTGTTTAATAAATCAATAAAAGCCATATGCATCAATCGATGCGTAGGCTAGGCTCCCCTTTTGGAAAAAAAAGTCTTGAGCCTCATCGAAACAGAACAATCCGTTGATTCCACAAAGTTGTTCGACAAAAAAAATAGCGACTGAGCACATCATGTATACAATGTACATTTCATAAAACTTTCCCATGATTATTTTTCACGACATATAAAAAGAGACCGATTGAGCACATCATGTGTTTAATCACAGCCAATAACAGCAAACCGTGAACTGCATAGAAAAGAATTGTCCTTTCTGTCTCCTAGGCACAAGAAAAGCGAAGCCATGTTACCCATCCTACAATACAGAGAAAACAAATCCACGCACACCGCATATATTACGTATGTTTAACCCCAAATACAACCCTTTTTGCTTTCACTAAGCCACATTTAACGATGGTACAACTATGATCTGTAATTAACAACCCGTGGTACTACTATGTTCTTCCTTTTGTTTTCTTTGCAGGACAAAAAAAGAAGTCCGTAGTTTGTCGACGCTGCAACAGATGTCTTCCAAGAATCACGAATCTAGATGTGACGATACGTGATGGTGATTGTAAGATCAATCTATGAGTAGAACGTGTATGTCTTGGCGTTCAAGATGATCTGCCGTAGCGCTCCGATGGGCGCCACGATCATGAGACACACCCCAAGGATGATGCAGGCCTGAAAACAAAAACAAAATTAGAACGAACTCAAATGAAAGATAAAAAGCTTTATGTGCTATATTTAGGGTTCTTAAATTACCCAGTTACAGCACCACGAGAGACTGAATCTCCTGGGCTTGTAGATTGCGAGCCACATGATACACGGAAGCTGCAGGGCAGGAACAAGAGGTTGGTTCTCGTCAAAAACTCTGAATGTTTTACAGTTGCTATAATTTAATCCAAGAATTGCTTACGAAGTAGGTCGTCGGTGCAAAAGCAAAACCGCCGAAAAACCCGAGAAGCCCGCCGAAGAAGGGGAAGGTGATGCCGATGAACATCGTGAACGCTGCAGCAAAGTATTTGAATCTCATCGTCAACATTGTTTTTAAAATGCAATAGTAAATCATTTTTGGATGTCAACAAATTTGAAATTGAACAGGATGGGGCATTACCAACATAGGTTGACCGGGCAATCAAGCGGAGTGTCAGGCCAGGCGGGAACCTCAGTTTCTTCACCAGCACCGTCTCAATCATGTCGAACACGGGCATCGCGTAAATCTATGGAGAAAAAATCGTATCCATTGTAATAGCATGTTAGAATTATTAATGGACATGACTAATGGGATGGTGCACGATTGTTATTGTATTTGTACAGTACCTGGTAGCTTCCAATGACATGGATGACGACCATCATGTTGGCCATGGCGATGAGCCACTTGGGCCTGGAGAGGGTGATGAGGATGTTGTCGTCGACGAGATTGCCAAATGCCCAGTAGCCAACGAGCGCGACGGGGAAGTAGCAGAGTGCGACGATAATGTAGGCGACGACACACCCCTTCCACATGGGCTTCTTGGACGGCTTCTCCGGCGTCGACGGGATGGTGGCCTGGATCTCCAACACCACGTTGTGCCCCGCGTAGGCGAAGGCAACGTCGCCGAGCGCGCTGAAGAAGTCGAACACCTTCCCAGTCTTCGTGGTGGCCCTGAGGTGATAGTCCACGTTGTCCAGCCTCCCCTTGTCCACGGACGCTCCCCATGCAATGGTGGAGTAGGACAGCGACATGACGGCGGCGGCGAGGGAGATGCCGGAGATGGAGTTGAGGTTGGGAAGCTGGGAGAGGACGAAGTGGACGGAGGCGAAGATCATGATGAAGTAGGTAGTCTTGATGTCCTTGCACTTGGGGGCGCAGAGCACGTCGTGGAACTTCTTGAGCGACTTCCCGCCGGTGACCATGTACACGATGTTGACGCCAACCTCAACGACGAGCTGCTGCGGCACGACAATCCATAGACCGAGCTTCTCCCGAAGGCGTGCTGCCCGAGCTCGTGGTACCTGTCGAACCGCTTCCCGGGCACCATCTCGTGCATCTCCACCATCTGCCACAGCGTGTACAGCGTGACGACCACGAGATCACCAGCACCGCGATGCCGGGGCCCCTACACATATACAAGAAACAATGGATCGAGAGATCAGTTGGCAGACATGGTTAACCATCGATCGAGAGTGGTGATGCCACGATGTAGGAGGACGTACCAGCCAAGCTCGGACATGGCGTAGGGGAGGCTGAGCACGCCGGCACCGACCATGGCGGTGACATTGTGGAAGGCAGCGTACCACCACTTTGCGTTCCTCGACGACGTGACCGGGAGCCAGTCGTCGATCTTCTTCTGCTCCGCCGTCCTTTCATCCTGGAAAATGGAGTTTTCGCTATCAGCTGACTTTTCTAATTAGTTGTACCCTGGTTGCATTTACATGGAATCCATCTTAGGGAGGAACAGAAAGCGAAAGGATAATTGATCGGCGAGAAATTTTATCCCACGTCGTTGAAACTTTGAAGGTAGATTAGATAGAGTAAGAGTGGAATTCACTTATGCCAGAAAGTGATCCCGTTTCTCCTAGGCAGTTGACTTGTCACATGGGCAAGCTTCCAAAGTCCAAGATGATCAATCCCTGCTTCATGGCCAATCTTTCAAAAAATTGTCACGGCCACCTCATGGCAAAGATAGAATTTTCTATCCAGCATGTTCAACTGACAACGGCAACATCTTTTTTTAATATAACAAATCACGGCCAGGCTGTGATTTCAAAGATGTTAGTTCAAAGTTGAACCAAGATTCGGCCGAGGGCGCCAAGTGGCTGCAGCTTGCAAGTAGTATTGCTAGTTGTTCTGTCTTAATTATCTTGCTACTGACTCAATCTTTAGCATATTGTTCTTGGAGACCGTGACAAAGCTAATCAGTTGGATTATATGGCTTAGTAAGAGCATCTCCAATCACAATGGCCAAATTTGGCCCCCAAACTGTGCCGCTCCAGCCCCAAAAACGTGCCGCTCCAGCCGTTCCCCTCAAAAAGAAACCCCCAAATCCATACAAACCCATGCAACGTCGGAGGGAGAGTTGATCAACGTAGATATATAGAACGTTGATACATAGTTCATCCGACAGCAGATCGCCGGATTGACAAACATACTTACAAAAGTAAATTAGAGATGGGCAAATCTCACATCGGAGATTTGGAGATTTGCCCTTGCCGGAGCCGCCGCCTTGGACCGCTTGCGGAAGGCGAAGTACGGATCTTCGTCTTCCTCGTCGACTTGGCCGGCGAGGATCCGCACGGCGCGGGCCTGCTCCTCCGCGTGGCGGCGCGCATTGGCCGCCGCCTTCTTCTTCTTCTCTGCCTCCGCCTCCGCATCCGCCTGCGACAGCGCGATGGCCGCCTCCAGCGCTTCTTGGTCCTTGCGGCGGCGGCGGCGGGCGTCGGTCTCGGCGGAGGTGAAGGACTGCGCCACCAAATCGAGGGGGAGGTCCGCGTCAGCCCGGCGACGGCAGCCGCTATGCTCAGCGACTGGCCCGCCCGCTTCGCCTGGCGGAACACTTTGCCCACCGTCTCCGGCGCCGCGGCGGCGGCACCGGCAGAAGCCTCCACCCCTCCCCATCGGGAAGGATCCTCCATCCAGGAGGGGCTTGGACCGGAGGGAGACGACGACGCGGCGCGGCCGCAGACGCCGGAGCTGACCTGCGGCTGACGCTTGGCGGCGCCGCCGATCTATGCGCCGGAGCCGACCAGCGGCTGCATTGGCCACTGGCCGCTCCCGCTCCCGATCCACGCGCCGCCGTGCTCGAGTGCCCCTGTTCCTCCAGCGACCGGAGGACAGCGACGCGGTAAGCGAGGTCGTCGTCGGGGTCCTCCTCCTCCGCGCGTTGCTCGACCGCCGGCGGCGGCGCCTTGCTCTCCGCGTCCGCCGGCTCATCCCAGAAGCTGTTGTCCTCGGAGCCGCTCGACATTGCGGATTGGAGATGAGGAGGAATGGGGAATGCGGTTAGGGTTTTCTCGGGGGCTCCGATTTTATCACGCCGGCGACGCGTGGACACCGCCGGTCAGTGTTCTCCGACGGTCAGCCTTCATCCGACACGCGGGCCCAACTTGTCAGCGACCTGAGGGCGGACGCGTCCGGTCGCGTCCGGGCGGCCCCAAACCCGCCCCACATTTGGGCTGGGTTTGGGGTGTGCCGGACCGCCCGGTCGTTTGGGGCCGTTATGGGGGCCGCGGTTGGGTGGCGTTTTTTGGCCCAAATCCCGCCCGGACGTATAGGGCGGGTTTGGGGCCTCCGCTTAGAGATGCTCTAACTTGGCTTGGTCCCTCGTTAGTTGCGATACAATCTCAATATCTCATGCCAGCAGCAGCAGCTGGCCAGATACCAACGGCTATTCCAATGCTTAACACTATACTCCGTCCAGAAAGATAAGATGTACGCCTTTTTTTAATTACTTTTCGCCAGAGTGTTGGCATTGAAACTATCTCTTAATATTTCTTTTAAATAGAGGCATGAAAGACAGTGCCCACTCTTTGAATTAATAAAGAAAAATATCAGGTAACCATGCATGTACAGAGGTGCATGAGTGGAGTTTGAAAAAAAAATGTATGGAACAGGGTGAGAAACATCGAATTCTCTTGGTGGATTCCTAGGAAAATCATACAATCTACCGAGAAATGATAGAAGTAAACCGCATGTAGCTGTAATATTTCTTAACACAAATTAACGGTGGCAAATAAAAGGAAGAGAGCTTTAGCTTTTATTTTTATTTTTCAGGCGAGGGGCTAGCTTGATAGATTCTGCCAACTGACATTCCAAAATTCTGGTGAAATTTGAACCGCAAGAAATTTCTGGCCTTGGACGGCTAAAGCAAACATATGACTAGTTCGTACTCTGGAAGTACAGGGACCGTTCATACTTCATAGTCAAGACAAGGTGTGTGGACCATGCGACGTAGACAGCAGGAGACTTCTTCATATACTCTCTTGACTCTTATGCAATTTATGAAACGAAAATAACACCTACTACTAGTTGCCGTAAAAATAGGAGTGTAGGATGCTAGTTACTGTGTAAGCTAGATTCAGTTACAGCCCAAGAACAGAGTAGTAAACAGAACCCGTTCTTTTAGCGAGGGACAAAGAGCGATGGATTCAGACAGTTAAGGCAAAGCTCCACAAATCACACAAATTCTATGACGAGGACGACGATGCTACTAGATGGATATACTTAACTTTTATAGAGTGGGAGAGAAGATGAGCTGGTAAAGGGTGTTCTTTTTTTCACGGGAAGGAGATGAGATGGTACGGTACGTGTAACTAGCTAGGAGGAGGAGGAGGGCCCGGCCGGGAATCTCCGGTTTGGTGGCTAGTTGGTTGGTGCGCGGCTGCCGGCGGCGTCCCCACTACTAGCAGCGAAGCTAGACTTGCTAGATGCCGGGAGATGGGTGGATCGATCGAGGAGAATCCTCCATGGAAATCCAGCCAAAAGGTAGCTTTTGGCTCCGCCCTTTTGGTGAGTTCGAGCTTGTCCATGTCATGTCATGTCCGCCTCCGAAGCTCTCCTGTTCCTGATTCTCCCTCTAAAACTTTTACGCGGACTCTCCTCTCCAGTAAAAAATTGCAAACATACAGAGCAGAGGGGGGAGGGAGAGATTGCTCTTGACGTACCTTGGGCGGCGGCAAGTTCTGATCCTCTGCCTGCGTCCCCATGGCCGGCCGGCGAGGGGCCTGTCTTCAGCAAGCAATGGAGGACGGAGAGAAGGAGGGATGTGTGATGTGAGTTGAAGGAAGGAAGGAAGTGATAGAGAATGGTAATGAGACGTTGGACTCTTCGTCTTCTTTATAGAGGAGCAGGGAGCGGAGGCGAGCGAGTCGGCCGGCCATACATCCATCGCCGCCCTGTGAACGCGCGAGCGCACACATCACACTTGGGTTGACTGTTGACTCCAGCGCAGCAGCAACTGGGCCCCCAGCTGTAGGATCCCGTGTGGCTCTCCGCTCCTCCCCATCGCGCACGTTCTCTCGATTGGCAACCAGATTTTTTATTTTTTTTGAAACGCTAATTGGCAACAAGATATACTCATGATGATTAAGAAAACACACCGATCCAACTGGGTATGAAAACACAACACTGAAACTTTTTTTTTTTTGCGGGAAAGAGAAGTTACAATTAAGCAGAGGCAGGGTTGCCATCCGCAGCTATGGCTGCAGCCACTTCCCGGGGGAAGTTTCCAAGCCAAAACTCCGTGTGTGCACGAACCCTACCCAGTCTGGCAAGTGCGTGACCGACGCCATTAGCATCACGACTCACTTTGACTAGGTTAACTTCTCTCTCAGTAATCAGTTCTCGAATAGAACTTATCCTGAAGGCGTGTATCGAGTTGTTCGGCTGACCACCATTGATCAGCTCCAAAGCATCAGCGCTGTCAGTTTCCACTGTAAATCGCAGATTAGTCCATTGCAGAGAGAGTCGTACTCCCTCCTCGATAGCACACAGCTCAGCCTCCAGGGGATCAACGCAGTGCTCCAGCTTCCTGCAGGCGGCGAAGATCACTTCGCCCATATGATTATGGAGCACCATACCTGATCCAGCAGCCCCATCGTGGGTGAAAGCACCATCAACATTCAACTTTGCTTGATTATGTTCCGGGGGATACCAACGCTTGCGTACCTTCTGCGTCCATCCTCTTTCGGTGACATCTTCTTAAACCAACGACTATGGTCAATAACCATCTTTCCCTTTGCTGCATCCGCTTCAGGGAACTGACGGATCACTAGCAGAGAATTGAGGTAGCTGACAAGAAATCTCCTTGAACCTTCAATAGACGGGCAAGGTTTGTCGTGAGTCATTTCATTATGGGCATGCCAAATCCTCCAGAGAGTCATGAGAATAGTTGCCTGCTGCTCCTGTTGGGTTTGTGTGAGGAGATGGAGTAGCCATTCTGTACCCGTGAAAGCAAGGAGATCATCTGGCGGCAAAGGCCACACCTCCTTCATTGCAAGCCATAGGCTCCGAGCATGGGGGCAGCGCATGAAAACATGATAAGTATCCTCATCCTCGCTACCACAGATGTCACAGGTCGCTGACGTGACAATTTTCCGGTGCTTTAGATTAACCTTTGTTGCCAGGGCATTTCGGCAGATTCGCCAAGCTAGCATTTTCACTTTGGGGGGAACAGGGCACTGCCAAATAAGCTTCCAGCAAGGACGCTCTCCATCAGGTCGTATGCTTGTGGCACCGCGATCTTGTTCCTGCATCTTGTGAGCCATAGCCAGCCGATAGGCGCTTCTCACCGTGAAAGTACCTCGTTTCTCCGGATGCCAGGCGATGAAGTCAGTCTCATTTCTACTTGATGTTTTGATCTTCAGTATCTCCGTTATGTCATCCTGACTGAAATACTGGTGTAGCCTTTGTGTATGCCACGAGCCATCAGGGTTTAAGAAATCAGAGACCCAACGATATCTGCAGCGCCCTTGAGGAGATCGTGGAAAATGGTGCATGTCTCTCGGTATCCAAGGATCTCGCCAAACACGAATTTGGGTGCCATTTCCCACACGCCAAATCACACCTTTTTTGAGTAGTTCCAAGCCATACTCAATCGCATGCCAGGTAGAGGATCCATTCCCAGTGAAAACCGTGTCCGTTAACACCCCATTTGGATAGTATTTCGCCTTAAGCAGTCTGGCACACAAGGAGTCCGGGTTCTGCAGAAGTCGCCATGCTTGTTTCGCAAGTAGAGCCTGGTTAAAAACACGCATATCTCTGAACCTAGCAGACAGCACAGGGGGTGCTCCCCCAAAGATCTCACTATAATATCCTAGTCAAGGCGTTGAATTTGTATTTGATCGAGAGGATCGCAGCTAGAAATTGCCCCACGTAGAAGGAAGATACTGATGAATCCGACGGCTCATATATCAAAAAAATGAGACCAACCAGGACTAGCCCTTGGTGGCTTAATTTTATAGAAGAATTGCTCTTTCGTGAGAATTCCAGAAATTCGCTCCCGACGGGATTTGAACTCTGGTTGCCAGATTTAGCCACTGCTACCTTTGCCACTGAACCTCTGCCCCGTCCTCCCGACGGCTTAGATATCACGCTCCCGCCAGGCGTGCATGTCATTTGGAATACTACATATCTACATGTCACGTAAATTTCGAAGGAAGATACTGATGAGCAGTGTGATTAGCCTACTGTACTACTACTTACGATGTTTTAGTTTATTTTTCTGATTTGGATATAGTTAGACGTGTTTTAGTGTGTAGATTCACTCATTTCAGTCTGTACGTAGTTCATATAGAAATATCTAAAACATGTTACATTTCGGAATGGAGGTAGTAGTATAATAGGCTAATCATGTAAGTGTTACTGACTTACTGGAGTACATGGTTCTGCCGCAAAAAAAAAACTTCTCAAAATGACAAAAAAATTCGATTTTTTTTGGCATGTACATCTCAACATTCTAAATGACACGTCAAGTTTCGCGCAAAACCGACTTTTTGGTGGCTTGTGTAAAAAGACAAAAAATATCAAGAAAAGCCTTTTTAGCATCGTTTTTTTCTAAAAAATACACGTCACTAATGACTTTGTGAGCACATAGAATATCGAGATGTACGCGCGAGTTTTTTGTCAGAATTTTTTGACATTTCGAAATGTGTTTAAAACACATTTTTAGAATCAGAAGCATATACTCTCGGGTGCCAAAACGTCTCTCCCATCGATCCTGGTCTATATTAGAGATATAAGAAAATACATATATCTTAGTATATCTGATGTCTATACATTTTTTAAATTAATTAGTGTAGTGAATTTCTGAGCTGATTTCTGTAGTAATACTATTAAGAGCATATGTGACCCTCTCGATGGTACTTGCACATATTTTGAGGTATCATCACAATAAATCTCACACACTACTAACATCTAAGTACCTTTTTGCTTGAGCTGCATCCATGCAAAAGGTAAAAGGCTACAAAAGTGAGATACCTATTGGGACATACTCCTCCTCGTCTATGGTGGACCTAACTTAGATTCATGCACACCCAACAACCGGGGAGCAAAGGTGTAGAATATTCCTTGCATTTTGCAAGGCCTCCTAAACACATAGAAGAAAATGAAAATAGCTTTTTTGGGGAATTGGTTGCATGCTTAGGCAATATAGCCTTTCAACATTACGTCACCCAGACATCATGCACGGATCATGAGAAACATGCTTAATTAGAATGGGGTAGTGTGTAACCTCAAAAAAGAATGGGGTAGTGTGACGAGGGGTAGACTCATCAAGACCCATGGTTAAGGTCCCTAGGTTATGAATATGGGGGAGAGAACGTGGTAGAGCTGGAAGTATCGTCGGCTGACAAGCAGGGCAAAAATTTTACCCAGGTTCAGGGCCCTCGTGTGGAGGTAACACCCCTACGTCCTGCCTGTCTGTTATTGATTTGTGAATATGATGGTTACAAGGATCCCGGCGAGATGTCGATCTCGCTAGGGTTTATGGCTCTGGTGGTCCGTTGTTTGGTTCGATGGCCCTCCCAGTCCTTAAATAATAGGCTGGGTCCCGGGTGTTCGTAACCGACTCGATTTACAAGTAAGGAAACTCTAAACCGACTATTGCTTCGTCAAACTTGAAGGATACTTCATCTTTGTGGGCCTCCCTTCATGGGCTTCATGTAGGCTCTGATAGTTGGGCCTAGTCGATACGTGCACCAGGTACCCTCATGGTAGTGTACCCGATAGGCATACCCATGTCAGTAGCCCCCGAGTACTTGTCTGATTCGAAGAGTCGAGCATGGACTCATACATCATGCACATTATATATACTTTTTACATCTGCATTTAGAATTCTTATGAAATAGCACATGTTAGCAATGCGAGTGTTTTCATCGACTATGAGTTTTTGCTTATGATAATCAAGTGATATTAGCTTAGCAGGCCGGCACACACGACGGATCGGGGCCGGTTAACTACCATTTGTGGTAAAACCATACTAGCTTTCAATCAAACTCGAGTCACCGGACTCGAATCTGGAACAAACTGGACAAACTCGAAACGGCCGTTGAGGTCTTACTGAATCGAACTGCAGTATAATTTTGAATCTACCCACCGCGTCCGTCGGGGATTTTCATCATGTCTGCTGACATGGAACATTTAAGGATAACGCTGTCGGAGCGGTCCTTAGCCCAGCTCGACTGATCGGCGGGTCTTACCTTTGCACTTACGCATAGAGCATCCAAGGATCGTCGGATCAACTCGGGAATATTTTGAGTGTGATTTTGCTTATGAACTTAGTCGAATGTTCCGTCGACTGTACTTTTGCCATTATTCTATCGGGTGCGCGACAGCGCTCCCGATGGGAGTAGCCCCCGAGATTGTGCTTTATTGCTTGCAATGGAGGATAATCTCAAATTCTTTTACCCTGCACATTTTAGTCAAAGAAATTTTTTGATATGCTCCCGATGGGAGTATGATGCTGCAGTCGAAAGAATTTCGACTAGCCTTTATGACTTTTGCTAAAAAACCAACCGAAACTTATACGAGAGACCACCCGAAGATATCATCGAGTGATTTTTATGCCAGTTGTGAAAGAGAGAACAACGTCAGCAATGACGCATTTTGCGACTGCTATCTCTGACAAACGATGGCGTGCCTGGAGAGGCTTTGATAAGACGTGACCCTGTTCTGTGGGCCCGTTTTTGCAGAGCTGACCAGGGATAACGCCGCGTGGACTTGATTTGACCGTTCAGGCCCGTTTTTCACGGGGCGTGATGATGGCTTCTTGGATTCTCGTGCGTAGTGGGCGGAGTGGCCGGCGACGGTTGCTCTCCGTGGCCGCCACGTGTATGGCCAGATTTCGCGCGGAGCGTATGGATTTGTTTTAACGGCTACGATCGTTTTTGCGCTCTGTGGTAAATAGGGGGACGGCGCTGGCAAATTTTTTTTACTTGCCATTTGCCCCCTGCGCCGCCCCTCGCCTCCTTCCTCGCGCTGCCCCTCCATTGCTCTGCGCCCAAGTTCTTTGCCCCACACCTCCTCCACTTTAGCGATGGCGAAAGGTGGAGGTGCGAAGCGTAGTGCTGCTGCCGCCGCCGCGACCGATGCGACCAAAGGCAAGAAGGCCGCGGCGGGTACATCTGCATCCGCCGCGCTGAAGAAGGGCAGCGGGGACTGGGCGAAGTCCACCGTCAAGGACGCCCATCTGCTCAAGCTCTGCGAGCAGGGATATCTGCCTCCCTCGGAGCAACTCGCCGTCCGCGCTCCCTCGCCCAAGGAGGTATGCCCCGAACCACACGCCAACGAGCGCGTTTGCTTTGCGGAGTTTGTATCTAGGGGCTTCTCGCTTCCCCTCCACGACTTTGTTCGTGGCCTCCTTTATGCCTACGGGGTGCAGATCCACGATCTCACCCCGAACGGTATTATGCATATTGCGTGCTTTATCACGCTATGCGAGTGTTTTCTTGGCGTCGCACCCAGCTGGGCGCTATGGAAGACCATATTCATGGTGCGACCCAACAGAGGAGGTGGTCGCACCTACCCCGTGGGCGGCTGCGGCATCCAGGTGCGGAGCGACACCCGCTATTTCCGCCTGAAGACCGTCGACTCCGCGCAAGGCTGGAGGAAAGGGTGGTTTTACGCGAGTGTCGAGCAAGAAGGAGTCGCCACCTTCTCGACTGCAGCTTACGTCAGGACCAAGGCGTGGGACCACCAGCTCTCAGCCGAAGAAATGGAGGAAGCACGCCCTTTGCTGACTCGAATCGACGGACTGCTGGACAAGGTCACAGGCATTCATTTGATCGCCACCTTTGTGAAGAGGCGGGTGTGGCCCATCCGTGCCCGAGCGCACCCCATGTGGGGGTATGAAGGCGCGGGTGACATCACCCGAATGACCGCAGAGGAGCTTTCAAGGAGTGAGCTGCTGACGCATGTGCGTCACATCACCAATTTGACGACAGGAGACACTTGCAACGTCGACTGCCCTGTTGCACCATATGGGTTGGAGAACCCTTTGCTTGAGGTATGTATGTGTTATAGCTGCTTGTAATGAAGAGTTTGCCATCCGCATGTTTTTTTGATACGCGATTTTTGATTCTGACTTTGCAATTTGTGATGTGTGCTATGCAGGGTCACTCGACTACTGCCTCCCTTCCTCCTCTGCCTGAAAATGGCGAGACTGAAGAAACACAGGCACAGGTGGTGGACCCGAAAGGGGATCAGTCGCCCATCCCTTCCGCCACCACTTCACGTGTAGAGGATGCCGAGGAAGAAACAGCAGAAGAAGTCCAATCTGAAGACAAGGCTCCTTCTGACCAAGAAGTCGATATCGCGCAGCCAAAGCGGCGTCGACTGGCCAAGAAGGCGCCTTCTGCTGCCAGTTCGCCCGCGAAGGAGCAAGTCTTGGAGGATGACGAGGAATCAGATTCACCTCCTGTTTTCCAAGCCGCTCCTTTGCGTGCGTGCTCAAACAAGCTCGACTCTTCCGCTTCAGTCGAGTGGTGCTCCAGCCTTTGGAGGACCAATTTTTGGTGATTCCGAAGACGAGGAAGATGAGGAGCACAGGTATGTATGTTTTTGAGTATGATATGAAAATGTTTGTGCTGTCATGTTTTTGTGCTGACCATCCCTTTGTTTTGTTGTGTTGCTCACAGTGCTGAAAACAACCAGCCTGGGACTCCTCCAGTCGAGAACGTTCCAGCCGTGGAGCACTCGAAGTCTGCACCGACTGGAAACGAGGCTGCCCAGCCCATGGCCACTGACGCTGTTGTTGAAACAGCCAAGGCGGCAACTCCAGATGTCGGGACATCGGTCGCGGCTCCCGAGCCGTGGATGAACCACGTGAGTAACTTTTTTGCTTGACCCGTTTAGTTGTAGGTCTGTGAGAATTTTTCGATTTTTGCTGAATCCGTGTGCTCGCAGCCCTTCTACCGCACCTTGGCAGACTCTGCCAAGGCTTATGTCCAGGTAGAGCATGAGAGGGACACCATGCGCGCCGAGCTCGAGCGGCTCAGTCGTGAGTTCTCCTTTTTGCTTTTGTTTCGCCCAACTTCTTTTCGCAATGCCTGATTTTGTCGAGTATTGATACACGTAATTTTTGCTGGGCCAGGCGAGAAGAAGGAGCTGGAAGACGCACTCGCCGCGCAGCGCGAAGAATCGAAGAAAGAGCTGACTGCCGCCACCAACTCAGCTGCCGCACGCGAGCGAGAATATGCTGACCAGCTCGCAACACTCGCGCAGACCATGGGAGGTGAGTAATCTTTATCTCCTTTTGATATGACTATAGCTTGTCGAGTGTCGTACTTATGCCTGTTTTGAATTGTGCAGAATCTGTTGGCGCACCGGCCTCTGCGGACGTGTCGAGTGACGATCTTTCGCTGGAACAAGCTGTGGGCGGCTTAGGCGCTCTATGCAACCAAGCGAAAGAAGCACTCGCCAAGTCAACGAGCACACTTGGTGCTGTATACCAAGTGGTGTTCCCTACTGGCGTGGTGCCATCGACGGTGGATGACTTTGCCAACGTGTTTGGCCCCGGGACGTCCACCATGGCGGGTTTTGCTCGCGCCAACACGGTACGCGGATCCGAGTCTACCATCAAGCTTCTTATGGGACATGGGATAGATTGCGACTATGAGGCAGCACTGTCTGCATTCCCTCAGAAGCCAGACGGGAAGCCCATTTCGCTGAAGGGGGTGAGCGGAGCGGCCGCACGACTGGCTGAAGT
Source organism: Poa pratensis (assembly GCA_947311845.1). Lineage (NCBI taxonomy): Eukaryota > Viridiplantae > Streptophyta > Magnoliopsida > Poales > Poaceae > Poa > Poa pratensis. The sequence goes on from CAMZMU010000068.1 coordinate 13,770,282, forward strand.
TTTCATGAACACCATGGAGCGCCGGGCACTCGACACTGCCAATCGTCTTGTTTATGCAAACTTTCTTTTGCCAATGTCTTTCATTTGGAGAGTTGTATGCTTATGACGCGAGTCTTACAAACTTTGTGTTTGTGATTATGCTCTTTGAACAGTCACGAGAGCCTGCTGCCGCGACTGGTTCCTCGCAGGCTCCGACCACCACCCGATCCCAGGGTCAGGTGGCAAATGATGCCAAGGTGATGGAGTATATGAAAGCTAAATATTTGAGAATGGAGCAAGATCTGAAGGACGCCCAAGCTGAGCTGAGTCGATTAAGGGCCAGACCCGCGTTGGCCACCCAACGCGAAGATTATGTTCTCGGAGAGATGGAGCTTGTGAACAGGCAACTCGAGTGTAAGTTCGAATCTTGCTTTGTTTCACAAGCTCTTTGTGTAGCTTTTGTCCTTTTGATCTAACTGGTGCGCCCTTATTTGTAGGCTTTGTTGACAACTTCCAGGCTGAACAGATTCGCGTGGAAGGACGCCTGGATAGCGTGGTTGACGACCCTACAACTGGGTGTCAACACTTTTGGCTTGATAGGTACCATGCCCGCATACTTGCCACCCTGAAGGATCGAGTCTGGCGAAGTGCTGAGCTGCTGGAATTATGCGGGCATCATTTATTCGTCTGAACGAGACTCTTTTTCCTTCGGGGCCACAACCACAAGGGATTCGTGCTGTGTTGAACATCTTCCGCCAAACAAATCCCATTCGAGAGTTGCTGTCTCAAAGACTTGTAATTGGAGCCAACGCTGCAATGGCATATATGCGTAGTCGAAAACCAAGGTTGGTGTTGCGGACACCTGCAGCCGGTGAGGTTCTCGAACAAAAAGACTTGGATGACACGATCCAAGCTGCGGAGACACTGATCGAGTGCACTCGCGAACAACTTTGCGGCCCCGAGTTGCCCGTAAAAGACGAGCCTGAGGATTAGAATGGTTTGCGAGTGCAATTTTTGTATAGGGGGCAGCCCCCGAGTGTAATTTTTGTATAGGGGGCAGCCCCCGAGTGTAATTTTTGACTCTTTGTAGTTTGTATACTTTGATTCTTTGCCGAGCCCCCGAGTCAATCGAGCGGGATGTGTGAAATATGTATTGGTTATGAACCGATGACTGTGCAGCCCCCGAGTCAATCGAGCGGGGTTTGTGAAATATGTATTGGTTATGAACCGATGACTGTGCAGCCCCCGAGTATTCGAGTGCGGCTGCAAAGTTTTTATGTTCTTTGTTCGGATCCTTGTTACGCAGCCCCCGAGGGTCTCGGGTGCGGTTAAGGTATGAATTATGCAGGTGGTAGCCACAAAGGAGTCGAAGGAACATTGATTTTATTCCTCTTTTGAATGTTAGGCTGCAGGCCGCCTCATTAAAAACCTTCCAGTCCCCTTAGGTACCCTGGTAAGGAAAAGAGCGCGTCTGAAACCTGCAGCCATCCGACATATAGCCTATTACATTGTATGACTGTGAGCACTTTATGCGTAGAAACGGCGCAGATGCGCAACGTTCCAGGATTGTGAGAGGGTTCGCCTGTCTTCGCGTGCTTCAGTCGATATGCACCTCCACCAAGGACCTCCGTGATGATGAAGGGCCCTCCCATGGGGAAGCGAGCTTGTGCACCTTCTTTTGCTTCAGTCGAAGAACCAGGTCGCCAACGACGAAGGACCTGGTGCGCAGTCGACGGCTGTGGTAGTTGCGAAGGTCCTGCTGGTAAACAGCTGTGCGGGCTAAGGCCGTGTCGCGCGCCTCATCAAGCAAGTCGACTGCGTCTTCGAGTGCCTCTTCTGCGTCTTCTTCATTGTATGCTTCAACTCGTGGTGCGTTGAACCTTACGTCTGATGGCAGAATTGCCTCTGCACCGTAGACCATGAAGAATGGGGTGAACTGCGTAGAAGTGTTGGGAGTTGTGCGTAGGCTCCATAGCACAGACGGTAGTTCTTCGACCCAAGCACCTGCAGCTCTTTTGAGTGGCACCAGGAGGCGCTTCTTGATCCCACTCGTCACAAGCCCATTGGCCTTTTCGACTTGGCCATTGGATTGCGGATGCGCCACGGATGCGTAGTTGAGCGTAATGTCCTGCTCTTTGCAAAAGGTTTTGAACTCCTCAGCCGTGAAGTTTGTGCCGTTATCAGTGATGATACTGTTTGGGACACCGAAGCGATAGATGATGCTCTTTATGAAGTTGACTGCCGTAGTAGCAGTCGAATTTGTGATGGGGACCGCCTCGATCCACTTTGTGAACTTGTCGACTGCCACCAGTAGGTGAGTATGCCCGCCATGCGATGATTTTTTGAGTGGCCCAACCATATCGAGCCCCCATTGGGCGAAAGGCCAGGCCAGCGGTATAGTCTTCAACGCCGATGCGGGTGCGTGCGGCCTTGTTGCGAATTTCTGGCAGCCGACGCACCTTTTGACTATGTCCTCCGCGTCTTTGAGTGCTGTAGGCCAGTAAAACCCTGCGCGAAAGGCTTTGGCTACGAGTGATCGACTGCTGGCGTGATGCCCACAGGTACCTGCATGAATGTCTCGAAGTATGGCTTGGCCATCTTCGAATGCGATGCATCTTTGGAACATACCTGATATGCTGCGCTTGTATAACTCGCCGTTGATAACGGTGTATGCTTTTGATCTTCGAGTCACGCGTCGGGACTCGGTTATGTCATCTGGTAGCTCGCTACGGAGTATGTAAGCCAGAAAAGGTTGAGTCCAGGTTGGCTCAATGAGAAATACCTCGACAGGGGGGTCCTCTGTGCTAGGCATTTTGCTTTTGGGTGGCGTAGTCGACGGAGGAGGCTCTCGTTTCTCCTTGATAGATCTGTGTTCAATACGCTCGAGGAAGACACCAGGTGGAATTTGTGCGCCAGTTGAGCCAAGATTGGCTAGCATGTCTGCTTCTTCGTTGCTTTCCCTTCCTATGTGCCTCAACTCGCAGCCCTCGAAGCTGCCTCTAGTGTGTTGTACAGTCGCGATAAGCGATCATGTTGTCCGCGATTGCGTCGCAGGCCTTCATTGTTTGCTGCACCACGAGGTTGGAGTCGCCGTAGATCATCAGTCGAGTGCACCCAGTGCTTTGCCATCCGCATGCCATGGATCAGAGCCTCGTATTCAGCCTCGTTATTGGAGGGTAGCTTGAATCCCATCTGCAAAACATAACGTAGCTTGTCCCCTTTTGGTGATATGAGGACGACGCCTGCGCCTGCGCCTTCGTGTTTCTTGGACCCATCGAAGTACATGGTCCAGGAATTGGACACGTCTGGTGCTCCAGGTAATTGGGCTTCTATCCACTCGGTTGTGAAGTCGGGTAGGACTTGTGCTTTGATAGCCTTCGGGTGCTCGTACTTGATGTCTCTTGGAGCCAGCTCGATGAGCCATTTTGCCACTCGACCCGTTGCATTGGGGTTTGTGGATATCACCGATTGCTGAGTTGCTTACCACGGTAATCGGATGCTCGGTGAAGTAGTGTGTCAACTTCCTTGAGGACATGAATACAGCGTATGCCAGCTTTTGATAGTGCGGGTACCGCTGTTTTGATATGGAGAGAACCTCGCTCAGGTAGTAGACTGGACGTTGTATGCTTTGGATGTGCCCCTCCTCCATGCGTTCGACTACCAGTACGGTGCTCACCACCCTGTTTGTAGCCGAGACATACAGGTAGAGTGGTTCCCGTTCCTTAGGTGCGACGAGGATGGAGGGCTTGTGAGGATCCGCTTGAGATCTGTGAAGGCTGCTTCAGCTTCTGGCGTCCACTCGAACTTGTCCGCCTTCTTCATCAGTCGATAGAATGGTAGAGCCTTTTCACCCAGTTTGCTGATGAATCGACTGAGCGCGCTACTCGTCCTGCTAGTTTCTGCACATCATGAAGCTTTGAAGGCCTTTGCATGGTGAGGATGGCCTGTATTTTCTCCGGGTCTGCTTCGATTCCACGAGCAGAGACTAGGTACCCTAAGAGCTGCCCGGCTGGAACGCCGAACGTGCACTTCTTAGGATTGAGCTTGATATGGAAGCGTTTGAGGTTTGCGAACGTCTCCCTCAAATCGTCGAGTAGTGTGCGTTCTTCCCTTGTGGTAATGACAATGTCATCAACGTAGACCTGGACGTTGCGTCCAATTTGCTTTTTGAGGCAGTCCTGCATCATGCGCTGGTATGTTGCACCCGCGTTTTTGAGCCCAAAGGGCATAGTTGTGTAGCAGTAGACCCCGAGTGGGGTTATGAACGCCGTTTTTTCTTCGTCTTCTTGCTTCATCCTTATCTGGTGATAACCTGAGTAAGCATCCAGAAAGGAGAGTCGTGCGCATCCGGCGGTGGAGTCGACGATCTGGTCGATCGGGTAGCGGGAAGTGATCCTTTGGACAGCACTTGTTCAGCGCTGTGAAATCCACGCACATCCGAAGGATGTCTGTATGCTTCTTTTCTACGAGTACAGGGTTGGCCACCCATTGTGATTTCTTGATTTCCCTAATGAATCCTGCTGCGAGTAACCGGTCGACTTCAGATTCGACTGCGGTTCGCTTTGGGCCGGAGATTCGACGCATCGTTTGCTTGACTGGCTTTGCATCTGGAAACAATTGGAGAGAGTGCTCGGCGAATTCCCTGGGAATACCTGGCATGTCGGCTGGACACCACGCAAATATTTCCCAGTTCTCACGGAGGAATTCGACGAGCGCGCCTTCCTATGCGATAGGCAGGCTCGAAGATATGTTGACTGTCTTGGACGGATCGGTCGGGTGCACCTGATGCGACCTTGTGTCATTTGTAGCATTGAAGGATCTGTCGACTGCCAACTTCTTATGCTCTGGAAGGAGTGTGCGGTCGTTGGTAATCGCTAAGTCAGCGAGTGATTCCTCCACCCCGAACATCTCGGAGATTTTGCTGAACTCGCGGTCGCAAGCATCGGACCTTTGAAAGTTTCCACGGACAGTGATGACTCCCTTTGGTCCTGGCATCTTCAGCGTGAGGTACGCATAGTGTGGCACCGCCATGAATCGAGCAAACGTCGGGCGACCAAGAATAGCATGGTATTGTGATTTCCAGTCGACGACCTCGAACTCAATCGACTCTGTCCTGAAGTGGCTTACGTCCCCGAACGTAACGTCGAGTTGTACGGTGCCTTCTGGGCTAATTGCTTTGCCAGGAACGATACCGTGGAAGGTATTTGAAGATTTTGGGAGGTTTTCGACTGACCTGTTCATTTTGCGGAGCGTGTCCGCGAAGATGATGTTTATGCCGCTGCCTCCATCCATGAAGACCTTGGTCATGGCGTAGCCTCCTATTTGCGCGTCGAGTACCAGAGCCGCATGCCCTGGTCGAACTACAGCTGGGGGATGATCCTCTCGACTGAAGCTTATGATGGTTTCCGATCCCTTCAGAAATTCGGCACGGCTGGAGGTGCCATGACAGCCAGTTCACCTGTCGAGTGATTAGCTTTTGCTGCCTGTTAGAGGGGCGACCCTTTTGTATCATGTACATCTGCCCGTGGGGCTGTGGATATTGATCATCTTCCGCCCGTAGCACAGGTTGTATGGCACCTGCGAGATTTGCGCCTGGAGCAGGCTGTGGTGGGGTTGCGGTGGCGGCTGTGGCGCCATGAGAGCGGGCACAGCGTTCGGCTGTGGTACGGGTGCAGGCATGGGCTGAGCAGGTGCTGGGCCATTCCTCTTGAGTCGTATCACATAGTCAGTCGCCATTTGGTCGAATTCCCTGCAGTTCCTTAGGGTGTGATTGGAGCGTAGTTTTCCGTCGTCCCCCTTGAAGAGGTGGAATCTGCACCAGTCGTCCATCTTTTCCTCGAACGACCGCTCGGGTTTTGCGTCGCTACGTTTGCGCCATTCTTGCCTTTTGTAGCTATCGCTCCGCTGCTCGCGATCTCGACTGTCCGTCGATCATCCGAGCGTCGATTGCTTCTATCATGGTCCTCCTTTGGCTGTGTGTATCCAGCCGCCATGAACTCGGGTCTGTTATCGTCGTAAGGACGTCTGGAACGTTTACGCCTGCGATCTTCTCTGTATGAATCTCTGCGGCTTCGACTGCCGCTTTCGTAGTTGTCGCGTGTTGGGGAAGCACGGGATCTGCGTACAGAATCCTCTCCATCTGCCCACTCAGTCGCAACTTTGATGAGGTCAGCCAGGGAGGTTGGCTTTTCACGACCAAGTGCCTCTTTGAAGTCCTTCCTGGCGAGACCTTGTATGAAGGCATCCATGGCCCTGTCTTCTGACACTTTGCCAACCGAATTGCGTATTTCGGTCCACCGCCGTATGTATGATCTCACGACTCGTCTGATCGTTGAGTACATGTCCTTAATTCCTCGAATGTCTTCGGGCGCTCACACAGAGGCTCGAAGTTTTTGATGAAGTCTCTGCGGAAATCATCCCACGAGTCATATGATGATGGAGGGAGTGATTTGAGCCAGTCGCGGGCAGTTCCTTCGAGCATAAGTCGTATGTACTGCATCGCCGTGGTGTTCGTGCCCGCTGGCATGCCACGGCGAGTCTGTAATCTTCTAGCCACCCAGAAGGTTCTTGGCGACCGTTGTACTTGGGTTGTTCGCCTGTCAACTTGAACCGTTTGGGCATCCGCGTCTCACGGATGCGTCGAGTGAAGCACAATGCTCCGCATGGCTCTGGTTCGCGATCAGAGTATGAATCGCTGCTATAGGATCTTCGAGATCTGCTCTGCTGGACCTGTGCCGGCGCGTGCTTCTCCTTCCTTCATCCGAGTGGTGGCTGCGACCACTGCGATGATGTGCTGCGTGTCGTGAGTCGACTATGTCGCGATCGCGATCCTTGCTGGAGTTTTGTCTTCTGGCTGCATAGCCTGTGCCGCTAGAGCTAGCGATTTGAGTTGTTGGCGATGCAGGGCTGCGTTAGGGTCATTCGCCGGAGGTTGTATTGCCTTGAGGTAAGCACCTACGGAGAATAATGCACCCGCAGCAGTTTTGGGTACTGGGATTCCGTTAGCGTCCTCTGTCATGAACGACAGGTTACGGGTGATTGCTACCCTTTCATGTTCTGGAAGGCTTGCCAACCGCGACCTAGGTCGAGGGGTTGGTTGCTGTGTGGACCCGAGGGATTGCTCCCTTCGTCGGGCACTCGAGAGGCTGGCTTGCCTTTTGCGCTCCTCGAGCGTCGCTCGGTAGTTTTGCAGTCGAATTGACTCCTGCCAGTTGAAGTACTGGAAGGTCAACATCTCCTCTGGGGTGGAGTTTGGTGGCATCATGTGCACTCCTTTATGACTTTATCTGCTTTTGCTGCCATCTCCTCCGTGATTGTCAAGGTTGTGACCCCATCGGCATGGTTACCGTGCATGGGAATTGTGCAGGCCTGCGAGCGGCAGCGTCTGCGGATGATTCTGCGGTGAAGGCCACGTAGACCTGATGGGGCGTGACCCGAGGACAGGTGTATGTGCTGTCGATTCCAGTCATGGACTCGACGTCGCCGTCGAGGCTCATGTCAGAGCCAGTGTGTTCATCGAGTAGATCTTCGAGGCGAATCTCGTTGTCGATGTGCTCATCACCTATGCTCATCTCGGTGTTGGCGAAGCCATTATGGATTTCTGAGTCGAGGTTGGTGTTGGTGAAGATCTCCGAGTCGACGTTTTGTCGTTATGAATCGCGGGCTCGTAGAAGTCATCGAGGGAGATCCCGCAGTCGAAACTCTCGTCGAGTGGTAGGTTGAAGTCGATGTTGCTTGTGTTGTATGCTGATTCTGCTTCCTCGCCTTGGAGTTCCGTCATCATGAACCTGTCGAGCTCGCCGGTCGACATGGTTGTTGCGGGCGAGCAGGCTTCAGGAATCGACGATGGGGCGAGCGCAGTCGACGGAGCCTCGAGTGCCCAGCGCCAGTTGTTGCGGATCTGTCGAGTCCTGCGTGCCAAGATTGTTTACGAAAAAATTGAATGCTCCAACAGTTAAGCTCAAACCTGATTCAAGGCCAGAAAACGCCTCCTGAAGCTCTGGCGAGTGCGGATTGAAATTCATTGGAAGAGCAGATGCGCTTTTTGCGGTGAAGCGGGCAGGCTGCCGCTTTTCGAGTGGATCGGCGAGTCGCCGTGTGTCGCCTGGATCGGCGAGTTGCTGTTTGCTGACATGGCCGGCGAGTTGCCGTTTGCAGATGAGATCGGCGAGTTGCCGTTTGCTGGTGTGATCGGCGATTTGCCGTTTGCTGTTGGGACCGGCGAAACTTCGAGTCCAGCGCTATTCTTTCCCACAGACGGCGCCACTTGACGAGGGGTAGACTCATCAAGACCCATGGTTAAGGTCCCTAGGTTATGAATATGGGGGAGAGAACGTGGTAGAGCTGGAAGTATCGTCGGCTGACAAGCAGGGCAAAGATTTTACCCAGGTTCAGGGCCCTCGTGTGGAGGTAACACCCCTACGTCCTGCCTGTCTGTTATTGATTTGTGAATATGATGGTTACAAGGATCCCGGCGAGATGTCGATCTCGCTAGGGTTTGTGGCTCTGGTGGTTCGTTGTCTGGTTCGATGGCCCTCCCAGTCCTTAAATAATAGGCTGGGTCCGGGTGTTCGTAACCGACTCGATTTACAAGTAAGGAAACTCTAAACCGACTATTGCTTCGCCAAACTTGGAGGATACTTCATCTTCGTGGGCCTCCCTTCATGGGCTTCATGTAGGCTCTGATAGTTGGGCCTAGTCGATACGTGCACCAGGTACCCTCATGGTAGTGTACCCGATAGGCATACCCATGTCATAGTGTGTATGCAAACGAGGTTTAAAAATCCATCTGCTGAGGTATTATGCGACTTTTCAACGTAAACTTTTTTTGCTGAATATTTAGCCAACAACATGATTTATTCATGTCAATAATGTAGAACTAGTTAATATGTTTTGTACAAGTTCTCTCTTTATGATTTATTACGACTATTGTGCCAATTGGGTTGCCTGCTATTTCCTTTGAGGTGGGTTTTCTTGCCATTCCATGAGCCAATAGATACGCTTAATTACCCCAACAAAGGTTAGATAACAGTAGGTTAATTTTTATGCTCCGATCAAACAAATCATACGTATCATTGCTAACAAAGTTGACCCCAGATACGTATAGCTGTTTGACACCCCATAAAACCTGCCAGATTTCTATGATACAAGCTAGCAACTACACATGTGATTGATCGATGTATCAATTAACCAGCTCCCACGAAATATAATAAACTAACCGGTGAAATCACCTAAGTGATCCCTCTCTATTATCAGGAAGATTCTCCGAATAAATATACACTGGAACGACAGCTGAAATATTTATGTTTAGGAGGCAATTTGCTACTCATGGTGGTAGCTACACACCATAGCATTATACGGCGATGTAAGCCATATATACCTGTTTTAACTTGATTTTCTGGTAGAGAACGGATTTTTGGTGTACAAAACTGGTTTCAGAATTTCAAAAAAAATATTTTTGGCTGACTTTTTTTAGAGTTGACTTTTTCGTTGACTTTTTTCATTGACTAAAAAAGTCAACCAAAAATTATTTTTTTTGAAATTCCGAAACCAGTTTTGTACACCAAAAATCCGTTCTCTACCTGAATATCAAGCTAAAACAGGTATATACGGCTTATATGGGCGTATAATGGCATGGTGTGTAGCTACCACCATGTGTAGCGGATATTTTCCCGTAATTGTATACATATATTTGCATCAGCTAGCAGGTCGTGAGATGATGATGGGGACTAGCTAGAAAAGAGAACCAAACTCTTCGGAAATTTCGTATGAATGGTGTGGCAACTGGCAGGCGTTGTTCAAGCTGTTCATAATGTAATGCTAGCCTCGTCGTCAGCTCCGTTGTCTGTTCGATGCGTGCATCATGCATCAATAATGCACGCACAATCAGTTAACTAACTACTGGATCCAAAATATTTTCCCAGTTGGGTTTGCGTGACATGCATGTGTTTCCAGACGGGTGGCGATGGTTAATCAGTGCAACTATATATCAGGAAGATTTGGGAAAAACCCCTTTTAACTCCCGAGCTCACCTGCTCCTGTCCACTTTTGAAAATCAAAAAAAATATGAAAACACTTTAAAAAGGGGAAAAAAGAGAAACAAACAGATGCTAGTTTTCTAACTATGTGCAAATTTTCGTGGAGAAAAGATATGTGTAGTGCTCTGTGCAAAAAAAAAAAAAATCAGTGTTCATTTTGACATATTTGGTTGCCATAAATTAGTCTGATTTGTTTTTTTTTTGTACAGAGCAAAACAAATGTCACTTCACCAACTTTTGCACATAGTTAGTACACTATCATATGTTTGTTGCCCTTTTTCCCAGATTTTTTTAAAGTGTTTTCGTATTATTATTTATTTCGAAAACGGGGCAGGAGGAGGTGAGCTGGGGAGTCAAAATGGCGCTCTCAAAAATTTGGCGTGTTCCCCGCACACACAAAAAATACATGGCGTGTGTGAATGACTGAATATACGTACACAAAAGGGTCCAAATACAAGAGGACAAAAAAACGAAGTGAACAATACGTCAGATGTTAGCAGAACAAAAATAGTAGAAACCTAAAAGTCAAGCGCATGATGGAAAAAGAATTGTCTGCGACGAAGTTTGATCTTGGTCATCAACCGGATCGAGTAGTTAAATTTAGTTGCTCGACCAATCAAACTTTGATTCTCAGATCTCCACGCCGAGCGGAAAACGGCTTCCACTAGCGCGCTATATACGTCATTTTCTTTCGGATCGTCCGGAGCTGCCGGTACAACTCCGCACCATGGAGGTGCTTTGGTAGCGCCAGACGAAACGACGCGCGCCGCCATGTAGGCGCGGTCGTCGTGGGCTAGCCCTGTCAGCGGCACAGAGGGAGATGAGCGGTCTTCGTTGTGATCGTCGCCGCGGTATTCATTGTGTCGCCACTTCCGATGCCGCAGTGTGCCGTCCCGTCGGTCACGCGGCGAGGCAGGCTTTTCCCATGCGGCGGCGTAAATGCGAGCCCGCCGGTTCAGCTGCCTCCGCCGCTGTTAAAAGGCCTCCCCCACCTCGCTCTCGCCGCCACAACTCTCTCTCGCCTCCCACTCTCTCGCCACGGCAATGACGTTCAACCGGTGCAACAACGGAGCGGCGGCGAACGACTTCGGGCCGCGGAGCCTGCTCAAGGAGGAGGTGGAGGCGTTGTTCCGCGCCTGGTACCCGTGCCCGCCGGACATGCGCGCTGGGCACTGCTGATTGCTCGGCGTCAGCGGTGTGCCCGTGCCTGACGCGCCACGGCCGCGAGAGCGCAACTGGGACCGGCAGGTGCTCCGCCATTACTGGCACGACCTCACCGCCGAGCAGCGCCGGCAGGACGAGTGGGGCCGTCGAACACCGAGCGCTACGATGCCGTGTTCCGACCGATATACGCCGAGCGGTTGGCGCGCTGGGACGGGTCTGGACGAGCGCCGCACGACAAGAACACGGCGGGGCGGTACGCCTTCTGGGGCGTGCCTGGCTGCACCCTCGACGTCGTGCTGGAGCACATCGCCAACGGCGGCGAGCCCCTCGAGACGCTGCCGCCGGACTTCTACGAGCCGCCGATGGGCGCCGAGGAATGGGGCGGGTTCGTCTTCGCGGTCCGGCTCTTCCTCCGGCCGCTAGGCGTCGTCGTAGTCCCGCTCGGTGTCGCCGCTGGCTCCAAAGTCGGAGTCGGGCGCCCTCGTCATCAGCTCCGCCACTGGCTGCTCTCAGCCGCCGCCGTTGGCGCCACCGTCGACGCCGATGGAGGAGCTGGAAGCGGTGCAGCTTCAGCTCGCCTCCTCCGCCGATCCCTAAGGCGTCGCCGCCGCGTTCGAGGCGTCGAAGAACGACGTCCCCGCGCTGCATCTTCCGAAGGCCTGCGCGTGGTCGTTCCGCGACGACCTCGCAATCACAGGGACGTCGTTGCTCGACCTAAGCAGCGACGATGACCGATGGCGGCTTCTGCTTCAGCGGCGGCGCCAACGAGAGCGAGGCAGGGCCCAGCGGCGGAGTCAAGGAGGAGGACTACGACGTGTTTGACCACTTCCAGTAGATTTAGGTTTAATCAGTCTAAATTTCGTTCAAATACTATAAACTTTCCTAAAAAATTGAATGAAATAATTTAAATTTTTTTAAAAATTGGGGGCGGCGAGTGGAGAGAGTCTCGCCCCCCATATGCGCCATCTCGTCCGAAGACCTCCATAGCGCTCGTTCCGGCGTCAATCCGGACACGTTATGGGGCACGAGTGGAGATGCTCTAAAAACGGCCATAGTTGAGGCGTACACCCAGCAGCAGAAGTCGCTCTCTGACAGCTCGCAGAGCTGAGGTTCACTTCACTTTGAATATGAAACCCATGAGGCGCGTGGCACACATTTGCTGACTCTCTTGGGGTCTGACCAAATCTGCACGCGGTTCCCGGCCACTTCACTGTCAAATCCCCTGCCATTAATTCAAGTTGAGTTCCTCATCGCACAAGCAAACACGCTAGTACTACTACCTGAAATAAATAAATTTACAGCCGCGTTTGATGACATGATAACATCCCCCGAACACCTGTTGGATAGTACTCCCTCAGTCCAAAAACATTTGACGCAGATTTATCGAAATACGGGTGTATTTAGACGTGTTTTAGTGTGTAGATTCATCTACATTTAGACAAAACTTCGTCAATTATTTTTGGACGGATGCAGTATATAAAGGAAAAGACATGTGTTGCCACGTTTGCTGCTGTACTATAAATGACGATAGATGAACAAACAGTATTTTTAGTGAAACATATATAAAAAGCATACACGCAGCAGAGATGTTTGAGAACAAATATCGCAACCCTACAGTGAAGGTTTCATTTTTCGTGTTGTTGTACTCATTTAGCACTTGTCCCATGCACAAGTGATGTGCTTATAATTAATAATTTTATATTCCTACATATGGAAGGTTAGGAAAGTGACGTCCTTGACCAGTTGACCTAATCCCATCATATCAGCGTCGTTTTTTTTCTTTTGAATACGCACAAGTTGAACAAACGGACATTAACTGCACAACATGCGATTTCCCATCAATGGATTGCGAGATATATGCCACCAGTCGAGTTTGTGGACCTTAACCCCCACCAATTTTGGTTTTCCCTAAGATGTTTGCGGACTTTTTTGAAGAAAATGTGACTAGGACCGCATGGAGTCAATATGCTCAATCCTCTTTGGCGATCCTTGCAAAAAAAAAAAAAAGTTCATAAATAATAAACAATAAAGATAGTTTTCATTCGAACGAAGTCTCTAGGTCTATCTATGCTTCATCCTTGTGAAGGTGGAAAAAAGATCAAACTGATTATTGATAAATATAAGGGTTTGAAACTTAGGTAATTCACTTCATCTCCTAACCCAAAAATAAAAAGGGATTTGCACATATATTTTCTAGGTTGTAGCGAGAAACACATTTGTATAAGCTTTGTAAAATCTTGAAAAAACACACACATGGTTATTGAGTTGAAATTTGCTCATATAACTTTTCGTTTAATTTTTTTGAGAAGATATGCTTTTAGTAGATTCTAAAAACTATTCTCTATGTTCCGAGATAAGTATCGTGGTTTTATTCCAAGTTTGAACTAAAACCAGGCCACTTATTTTGTAACTTTTTTGTCACAGTAACTTTTCTAATTTTATGTCAAGTTGTAGAAATTGGTCTTTGGTGTGACATCCGTGTTGTGCTCAATCTGCTAGTTGTACGCATGCATTACCTCACATTAGCATAGTCACAAGCCACATGGTCAACTTGTCATATGTCTGCATGTAGTTGGCGATATGCCGGAGCCAATGCAGAGTCCACATCCAGCAGTTTGATAGGGACGATCGAGTTGAGTATTTGACCCAATTACGTCCCAGCAGTCAGCAGAGCAGATACGCGTATCGTGTTGACTTGTCAGACGGAAAATATTATTGAAGTGTACCTAGCGTCGCAGGACACGTATGGTATGGTGACGACCAAGGCGTGGACTTGGGGGCAAGGAAGGTCACGTACTCACGTTATCCGATCGAGCTCATGCCGGGCAAGTCGACAGATCGGGGCAGAAGAAACGTCCCCGGCCCGGCCTCGATCATCACAGCGGGGATTCGATTCGAGGTGATCAGTGTACGAAATTGCTGGTGAAAGCGAGAGGCTAGCTACTCACTCCGTTCCAATTTGTGACAAATCTAGATATATTCACATGTGGTGCATAGCAAGTTAATTAAATTGAAACGGATGGGAGTAGATGGTAACACGAGAGGCATACGAAACGTACGGTGCATGCCCAAACCGTCTCACTCGCACTCAAGCGGGGAATTTCCTCTGTAACCGTCAGCCTCGACCATCTGGTCAACCCTTGGTGTGTAGTATGAATTCAGGATCGACGCACAGGTTGCAAAGCAGCGGTTGTCTTCTGCGATTTTTAATCTCAGATGTTGATATAGAATGTAGCTTTTTTTTTTTTTTTGAACAGGATCTGATTCATATAACCAGAGAACTCAGTACAGATTACAAGCAAGTCCAAAAAGAAAAAGAAATTACAAACGGACCCTGCAAAATGCACAAAGAACCCTGAGCACCCAGGAAAGAACACAATCAAATCCTCCACCGTCCCAAGACGCCTAGCCGACGCCGCCGTCGCCGTACCACGAGCCGCCGTAGAGGAAGCGCCGCCCCTTGTTGAAGATGACCGCAAAGCTCGGCCGCCGCTGCGCGACGACAACTTGACGCGATGAACGCCCACGGCCCCAGCACCACCTCCACCGCACCACCCCTCTTCCAGCCGACGGAAACATCGCCCAGGCCAGCCACCGCGAGCCATCCTCTCCATGCGCCACTCCCCTCGCCACCATGGCCGGCCGGAGTAGACTCGCCGAAGGAGAAGAAGCCCAGAACCACCAGCACCAAAAGCGGAGCACCCTCCTCCACCCGCTCCTCCCCTCGCCACCATGGCCGTCCAGAGGAGCAAAGGAAGAGAAGACGCTCCGACGAAACAGCTCCACGACCTCCCCGGCAGCGAAGCTGGAACGGGGGAAGAAGGGGGAGCACCACGCCCAACACACCACCGCCATCGCCTCCGTCTTCGACCGCGGCGCAAGGGCACGCACACCTACTAAACTACTCCTACCTATACACGCGAGCAAGAGCCGGAGCTCCCCCCCACCTCACGGTGCCGGACCGGCGACCGGAGGCGGAGGGGAGCGGCGGATCCGCCGCCGGGAGGAGAGGAAACTCGAGTCGCCTTTTCCGCCGCTCTGCACTGTAGCAGGGGACGAGAGGATAAGACGAGGTGAAAACCCACGTGTGTTTAGTTTTATATGCATGTGGCAACCCAGCAAACTATTCTTTTGTCGATGTGTAGTCGGTGTACAAAATATCTCCCTCTCTCTTTGTTAGAAACGGATGCAGTTTACTGATCCTGATGGATAATGGAGAGAACATGCATGGTTTCTCGTATTGACGGCCTCAGTTTTGTCTGGCTCTGTAACCCGGATATCCGGTGTGTTTGGCCTTAATCATTGATTTCTATCGATGTAAAAGTCGACTGTATCCACCATATGGTGATGGAGATGTCCAAGTTTAGCAAATTTTGGCATGTACATGCCTCTTTGGTCGTGTGTCGGACGATCCTTGGCAACGTAGGTACTATCGGCCTAAACACTTTTGCTGGGACACAAACCAAGGTAACCCAAAAATGTGAAGTGGGAATATTGACCTACGAGATGAAAGATGTAAAATCGAACTGAAACTTGGAACTGGACGCCACTGGCGGCATTGCTTTTCGGCTTGGAATTGCAATACCAAGCGTCGTCGATCGGCGTAGACTTTGAAGATGCCACGTTATCCAATCGAAACACGGGCGTCGGCCGACTCAAGAAATCGGCAGAGACGACTCTGAGCGCCGCCCCTGCATGTCCGGGAGAAGAGAACCAAAGCTTTTTTTTGCTTTTGGACCGGAAAGCTCCGACGAAGAACCGCTGATCGGAAGACTTATCTGCGTGCCCCAGGTGGTGGTTTATCAGCATAAGCAGGGCGTCGTCGTTATCATGGCAGGATGACGAAAACTAACCGATCACGATGAGATTCACCGATCGCAGCTAACAGACACGCACAAAGCAACAACAGTTCTGCTGTTAAGTCATGGCTCGCGACCGGTCGCATGCTGCGAAGGAGTTGCTGATGATAACTACAGAGACAAGTACAGCAGGCGTGAGCGTAATTACAGGATGGTCAGTTGGACAGTTGAGAGAGATAGAGAAGTGGGAGGGGTTGGGAGAGAAGGACCCGTTGACTTTGACTGCGAGAGTCCGAGAGGAAAGCCCTACCGACAGTGACGACCATCCGCCGCTGCTTTGTTGGAAGCTTCCTCCGGTGAAGATGGGCAAGCACTTCAAGGTGGAAGAAACGAGGAAATGGAGCATGGGCCAGCGTGATGCCAATGCTGGGCTGCACAACAGAGCCTAGCTTACGAGGATTATTATACGTGGGGCAACCAACCGAACACGAGAAACAAGCACACGGCTACTGAAGGCCCACGTCTATACTGGCCGCAGTACAAGGGCCTCTTCGTTCCAAGGATTTTCATACAGATTTTAGAGGACTCTTTAGAAACATATCTACGCTAGTCATTTGATTTGTAGTGTTGCATTTAATATGACTTTTAATAGGTAATCATTTTCAGTATTTTATAAAAAATATATCCACTCAAACCTGTTCTTTAAAACTTTATTTTTTGTACGATGGAATCAACTAAATTTTGGTTCATACAGAATCAATCTTGTGGGAATTGGAGCGGGAGTGGAGATTTCTTACTCCCAAATTCTAGTGATCACTTTATTTTTTTAAATATATTTAAAAGTTTTAAATATCAGAAAAATCCTCCATGTTCTTAATTATGTATCGCTTGAATGTGCAAAATCTCAGTTTGAAATACTTTGTATTCTCGGCTGCTAAAAAATGACAGATGAGAAATGTACAATAATCCTCCATTGTGTACATCCACAAATTTTATTTTGCAAAATGAAAAAAAAATATTTTTTCAATACTTTGTATTGTGAGAATAGTGAACAATAATACTTCGAGAAAAATAGTGAACAATGCATAGTTTCAAATCTCCAAAGTTTGTCATTTCTGTTAGCCCATAATATGAAAAAAAATTACATTGTGATTTTGCATTCCTGTAGGATATCATTGACTACATCCACAGATCTTTTAGATTTTTTGGAATTCATAAATATATTTATAATTTTTTGTGCTAATTACACAAGACCACATCACCAGGGGCACTTATAACACAAAACTACAACTTTTGGATTTTATATCACAAAACCACAACTCTATAGCTAATAAACAACACATGGCTCTAGTTACTCGTTTTTCTCTTTTTTTGTTATATAAGTGCCCTGAGTTGTGGTTTTGTGTAATTAGCTCTATTGCAATTATACATTTATCGTAATCCTACCTTTCTGGAATCTTGCAAATCTAAAAAGTCGTAAAAGGGGATGACAAGTTTTCAAGCGTGTTGGTTCTAGAGGGCGGAGCTGCTGTGCCGATGGGTGTTCATCGTCTCGGTTTCTGACGTCTGACGGCGGGCGGCTTTTGCGGTTTCTACAAGCGTGGGGTGGTTCCTTCTTCCAGTGTGGTTTGCGGTGTTGCTTCTTCTTCGTCGCCGGTGCTGGAGAGCGGTGGCGACCGTCGCGGTGGTTCAGCGGTACGCGCTGTTGTACTGGTTTCTTTCCTCTAGCAGTTCTTGCCTGTGTATTGTACTCTGTACAAATTCTTCCGATGAATTTACGCAGGCTTGACATTTCAAAAAAAAGTTTTCAAGCAAAAAAAACACAAAGTGCAGATCGAATTGTGTGTATATTTGGCTGTGCAGGTGCTGATATTTGGGCAGGCACGAAATCCTTTAACGGGGAAATGTTCTAGAAAGAACACATGTTTGCCAAACAAAATAGAAAAAAAGAGGAAACCCAATGATACCGGAATAAGATTTGCCAGTGCATTCCACTTATCTCAGCAACACAGAATCATCAGCCTGTCTTCATTTTTAGGTGATCAGTAACTCATCTCAACAACACCCGAAGGGGAGGTCTCAACAGCCACAAAACATCGAGGTCATGGGCAAGCAGGAATGCTACTGCACAATGGTATTCTCAGGCTACGATGATTTTTCGAACATATATCGATTTCCTCCGTTATCACCGCTATTCCACGAAGATATGCACAATCACAATGCCAAGGTCCACTTCACAGTAAAACAGGAAAACAAGACAGCACAGCACATAGTTAACACATAAAACCAGCAAGCTGAAACAAGATAACACGACAGAAAGAACGATATGTTTTCACAAACAACGAGCAAAAGGAGAGTTCTGATTAGCAACCCCATTACAGGTAGTAGTACATGTGGAAAACAGAAATCAACTGATGTCCAACTAAGCATGAACTCGGCGTCAGACGACACCATCCACATTTATTCTCTGCATAGACAAAGAAGGCTCGTCTCCGACTCGCCCTGAAGAAAAGCGGAACATTCTACTGAGTCTTGGCCATGTGGCGGATCAGGTCGACAACACGGTTGCTGCATAGGAATTCATTTCAGGTGTTATAACACGATGAAGGGGAAAAACATATTGTATAGTGTAGAAAATATATCGAGTATCACTAACTCACCTGTAACCCCACTCGTTGTCGTACCACGAGACAAGCTTGACAAAGTTGTCGTTAAGAGCAATTCCAGCCTTGGCGTCAAAGATGCTCGACCTACATTGCAAAAACAGAAATGAACAGTCAATAACTGCTTGTGGAAACTGAAAGTTTTTCACAGCACTCCACTATGAAGGCATCAGCATACCTGCTGTCTCCAATGAAGTCAGTCGAGACCAAATCTTCCTCAACGTAACCCATGATTCCCTTGAGGTTTCCCTCAGATGCGGCCCTGAGAAAACAATTAGCATACCCTTTTGTCAGTGGCGTTCCGGAAAAAGCAGTATAGTAGTACTTCTAATTGAGCAAGGGATGCTCTAAGATAAACACCACTTACTTGATAGCCTTCTTGATCTCCTCATATGATGCAGCCTTCTCGATTCTAACAGTGAGATCAACAACTGACACATCCACAGTGGGAACCCGAATGACATACCGGTAAGCTTGCCGTTCAACTCAGGAAGAACCTTACCAACAGCCTGAGATCCATTTACATCATTAGTCAAAGTGTCTTTAGAAAATAACAAAACAGCATTCTACCATGTCACGGACACAAACATCTCCATTTCCCTAAAGAATGTAAACTAGTACTCTCAGCAGTTAGAGAAACATAAACTCAACACCAGAACAGAGATGTGCATGTGGTTGTGATCTTGTAAAGACCGTGACAAATGATGAAAAAGAGGCATATATCACATGTAGTATACCGCTGAAATCTTGGAAGTGATGGTGCACAATATTAACAATCAAACCTCAAGTTTCCCTGTTTATAGTGTCATTTGGTAACCTGGTCTACTTAACTCATATGGAAGAACATATACCAAATATGCACAGATCAGGGAATATAGCAGAAGGAACGCAATGCACTTGATACTCAAAACAAATGCAGAGCAGTGTTCTTCGCATACCTTGGCAGCGCCAGTGCTGCTTGGAATGATGTTGAAGCTGGCAGCCCTTCCACCTCTCCAGTCCTTGCTCGAGGGACCGTCAACAGTCTTCTGGGTGGCTGAGAAAAAGTATACCAGTGTCAAGCCACGGAAAACTTAAAGACAATTCAATAATTTACAAGACCATAGCCAGGCCACGTACCAGTGATGGCATGAACAGTGGTCATCAGACCCTCAACAATACCAAAGTTGTCATTAATGATCTGGAGAATGACATAGCCATTATTAAGAAATGGACCACAATTCCAACCACAGTCATTAAATCAAGCTAATGCCAAGAAACAAAGCATACCTTTGCTAGGGGAGCAAGACAGTTGGTGGTGCAGCTAGCGTTTGAGACAATGTTAACGTCGGAAGTGTACTTGTCCTCATTGACACCAACAACAAACATAGGGGCATCTTTGCTGGGGGCTGAGATGACCACCTTCTTGGCACCACCCTAAAATGTCAACATAAGATATCAGTACATGTCTAGTGTTGGAACCGCATTGCAAAAGCTAAGTTTCTGTAAAACAAAGGCACTTCAATGCAAGTGGCAACAAAAGCAAGTAATGCTAAAATAAGCTGCTAAAAGAAGAATCACGTATTCGTTTTGAATCAAGATAACTAGGTTAATCGGACATTGAATAGGCTACATATGAATGGTGAAGCCACTACTTTCTAAGTTAGTACAGTATACCCAAAGCCAATTTGTCCAGCAGATAGATAATTTGGGGGAAACTGAGTGTGTGCTCTGGACAAGCTTTTGCCAAAGAAAATAGAAACAAAAGTTAAAGTAGTATTTTCAATCATGTATGTCCACACAGTATTCTTTCTCAGTCTTTGTATGCAAGTGCCAGAAAAAGCACATTGTCAGTAAAAATATACTACTCCGTAGGCAGCTAAGAACTGGGAAGTTCATTCATACCTTCAAGTGAGCAGCAGCCTTGTCCTTGTCAGTGAAGACACCGGTGGACTCCACGACATAGTCGGCACCAGCCTCAGCCCATGGGATTTCCTCAGGGTTCCTTATGAATTGGATACGACCAAACATTAGATTCACAACTATTAGCGAGATAAGGATTAGCACAACTGTCCTGGATAGCTGCAACAAATGACTACCTGCAACCGAAGACAGTGACTGCCTTCTCGCCGAAGAGGAGAGTCTTGGTGTCCTTGAGCTTGATGTCACTGTGCTTCCAGTGGCCGTGCACGGAGTCATACTTGAACATGTAGGTCTGCACATCACAGGATACAGAATTAGGCTCACCTATACCACAGCGAATCGCGCAACCTACAAACAAACATGTTGTACTGAACAACTGATAGCATAGTTGTGCAACCAGGCAGACCATAATACTCTGATCTAAGATAGGTAATCACCAAAAATGAGACGAAACCACTCCAGCAGTCGGGTGAGTGGCATACTTCAGGAACATTACTAACTGTGCATGAAAGCAGAGAGTGTACTCTGATCCAAGATAGGTGATCACGAACGAGAACGCAAAACCACTATTTTACTGTCTGGCATAGGCATACTACCGGGAAATTACAAAATCTTGCCACAAAAAAAACTACTGAACTTTTATCAAACTACAGACCAACCGCGCAAGCTACGAACCGCAACCGAAACCATCATGAAACGCTAACCACCCACCCCAATCATGCATGCCAGTAATTCAAACCGTCAGAAGAAACACTCTAAAACCTTTCAGACCACCAGATCTACCTATCGGAGCGGCTGAGCACCGCAGATCGAGGGGCATACCATGTACTCGGTGGTGATGAACGGGTCGTTGACGGCGACGAGCTCGACATCGTCGCTCTGGAGGGCGACCCTGGCGACGAGCCTCCCGATCCTTCCGAAACCTGAACAAAAATTCATTCACCAGAATCAGCACAGATCCAACCGCAGCACCAGAAAAAGCAACCACCGATCGGTAAAATCGCATAGAAAAATTACCGTTGATTCCGATCTTAATCTTGCCTGCACGCGCCCCAAATCAAACCAAGCAAAAACAAACATCGATCAGATCAGGAGACAACGCAGTAAGCGATTATTAGACGGAGAAATTCGGTGAGCGAATTCCTTACCCATGGCGCTGCGAGTGGAACTGTGACGACGCGAGATGGGGACGGGAAGATGCGATTGGGAGAAGTGTCTGGAAGCGGATGCGGGGAGAGGGTTTAAGCGGACGGTTTATATAAAGCCACGAGAGGAAAAGGCGAAATGGGATTTTTTTTGACGGAAAATTAAAGAAATCGAGGCAGATTGATTGATTTAGCCCCAAGGTGCGCGGCTGACCTGTCCTTCCGTTGCCTTTCTCCGGAAGGCCACGTGTCCCAGTGACATGTGGGCCCGGGCACCGGCGCGACCCACGTGTCAGTGAAGACGGACATGTGGCTTGAGGGTAGGTACACGTCGGGGATGTTCGTGGTTTCTGAGTAGAATACGGGGATGGAATATTTGCCGTGGTTTCTCGCGCAAGAAAGAAGGAAAAAGGCATTCTTGCTTTCCCATAGTTTTTGAAAGAGAATTATTTTCTTTCTAGTATACTACTATAGTTTTTTATCTTTTATGAGTATCATTTGATGACCCGCTGCATCGCACGCGTATTGTGCTACTTTCTCCGATCCGCTAAAAGTTTCGCTGGAAAACAACGCAAACAGTACAATTGGTACGTATGACTTCCGACTATTTTTGGGATCGGAGGGATTAGTAATAATATCTTTGAACCAGCAAGCGACGACTACAATCACTTGAGGGAGCTGAAGGCGTACCACCGTCCTCGTCTCTCCCCCACCGAAATCGTGTACAGCTTGTCGTAATAGAGCTTATCAAATAGACATACGAGAATTCGGCGTGCTAATGCGCATAGGCTAGTGTTCTTGTTCTGATCGGAGCTATTTCTTCCAATTTACAGAAAGGCGAGGTTTTGGACATTGAGGTTGTCTTGAAGATCCACAATTGGCCACTAATTCCATTCCATTTATTTGTGTGTTCATAATAAACCATCAAAGGTAAAATATTCTGATTTAAATGTTTTCGAGATAATCTACACGCATAAATTTAAGTTTTCGATCAAAAGTTTAGAAGGTATGTCCGGTACTTCTCTCATTTATGAATTGGAGGAATGTGCTAGAAATGTGGGGAAAATAACATCACACACGACACGGCAAGGTGGCAGAGATAGCGCTTGCACTTTGCCACTTTGCACGGGAAAGGAAATGACGACAGGGAAGGCAAGCACGGCGGATCCGGCGCCACGGCGGGCGTCCCGTGGGGTCTCCGACCACGACCATCAGGCGTCTGGACGCAGATAGCCCCGATATGCCACCGGACGAATATACTCCCACATATGCTTTCGTCCAGACGCTTCTCTTTCCCGAATTTCCTGTCAGCAGCAGCCTGGTTTGGTCAGCACGGACGCTCGACTCGCGGCATGTGGGTTAGGAATCCGTCGTGGTCACCCGTTCGTCGGCTTCCCGCGAATTCCGAGCGTATTCTTCAGCGTCGGTCGTGCCCACCGTTACACTTCCTCCCACCGTGGCAGCGTTATTCAAGCTCTCTGCTCTGAAATCCAACGTCTGGCCGGCTTGAGAACACAGACTAGTATGATTCCAGTGGCTTCTGGAGATAATCAGGAGGGAGCTTTTCTTTTCTGAGACTGAAGACACAATCGGGAGGGGAGAGAGTTATTTGGGTGCGACTCTGCACTCTTTGCCCTTTTTAACGTGGAAAATTCGACGGGATTGTGTTTACCAAAGCCTCTAGAGAATCATGCAGAAAATTTTGTTTTTGCCACTTTAAATTTTGACATTTTGTTTTTGCTATCCCAGTTCCTGGTAATACATCAGTTTTGCCCTCGGTGTGGCAAAAGCAAAATTAAAATGGTGAAATTTTGTTTTCCTTTTCCCCTACTGTTGTTGTTGTTGTTGTTGTTGTTGTTTTGCTTTCGGTTTTGCCCCCCAAAAGGGAAAAGGCAAACTGTCAAAATTTAGAGTGGCGAAAACAAAATGGGCAAAAACTAGTGTGGCAAAAACAAAAATTTCCCAAAATCATGAACATAATAATGGCAAAACATTTACACAGGTTGCAAATACTATCGACGGAAATTTCATACCCTGACTCGGTTTACAGAGCAAGACAAAGAGAGGACATATCCGGGCGTAAATAATAGTTTCAACAATTAAGATAATCAGAATTGAGTGTAAAACAATCTGAATTAATCTTCTGGGTTCTAGACAACGGAATGATTTTGTACTTGTTGGATTCTGTGACAGCTGATAGTTCCACTCAACATTGTTTTGGAGAACATTTTTCGGAATCTAGCTGTGGCCACTGTTGCTCTTAGTTGCTGCGAGGGTCTGGTCCTTTGGCGGGGCATTTGTTTTTTCTTTCTTCTCTTTTTGGCTATTTGCATCCTTTATGTCTAGACTGCATCTTGACATCATGCTGTTGCAGATGCTGAGTATATTTTGGTATCATTTTGATATTAATATATTCCATTATCGAAAGAAGTATCATTGACTCCCTACGAAATAGCTGAAGGGGATCGTAGGCAGAAAACAGAAATTTTCCTAACAACGATAACCTTAAACTAGCCAGAATTGTAGATATACTATGACGGAGGAGATCGGTGTACATACCCTTGTAGACCGAAAGCGGGGATTACGCTCCCGCACAAGCGTTGTTGATGAAGCCGACGACGCCGACCTCAAGGTCATGTAGAGGAAGAAGACGTACTTCCAGTGCCACACGTGTAGCACCTCGTAGCTCTACACACGTACAGTGTAGACGACGACCTTCGGGCTCCAGATCCAGCGAAGCAGCGGAAGCGAAGACTTGGACCCAGCAGCACGGCGGTGTGCGTATGGTGGAGAAACTTCTCTCCTCGTACGCAGCTCTATAAATGGAACCACGCTCAAGGTAGGAGAGAAGAAGAAGGAGATGGATGAATTCTAGGCAAAGGGTGCACCCCTATATAAAGGAGGAGGAGGGCTGCCCACCCTGCTGGTTAAGCCATGTGGACTATTCCCACATGACTGCGCTGGCCATGGGGGGGTGCGCCGGCCCTGGTAGGCCCCATTCGGCCCAGCCAGGCCGGCCAGCCCCTCCCCTTTTTTTCCTTTGGGGGGGTTTCCCCTAATGGGCCCATCTAGGTGGAAATGCCTTTAAAATTCAAAATTAAATAAATAAATAAATATATTTAATCATTAATTACACTAATTAATATTAAATACATAATATTTAATTTATTCGAGCTCCGAAACTTATTCCGTTGCCCTCCGATCATCATCGGACATGTCCCGAAACACTTCCGGTGTTCTCCTGAAGTTTCTCCTAATATCCAATCTTTATAAAACCGCCGTCTACCCTTAAGTGTGCCACCCTACGGTTCGGGATCACTCCAGACATGATTGAGACACGTTATCCGATCAATGACTATCAGCGGTGGCTGGACTGCCGTGATAGCCCCTGTGCTTCCACGAATGTCTTTTTATCGTTTGAACCTTAGACGTCCAGTTTCAACCTTTTGCCTAGCGATACTTAGATTGTCCGAGACTCGTTCTCCGGTATCACGATTACCGAGCTTGATCTCGTCACTTGACAATTCTATCTTTACTCGTCTGTGATATTACATCCCCGTGACCTAGTTACATTCTTGCAAGGTTATTAATGTAATCTCACCGAGTGGGCCCAGAGTATCTATCCTGTTATGTGGATTGGCAAATCCCGCTCTTAATCATTCGCCTCGATCACTTCCTTCGGATACCCGAAAGGGACACCTTTATTGTCATGCTAGATAAGACATGACGTTTGATGCAATCAAAGAACCTTCCAAAAGCAGCGATTAAATACGATCTCACGGTCAAATGTATGAACACTACGTTTCTATATATCTTGGGTGTGTGTCCATCACATCATTCACCTAATGACATGACTCCATTGTCAATTGACATAAATGTCCATGATCAGGAAACCTTGATCATCGGTTGTCCAATGGACTAGTTAAGAGGCTACTAGGGATCTATTTGTTTACATACCACACGTGCATTAATGTTTCCGCTTAATACAGTTATAGCATGGTACAAAACTTATTACGAACAATTGAGATATGACAAATAAAATATCTTTATTAATTGCCTCTAGGGCATATCTCCAACAGTCTCCCACTTGCACTAGAGTACAATTTAATCTAGTTTACAACTTGGTAAAAGCCTAACACCTATAGCATCTTTGTGTTTATCGTGCTTGTCTCGTGGAAGAGGTTTCGTCAGTGGATCTTCAACATTCAAATCCGTATGTATTTTGCAAATCTTCACATCGCCTTCCCGGACATACTGTCGTATCACAGGGAAGCGTCGGAGAATGTGCTTGGCAGTTGAGTGAGACCTTGGTTCCTTCGCATTAGCAATAGCACCTGTATTGTCGCAGTAGAGGTTCACAGGATCTTGCGCGCTTGGGAACACTCCGAGCTCGATGACGAACTTCCTCAGCCAGACAGCTTCATTCGCGGCTTCCGAAGCAGCAATATACTCCGATTCCATTGTAGATTGGGCTACTATGGGTTGCTTCCCACTTCTCCAGCTCACAGCGCCTCCGTTCACCTTAAACACATATCCTGTCTGAGATTTCGAGTCATCTGGATCTGTGCTAAAACTTGCATCAACGTAACCTGTTACGCCAAGTTCCTCTTCACAACCTCCATAAACTAGAAACATTTCCTTGGTTCGCTTAAGATATTTCAGAATGTTCTTAACAACTATCCAATGATCCTTGCCAGGATTACTTTGGAATCGACTCGTCAAACTAAGAGCCAATACTACATCGGGTCGAGTACTTAACATGGATATATGATCGATCCTATGGCTGAAGCATAGCGAGTGCCATCTACGGCAGCCTTATCATGAGCTGTCACTGGACACTGAGCCAGGCTCACTGCTTTACCCTTGATGATCAGCAGAAAACCTTTCTTTGCCTTATCCATATCAAACTTCTTCAATATCTTATTAAGGTAAGTACTTTGACTTAACGCTAATAGGCGCCTTGATCTATCACGACAGATTTTAATGCCTAATACGTATGCAGCTTCTCCTAAGTCCTTAATTGAAAATTTACTGTGACAAGGATATACATCTCGGGTACCCTACGTAAGGGTACCTGGTGCACGTGTCGACTAAGGCCCAACTATCAAGAGCCTACATGAAGCCCATGACGAAAGGCCCAACAAGATGGAGTACCCTCCAAGATTAGACATAGGCATAGTCGGTTTATACTTTCCTTACATGTAAACAGGGTCGGTTACGGATTCCCGAAACCCAGCCTCTTATAAAGGCTGGGAGGGCCGTCGATCCTGGACAAGCCATATTCGAACCACCAAAAGCCCTAGCGAGATCGACATCTCGCCGGAGCTCCCCTTGTAACCACATAATCTCACACGATCAATACCAGACAAGCAGGAAGTAGGGTCTTTACCTCCACCCGAGGGGCCTGAACCTGGGTAAATCTTTGCCTCTGCTTGTCAGCCGACGAAACTATCAGTACTACCACGTTCTCTCCCCATAATCTCAACCCTAGGTCCTAACCATGGGATTTGATGAGTTAACCCCTCGTCAATTGGCGCCGTCTGTGGGAAAGAATAGTGTTGGACTCACGGTTTCTTCGGTTCCATCGAAAAATGGCGACTCACCGATCGGATCTACTAATGGCAACTCGCCGGCTGCATCAACAAACCAGAACTCGCCGACTCGGGCGGCACACGGCAACTCACCGACTCACTTGACAAACGGCAGCACGCCAGCTTCACCTGCAAAAAGCACATCAGATCCTCTGATGGATTTCGAGCCACACTCGCCAGAATTCCAGGAGACCTTCTCCGATCTCGAGTCAGGTTTGGGTTTAACCGTTGGTTCGTTCAATTTTTTCGTCAACAAGATTGGTGTGTAGGACTTGACAGATCCACGCCAACTCACGACTTCCGCACCCGAGGCTCCATCGGTTGCGGCTCCTTCGACTGCGGATCCATCAACTGCGTCCATACCATCGTCGATCCTCCAAGCTTGCTCATCTGCAACAACCATGTCGACTCGAGAGATCAACGGGCTCATTGAAGAACTCCAAGGTGAGGAGGCCGAATCAGCATACCGGACAAACGATCCCGAGATCGATCTCCTACTCGCGGATAGTTTCGACTGCGGGATCTCCCTCAGCAACTTCGACGAGCCCGAAACTCATATTGACAACTACGTCGACTCCGAGATCTGCACCAACAACAACCTCGACCTCGAGATTCATAACAACTTCGCCGACGCCGAGATGAGCATAGGCGATGAGGACATCGACAGCAAGATCCGCCCAGACGGACCACTCGATGGGCATATCGACTCCGACATGAGCCTCGATGAAGACTTCGAGTCTATGACGGGACTCAAAAACACATACACATATCCTCGGGTGATACCCAGCAGGTCTACGTTGCCTTTGCCGCAGAATCATCTGATGCTGCGGCCAGTCGCAGGCCTACAAAGTTCCCGTGCACAGTTACTATGCCGGATGGAGTCACAAATCTCACAATTACTGCTGAGCTGGCAGCAAAATCAGATAAAGTCATCAAGGAGTGCACAATGATACCAGCAGACGCAACACAGGAGGAGATGTTGACCTTCCGGTACTTCAACTGTAGCAGATCAGAGCAACACTCAAAGAACGTAAAAAGCAAGCTAGCTTGTCGAGTGCGCGAAGAAGACAGCTCTCCCTGAGCTCCACCGGGCGAGCAGACACAAGATCCAGATCAAGGCTGTCACACCTCGCGCCAGATGAGAGGGTAGCACTGACCCGCAACCTAGGCAACTCTTTCATGACATACGATGAGGAGGGAGTGCCAGTACCCAAAACAGCCGCGGGTGCTCTCTTTACCGCTGCAGCATACCTAGAGGCAATCAAGCCTCCAGCTGATGACCCTAATGCAAAACTACATCGCCAACAGATCAAATCACTCGCCTTAGCGGCGAAGGCCATACGCCAAATCCCAAAAACTCTAGGAGGGAGTCGAGATCGTGCCCTAGTTGACATGCATCGTGAAAAGCATAATCGCAGTGGTCGCCGCCACCACTCGCAGGAAAGAAGCGGCTCACGTCCAGGAGCAGATCACGCAGATCTTACAGTAGCGACTCATACTCTGATCGAGAGCCTGAGCCACACGGAGCTCTGTGCTTCACTCGATGCGTCCGCAAGACACGGATGCCCAAAGGGTTCAAACTTACATCTGAACAGCCCAAGTACACGGATCCACAGGAACCTTCAGGGTGGCTGGAAGACTATAGGCTGGCTGTCGCGTGTCAGCGAGGCACAAACATCACAGCCATGCAATACATACGACTAATGCTCGAAGGGACAGCCCGCGACTGGCTCAAGGCTCTACCTCCATCAACATACGACTCGTGGGATCACTTCCGCACAGACTTCATAAAAAACTTCGAGCCTCTATGTGAGCGCCCAAAAACATTCGAGGAGCGCGAGCTTGCGTTCAACGGTCAGACGAAACGTTGAGGTCATACATCAGACGATGGACTAAGATACGCAACTCAGTTGGAGTAATTTCAGAAGATATGGCCATGGATGCTTTCATCATGGGCCTCACCAGGCGAGACTTCAAAGAAGCACTTGGTCGCCAAAAGCCAACCTCTGTGGCTAATCTCCTGAAAATCGCGACTGAGTGGGCAGACGGAGAAGACATGGCGCGCACCACACGCGGGTCCTCAACCCGAGACAATCATGAAAGTGGCAGTCGAAGCCGCAGAGACTCATACAGAGACGACCGAAGGCGCAAGTGTTCAAAACGTCACTACGACGATGACAGACCCGAATTCATGGCGGCTGGGTTCTCCACACCCCGCAACGACCAAGATAGAAGCGACCGATGGTCAGAAGATCGACGGGACAGTCGAGATGATCGTTGGAACAGTCGAGACCGCGGCCAACGCAGCGACAGCTACAAGAGGAAAGACTGGCGCAAGTCGCGCTCCGGCGCACAATCCGAGCGATCATTCAAAGAAAAGATGGATGCTGATTGCAGATTCCACCTGTACAAAGGGGAAGACGGAAAATTGCGTTCCAATCATTCGATGAGAAACTGCAGAGACCAACTAGCATCTGAATACGTACAACTCAGAAAGGCAACAGCCACACACGCACCCGCACCTGCACCTGTGACTCAGCCAAACAACGTACCCGTCCTGATGGCACCACCTCCACCACCACAGCTTGCCGCAGGCGGAAATATCGCGGGTGCCATACAACAAGTACCACGGGTGGACGAACCTCAGTACCTCCGCCCCAAGGACAGATGTACATGATACAGAAAGGTCGCCCTTCCAACAAGGAGCAAAAACTTCGCACTCGACAAGTAAACATGGCGGTCATGTCACCTCTTGCCGTAACTGAATTCTTGAAAGGATCCGAAACTGCAATAAGCTTCAGCAGAGAAGACCACGCACCATCGGTCGTTCGTCCAGGGCACTCTGCTCTGGTACTCGATGCACAAATTGGAGGATACGTCATGTCCAAGGTCTTCATGGATGGTGGCAGTGGGATAAACATCATCTTCGCAGATACGCTCCGCAAAATGAACAGGTCAGTCGAAAACCTGCCAAGATCTTCAAATACCTTTCACAGTATCGTCCCAGGCAAAGCAATAAGCCCAGAAGGCACCATACAACTCGACGTAACGTTCGGGGACAAGAACCACTTCAGGACAGAGTCGATTGAGTTCGAAGTTGTCGACTGGAAATCACAATACCACGCCATACTGGACGCCCGACGTTCGCTCGATTCATGGCGGTTCCACACTATGCATACCTCCAGCTGAAGATGCCAGGACCAAAAGGAGTAATCACAGTCAAGGGAAACTTCCAAAAGTCCGACTCTTGCGACCGAGAGTTTAGCAAAATCTCTTAGATGTTCGGCATGGAAGCAACACTCGTCGATCTGGCGGTTTCCAACGATCGAACACTTATGCCGGAACACAAGAAGGTGGCAGTCGACAGAGCATTCAACGCTACCAATGACACAAGGTCGCATCAAGTGCACCCGACTGACCCGACCAAGACAGTCAATGTCTCTTCGAGTTTGCCTATCGCATAGGAAAGCGCGCTCACCGAATTCCTCCGTGAGAACTGGGATATATTTACGTGGTGTCCAGCCGACATGCCAGGTATTCCCAGGGAATTCGCCGAGCACTCTCTCCAATTATTTCCAGATGCTAAACCAGTCAAACAAACAATGCGCCGCATATCCGGTCCAAAAAGAACCGCAGTCGAAGCCGAAGTCGACAGACTACTGATACATCTCCAACGTATCTATAATTTCTGATGTTTCATGCTTGTTTTATGTATCATTGTCACATGTTTTATATGCATTATATATCATTATTATATATTTTCTGGGACTAACCTATTAACAAGATGCCGAAGTGCCAGTTCCCTGTTTTCTGCTGTTTTTGGTTCCAGAAAAGCTATTCGGGCAATATTCTCGGAATTCGACGAAACAAAAGGCCAAGTCCCTATTTTTCCAACACGTACACGGAGTCCGAAGGAGAGACGAAGGGGAGCCACGAGGTGGCCAAACCACCTGGCGGTGCGGCCCCCCTTCTGCCGCGCCAGCTGGTGGGGAGGCCCACCTCGGGCTCCACCGACGTTGCCCCTTCGCCTATTTATTCCCCCCGAGGCGTAAACCCTAAAAAACCAAGTCAATTTCCACGAAGAGTTCCGCAGCGCCGCCGCCATCGACGACAAGTTTCGGGGGACAGAAGTCTCTGTTCCGGCACGCTGCCAGGACGGGGAATTGCCCCCGGAGCCATCTCCATCAACTCCATCGCCATCTTCATCGCCCCTGCTGACTCCCATGATGAGGAGGGAGTAGTTCTCCCCCGAGGCTGAGGTCTCTACCGGTAGCTATGTGGTTCATCTCTCTCTCCCATGGTGTGATCTTTATGTGATCATGTGTATTGCTAGTATCGCTGAATACATTAATAATGTTTATGCTACTCAAGTGATTTTGTCTAGTTTCTGGAGTCATTGTGACAACACGGTATCAAGGTGACAGTGTGGGTACTTGTGTGACTCTATGAATAATTTAGATATCTATCATAGCTTGTTCTTGGGAACTGTGGTGTTTGTTTACTCAGACTTTGAGGAGTGCTTTTGCAGCCCTACACGTAGTACTCTTGTGTTATCAAGAAGGAGAATAATCCCGAGCAGTATTTACTTGTGTTCAGTTGTGCTAATCTAGTTGAATATGTAGATGTTACTCTTTATCTATTATGCACTATATAGGTTACTTTAATATGAACTCCGGTACTCTCCACGGTGTAAAGGTGACAGTGTGGGCACCGTGTGTGATTCCTTTATGACGTTGTGGCGCTTGTTTACTCCGGCTTGAGGTGTGCTTTTGTAGCCCTACACAATGAATGGTGTTTGTTATCCAACAAGAGAGTGTTTAAGAGTAGCTTTTACTTATTCAGTTATGAGATCATTGTTGAGAGTGTCCACTAGTGAAAGTATCATCCCTAGGCCTTGTTTCTAAGCATTGAAACACCGTTTACAACAAGTTCTGCTACATGTTTGCTTGGTGCCATCTTTATTTCAGATTGCAGTTACTACTTATAATCATCCCTATCACTTGTATTTCACTATCTCTTCGCCGAACTAGTGCACCTATACATCTGACAAGTGTATTGGGTGTGTTGGGGACACAAGAGACTTCTTGTATCTTAATTGCAGGGTTGTTTGATAGGGATATCTTTAACCTCTACCTCCCTGAGTTCGATAAACCTTGTGTGATTCACTTAAGGGAAACTTGCTGCTGTTCTACAAACCTCTGCTCTTGGAGGCCCAACACTGTCTACAAGAATAGAAGCACACGTAGACATCAAGCTATTTTCTGGCGCCGTTGCCGGGGAGGTATGGTAAAAGGTATTCACATCCTCTGGCTACAAAGCTATTTTCTAGTATTGTTGCTAGTGTGTGAGTGCTCGAAGTTATTTCCTTTGGATTCTGCAATTATATCTTTTTATTTCTTGTTTTTATTTTCACTAGTTAGGCTTAATGGAAAACAACAACAAAATTAGAGATCTTTATGAACTTTATATTGAATTAGGACATGATGCTTTTGAAGAGAAAATTAAAAAACCTATGGAGGCTTGTTTGCATGATGGTAGCAATGGTATTACTATAAATTCTTTGAACACCATTATTGCTAATGCTATGGAAAAGTCTAAGCTTGGGGAAGCTGGTTTTGATGAATATGATATTTTTAGTCCCCCAAGTTTTGAGGAGAAAATTTTCTTTGATGATACTTTACCTCCAATTTATGATGATTATAATGATAGTGGTATTTTGGTGCCACCTACTATGGAGGATAAAGTTTATTATGATTATACTATGCCTGCAATTTATGATGATTACAATGATGGTTGTGATAGTTTTACTCCCACTATTACTAATGAAACTGTTTATGCTTATGTGGAGAGTAATGATGTCGGAGAATGACTCCCACGAAACAAGGATAGTCAAGCTCACGAAGAGAGTTCGTGTAAGGGGCTGAACACGTTGGTCAAACAACCCTCAACCTGCACGGCGACGGTGCTCGTCGAGCAAGTGGAGGGACATCACTACAGAGATGAACACCAGCCCGTACCCAGGTTCACGGCCCTCGTGAGGAGGTAACACCGCTACTCCTGCTTGTCTGTATTTTACTGCTTGTAGAGGTTACAGTACAATGAGCTTGCCGAGGGCTCTCTTTTGGCAATGGTGTACACAAGGAAGGGAAGCTATGGTCTTCTTCTTCCTTGCGCGTAAGTGGCTATGCTGGAATGAGAATGCGATCCCTTGCTACGGTGCTGCTCGTCCTCCTTTTATAGGCGCCCCGTGCTCCCTCCCTGCGCTTGCATTATGGTAGGGCTGTCACGTGGCGCAGAAGGAGCGCGGTGCACCGCAGCCCGGTTGTCCATGGACGCGGTCCATGGGCGAAAAGCTGACTCCTGTAGCAGAGTAACCACCGTCCATGCAGGACGGCCAGCTGGGGCCGCAGAGGAACGTGGGGGTGCCCACGATGACGTTGGCCGTGGAGTGTAGCGTCGGCCGGTCCCCTTATCACCAAAGAGGAAACCCTTGTAGTCCGGTGCGGGTGGCACAGCTTTGTTGACCCCTTTAATCACCAAAATGGCAACTGCGGCGTCGTCGTCACCGCGCGCAGGGGCGCGCGTCACTCTGCGGCCGCTGCAGAGCCCATGTGCGCTCTGCAGAGGTTGCTTTGCAGCGAAGCGATCTCCACGAGGGCTTGGATGCCCTGTAGAGAATTCGGCGTTGACCTCTCCCCAGGGGAGATTTCCTTGAAGAAGGGGCAGCAGTGGATATGGCCTCCGCAGGCCTCTGCTGCCTCAAAAGCCCTCGCGAGGCAATCGCCTGCGAGGCTCTCCAAGCCGTAGGCTTGGTCCTTAGCGAAAATTCGCCATCAAGTGTCGAAGGCCGTAGAGGACAGGCCCAGCACACCCTGGATTTCACTGGGCCGACAGTAGCCCCCGGGCCCATGATGGGCACGATGTAGTCCAATGGACGCAGGCGAATCGTCATGGGCCCAAAGTGTCCGGCCGGCCTGAGACACGTGTAGGGCAGTTACGCCGCGACGACACGTTCTCCTCGGAGACGATGGGCGTAGTGGGGGTCCCACCACGTCTCGGTAACTGCTCTGAGGGGAATAAAGCCTGCAGCGCCGGTTCAGGCAGCAGTTACTGCATCATTTGCGCGCCCGTCTCCTCGCTCTTGACGTCTGCGCTCCCGTGTCTCCGACGCTCCTCCTCCTTCACCGAGCTTCTCCGCCGCCCTTCTTTCTTCGACCATGGGTCCCAAGAAGGGCAAGGCGGCAATGGCGAACGTACCGGCCGAGGCGCAGCAGGAGGACGAGTTCGCGCCGGCGCTGGTGGGGACTCGCATCCACACGGCGGAGGCGCTGGACAAGATCCGGCTAATGGCCGCAGGCAAGAACAACGAGCACGGCGCCACTGTTCTCAAGGCGGCGCGCTTTGGCAAGCTCGCGGCGGGGCTGTATCCCATTTTCTTCCAGACCATTTTCGCCGGTTTGGTGCCGCCATTTTCCCCTTTCCTGGAGGAGGTTCTGGCCTTCTATCAGATCCAACTTCTGCATCTGCACCCCAACTCCATCTTGATCCTCGCCATCTTCATATCTTTGCGAGGCGTATTTGGGGGTGATGCCTTCCGTGGCCTTCTTCCGGAGCTTCTACGCGCTCCGCTCCACGGCGCCTGGCGAGCGGTCTGGTTGTGTGTCCTTCCGCATCGCGGATGGGATGGGAGGCATCTACATCCCCATGTCCTGGGACGGCGACAAACCCGTCACACGGGTGACGAAGAAGGTGGACGATTTCCGCCAGCGGTGGTTCCTCGTGGACGCCAAGACGCAGAATTCCTTCTTCGACGTCCCTGAGGCGCCGCCGCTGAAGAACTCGAACTGGTCGAGTGCAACCTTTCAGAGCCCGAAGATTGCTGACTTGGTCGCACGCATGAAGCTCGTCCGCGACGCTGGCCTCACGGGGCAGATGATTGCTGAGGACTTCGTGAGGCGCCGTATCGCTCCTCTCCAGAAGCACACAAAGCCGATGTGGATGTATTCAGGCCCGGCGGACGCAATGCGGCTGCACTGCAGCTCCCACCTCCCCGACGTCGTAGCTTCCATAATGGGCATCCTCTTCACCGCCCCGGAGGTTCCTGTGCCGCGCAGTGAGCTCGCGAAGCCACTCCATCAGATTACTCCGAAGAAGCGCCTCGCGATCCTGGAGCTGATGCCGGAGTTCACCCCTCAGGGCCTGGCTGGGGAGGAGAAGAAGGAGGACGCGGCGCCCGTGGTGGAAGAGGACTGGGCCTCGGAGTCACCCGCCGCATCTGACGCCGATCTGGGCGTCACCTGTGGAGGGGCGAATCCCTCGGCAGGGGAGGCGAGCTCTTCGAAACCTGCTCCTCCTGAGGGAGAGTTCTGGAGATTTCGTCCAGCGGGGACGAGGATTTCCTTGTGGCCCCTTCGCGCCAGGTCGCGGAGGGGGAGGAAGACAGCGATGAGGAGGCCGTAGCGGGACGCTGCGATCCCCGCTCCAAGGCTTTTCACGACAGGGCCGCCAAGAGCCCAGTGGGCACCCCTCTCAAGAGGAAAGCTGAGACTGCTCCTGAGGGGCCCGGCTCTGGAGCTGCTTCGTCGAGGTCGTGGCGGTCGTCCACTACGATGTGGGTCGACTCACGCGCCAAGTCATCTGGGTAAGCGTTGGCCCCTGTTTTCGCATCTTTCGAGAGTTTTCTTGCTCTCCTCTTGATGGCCTTCATTGTTTGTTTGTTAGGGATTGGTGACGGCAAAACGCCGGAGGCTCCGCAAGGCCGCGGAGGTCCGGGGCCTGGCCTCGGCAACCGTCGAGGAGCCTGTGGAGCCCTCAGCTGAAGAGGTTGCTAAGCCCGTAGTGACCGAGGCCTCGGAGCCGGTGGCGGAGGAGGCCACGAAGCCTGTGGCGGAGGAAACGTAGGGCATGTGGTGGTTACACCTCTGGCCGGAGCAGCTACTTCGTCTTCTACCGCGGAGGCGCGCCCCGAGGAGGAGGCGGTGGTGCGGACACCACACCACCACGTCCCGTCACTCCACCAGAGCGGCAAGAGGAGGTCGCCGCGGAGGAAACGGGGAGCGGCTCGCCGGCGAAGGGAGGCGCGACGTTGAGATGGGGGAGAATATTACTCCGCCGCCCCAAGGCACCGACGCCGCGATGGAGGAAAACGTCCCTCCGCCGCCCCCGCCTAACGCAGATGCTGAGGGGGCGGCGGCTTCTTCTGAGGTCGCAGCGGGCTCGGCGGCGGCGGACCCCACGGTGGCTGGGCAATCTTCCCCAGCCCCTGAAGCTCGAGAGGAGGCGCCGGTTGAAGACGACGGTGCTGGAGCCCATGGCCCCAATGACGGAGAGGGCTCGCTTCGCAGCCCCCAGGCCAAGGTTGACCCGGGCCCAAGCTTGGAGACTCCCACCCTCGAAACTAGTGCGCACGAGGGAGCCTCCATGTCTCGTAGGAGTTCGCGGGCTCTGGTCCTGGGTGGCAAGAGCTGGAGCGGCGCTCGCCGCAGCTCTACCTTCCGCCTGGCGAGGGGTGCACTGGATGGGCTGGAGGCCCAACTCGCTCTCGAGGAGGCCGAGCTCGCCAGAGAGTATGACGAACTTGAGAGGGCATGGACCCGCTTCTTCGAGGTCGTGGAGCAACGCCGCCACGACAACGAGGCCATGCAGGCGCAGCGAGAGGAGGCGCTGCGCTTCGCCAAGGAGGTCCGCGAGAGCGCGGTTCGCGAGGCTCAAGAGACCCTGGAGCCACTCCAGGCAGAGCGCCAGGCCGCTGCAGAAGATCGCGAGGCGGCCGCGGCGGAGCGCCAAGCCGCTGCCTCAGAGCGCGCGACCCTCGAGACCACGCTAGCCGCTCAGCGCCAAGAGCTTGCCGACCGCGAGGGGAAATTTGCTGCGGAGTCGGAGGCTACGCGGAAGTCTTTGGACCAACACCGCGTGTCCTTGGATGCCCGTGAGCAAGTACTGGCGGCGCGCGAAGCGGAGGTGCTCAAACGCGAGGAGCAGCAACTGCAGGCTGACAAGGAGCTGTCCACGCAGCGCGCAGATCTTGAGGCGCGGGAGGGCAATCTGGCCGAGGCCATAGGCAAGCATGACGAGGAGGTGGCCAGGCACAAAAAGCTTGTAGAGAAGTCCAACCGAAAGCTCGCCGCGAGGAAGGAAGAGGCTGAGAAGGATGCCGCCGCCAAGAAAGAATATCGCTCCGCCGTCGCCGAAGAATATGCCGGGAAGTTCAGGAAGCAGGAGGACCGCTTCAAGAAGAAACGCGCGGATGACAATGCCCGCATTGTTCAACTGGAGCACCAGAACGCCAACCTGAACTCCCAGGTGAGGCGCGCCAGGGACGGTCGTCGCCGCGCGGAAGAGGCTCGCGAACGTGCAGATCAAGACCTCGCCTCCCTGATGGCTGATATGAGGGAGCTGAATGCGCAGGTGGGCCCTGCTGTGGAGCGTGCTGCAGAGGATGAGCACAGCGTGCAGGCGGCGCGGGTCCTGACGCAGCAGCGGGAGCGCGTGTTCAAGTCCTTGGTGACCCGGGGGAACACTCTCGCGGGGCAGCTAGGAGTGGATGCTCCTGTTGTTCCCGTCAATGGGAACGCTGACGCCGCCACATACCTCGCCTACTTCGATCAGCTCTTCACTGTGCTCGAGGGCCCTGTGGCGGAACTTGGCGACGTTGTTGATGAGGAGTGCCGCAAGCTCTTGACCGTGGCGATCGATCGCGTCTTCGCCAACCTCCAGCGCCTTCACCCGGCTTCGATTACGAGTCAGTGACCGAGCCCGTCGAGGGGGACCAAGCCTGGGAGCTCTCCAACTTGGTTCGAGAAGAAGTCAACGATTACGTCGACCGCTTCAAGAGGGTTGAGGCGGAGCAGGCCGCTGAGGAGGATGAAGGCGCCGAAGAAGAGAAGGCTGAAGAGGACGGCGATGGTGAACCCTCTGCCTAGGCCACTCCTGCAACAAGATGCGCTTGCGCGCAATTATCTTTGTTTTAAGACTTGTTTTAATTCATGCTGGCTTGTAAGATACTTTGATCGTATGCAAACATGTGTGTGTGCCCCTCGAAGGGCCTTTTATCCCTGTTCCATGTCTTTCTTCGCTCTACGTCGTCAGGACCCATCTCTTTGCGCTATGACACCGCCGCTACGGTATGCCGGAGCGTGACTCGGCAAGGCCGGGGGGTGTTTAAGGCTTGGAGAGGTAAGGGCTCTCGAGTCGCGGTGCTCGAGGGTCCCCTTTGACGCACAAGCAGTCCATGGAGTGTGAGAGAGAAAAACCGCTCGAGGGACGACAGGTGCTCGTGAGAAAAACTCTGAGGGCGCGAGCGCTAGACTTAGCTTGGCGAGACTTTGGCCTCGTAGAGGGCGTTGGCTTCCCTGATGGGGCGTTGTTTCCCTGATGGTGCGGTCCCCTCTAGGGGTCGGAGCGTGACTTCTCGACCTTGGGGAGGACTCTTGTTCCCTGTATTGGTTAGAGAGGCAAACCCAAAGCAGGCACAAGGTAGTAAACACTCATGCGCGCTTATAGGCTTCCTCATGAGTATCTCGCGAGGAGAGTAAGTACCAAGGTCCTTTGGTGAGGTGGCGTGTTTTGGGAGCAAGCCCATGGGCCAGAGCTCTTTGGGGAGGTAACAGGCGTGAGAGCGTGCTCACGTGCTAGAGCTCGGATCCTTTGGATTTTGCGGTGCTGTTGGGGTGCTCTTGAGGCACAGTCACCGTACTCAGCCCCCGCTCGCGAGGTGCGCATGGGGAAGAATATGAGCGCGAAATGAACTAAGATGATGAAAAGTAAAAACTCACCACCAAAATATTACATAGCGGCGCCTCAGCGCAATGTTTCATTGAGAAACGAATTGGTTCATTACACTTGGTGTGACCAAGATAAAGTTTTCCATGTCGAGGCATGGGGACCACATTCAGTGGCTGAGACTCTTCACGGCCTGCGGCGGCACGTAATCAGGAGAGCTCAGAGGGGCTGGCCCTCGGGAGGAGAAGCTTTTGTGAAGCTTGGAGGTGAAGTTGTGTGCTTCCCTCTAGAGACAAAAAATGTCTGGCGTGACTATGATCACGGGTAGAACTTGCGTAGATGCGCGATGTTCCATGGATTCTTGACCGGGATGCCGTCCTCCGTTTCGAGGCGTACCGCGCCAGGCCTGGCGATGTGTGAGACCCTGTAGGGGCCTTCCCACATTGGCGAGAGCTTGTGGAGACCTTCCCTGGAGAGGATTCTCCTGAGGACGAGGTCGCCTGTCTCGAGAGTGCGCGGACGTATGTGGCGGCTGTGGTAGCGTCGCAGGTCTTGCTGGTACTTGGCTGCCCTGAGGGCGGCACGGCGGCGCAACCCGTCAAGGAGCAGCAGGTCGTCGCTGTGGAGGTCTGCTTGATCGTCCTCGTTGAAGGCAAGGACCCGTGCGGATCCATGCTTGATCTCTGTGGGGAGGACTGCTTCAGCTCCATACACGAGAGCAAATGGCGTCTCACCAGTGGGCTTCGTGGGGTTCGTGCGGATGGACCAGAGCACGGACGGGAGTTCGTCTATCCAGCCCTTGCCGTAGCCCTTCAGGCGATTGAAGCTTCTTGTCTTGAGGCCCTTGAGGACCTCAGCATTTGCTCGCTCGGCTTGGCCGTTGCTCTGTGGGTGAGCCACCGAGGCGAAGCAGAGCTTGGTGCCGAGGCTCTCGCAGTAGGCCCTGAAGATGCCGCTGGTGAATTGTGAGCCATTGTCGGTGATGATGCGATTAGGCACACCAAAGCGGCAGACCAGGCCTCTGATGAATTTTACTGCGCCCTGGCCGGTATGCTGCGCACTGCTTCAACTTCTGCCCACTTGGTGAACTTGTCGACTGCCACGAAGAGGAAGCGGTAGCCCCCTTGCGATCTCGGGAAGGGTCCCAAGATGTCTAGCCCCCAGACCGCGAAAGGCCACGAGAGTAGGATGGTTTGGAGTCCCAGTGCAGGCTGATGGACTTGCTTGGCGTGGAATTGGCACGCATCGCAAGACTGGACGATAGTGGTGGCATCTTAAAGCACTTGGGGCCAGTAGAAACCGCTCCTGAAGACCTTGCCTGGGGGCTACCATGACTGGTGAGCTAGCCAAGTATTTCTTCAAGTCCTCAAACGCTTCGTCGGCCTCTGGAGTCCACTTGAAGGTGCCGGATTTCTTCATGATCTTGAAAAATGGCAAGGCTCTCTCGCCGAACTTGGAGATGAAGCGGCCTAAGCTGGCCATGCATCCTGCTAGGGGCTGCATGTCCTTGAGGCGGCGAGGTGGCTGCATGTCTTCTATAGCCTTGATCTTGTCAGGGGTTGCTTCTATGCCGCGGTGGGACACGAGGAACCCGAGGAGCTTGCCT
This sequence comes from Poa pratensis, assembly GCA_947311845.1. Lineage (NCBI taxonomy): Eukaryota > Viridiplantae > Streptophyta > Magnoliopsida > Poales > Poaceae > Poa > Poa pratensis. The sequence goes on from CAMZMU010000068.1 coordinate 13,810,889, forward strand.
GAAGGCACCCCGAAGACGCACTTGGCGGGGTTTAACTTGATGTTCACCTTGCGCAGGCTGGCAAAGGTTTCCTCGAGATCCTTCAAGAGAGTGTCTCCCTCGCGAGACTTGACCACGATGTCGTCGAAGCTTCTGCATTTCTTCCCATCTGAGCCCCCAAGGCGATCCTCATGAGCCTCTGGAAGGTGGCGCCGGCATTTTTCAGGCCAAAGGGCATGCAAGTGTAGCAATACACACCACAAGGGGTGAGAAATGTTGTTTTCTCCTCGTCTTCCTTGGCCATTTTGATCTGGTGGTAGCCTGAGAAGGCATCCAGGAAACAGAGGAGATCACAGCCGGCGGTGGAGTCCACAATCTGGTCTATCCTTGGCATGGGGTATGGATCCTTGGGGCAGCCTTGTTTACGTCTGTGTAGTCGATGCAGAGCCGGCCTCCTCCATTGGGTTTTGGGACAACCACACCGTTGGAGAGCCAAGTGGGGTGGGCAACTTCTCGAATGATGTCTGCTGCTTTCAGCTTCTCTACTTCTTTGATGATGAACGCTTGCTTCTCGGGGGCTTGTTTCCGCGCTTTTTGCTTTACAGGGCGTGCGTCTGGACACACGGCTAAGTGGTGCTCGATCACCTCCCTTGGTACACCGGACATTTCTGACGGAGTCCATGCGAACATGTCAGAATTTGCCCGAAGGAAGGCGACGAGCGCGCTTTCCTATTTGGGAGGCAAGCCAGCCCCCGAGCCCTCAGCCCCCGAGCCGCTGGTGCTCAGCGACACCTTCTTTGTAGATGCTTGCTCTTGAGTGAACAGTTGTTTCTTCTTCTTGGGCCTCTCGAGAGGCTCCATGTCCTCGTCAGCGGGGAATGCCATGGCAGCGGCCTTGTAGGCGATCTCGACAGCGCGCGTGGCGTCCTGTACGTGACCACGTATGGTGATGGTGCCACCGCTGCCAGGGATCTTGACCATGTTGTAGGCGTGGTGCGTGACGGCCATGAACTTCGCGAGGGCGGGGTAGCCGAGGATGGCGTTGTAGGGCAGGCCAATGTGCGCGACGTCGAAGTCAATTAGCTCGGTGCGGTAGTTCTCCTGCGTGCCAAAAGTGACCGCGAGCCTCACTTGCCCCAGAGGCGAGATTGAGCCGCTGGTGACCCCGGTGAAGGGCCTGGAGGGCATGAGCCACTCGTAGGGCACTTGAAGCGTCTCGAAGGTCTCGACAGAGATGACGTTTAGGCCTGAACCCCCATCAATGAGCGTCTTGCCGACGGCGATGTTGTTGATGGTGGGGGTGCACACCAACGGGACGGTGCCCACATTCTTTGTAGACTTGGGGTGATCTTTGGCGTCGAAGGCGATGGTGTACTGGGACCACTTGAGGGGGCGGGACGTCTCGACCCCGGGAAGCGCTGCGTTGAGCTCGCGAGCGAACTGCTTGAACTGGTTGTTCGACTTGGGCGCCTGGGATCCGCCGAGGATGCATGCCATGGCACCCTTGGGGGCCTGGTAGCCTCCAGGCTCTTCGTCGGGCAGATTGTTGTTTTTCTCGGCGGCATTCGCCTGAGTTCCCTGAGGCCTCTGGAAGTTGCCCTTGCGTCCACCTTTGCGGTAACCACGGCCTCTGCCGCGGCCACCGCTGCCTTCTTCTTGCTCACGCTTCTTGCTCAGCTGCTTGAGGTCATAGCAGTTCTCCGTCGCATGGCCGCGCCTGTTGTGGTAGATGCAGAACGGGCGGTTGTCCACCTTTTTCTCGCCAGCCTCTGGGAGTCCTCGCGAACATGCTTGGCGTCGGGTTCAGCTGCCAGGACTGCGGTAGGCTTGCGCTTTATCTCGTCACGCCTCTTCTGGGTCTTGGATCCCTCGACAGGGTCGTCTGTCGAGCCCACCTTGACGAAGAGGAGCCCTTCCTCTGCCTTGGCGCATTTGTCTGCGATGTCGAAGAGCTTCACCACGGAGGAGAGGGTATCATGGATGCCGAGCTTCTCGAGCATCCTGTGGTTGGTGACGCCCTCTCTGAAGGCCGCAATGACGTGCGAGTCCGGGATGTTCGGGATCTTGTTGCGGACTTGGCTGAAGCGCTGGATGTACCTGCGGAGGGTCTCGCCAGGCTTCTGGCGCACAGCTCGCAGGTCGTTGTAGGTGAGGGCGCGCTCGTACGTGCCCTTGAAGTTCGCAACGAACTGCTGGCAGAGCTCCTCCCACGAGTCAATGGAGTCCTCGGGAAGGTTCAGGAGCCACGACAAGGCGGAATCCTTGAGATGGGAGAACCAGTTGGCCATGACCTTGTCGTCTCCCCCCGCAGCTTGGATGGAGGTGGTGTAGAGCTGCAAGAACTCGATGGGGTTGTTCGTGCCGTCGTAGCCCTTGGGTAGGTCAGGCCTGAACTTCTGTGGCCAGACGACGCGATGCAGGTTGCGGGTGAAGGCCGCGCAACCTGTGGCGTACGAGGCGATGCCACCCTGAAGAGCATGACGGTTCTGTTGCCCTGCTTGGCCGATTTCCTCGATGCGCTTCTGGAGGTCCTTCTGGCGCTCCATCTCCACCCGTGCGTCTGGGGGTGTTCGCTGCACGATTTGGCAATCGCGCGGTGAAGACGCATGGGACGCGGCCTTGTGCGCCGCAGCTAGAGGCGGACCTGGCGGAGGCGGCGGCGGAGGCGGCGGTGTTGGTGCGCCATGCGCGGTGGTTCCAGCGCGTCCGGAGTTGTGGTGCACCAGAGAACGCGACGCCGCAGGAGCAGCGCGCGGTGCTGTCGCGATGTCGACGAGGTGCTGGAGGCGGCCGAGCCAGTTGTCGTGCGCCTCGGTGGGGCGGTAGCGGAAAGAGCTCCGCGGCCATGAGCAGCGCGGTGTTTGGGCTGGGCGCTGGACGCCCAAGAGTGGAGGCCCTCTGGCGCTGGGACGGATGCGAGGACTCAGCGTCCTCGCCGTGCCCGTGGTCGACGTCGTCGTCGAAGCGGTCATCGTGGTGGCCGTCGTCGTCCTCGGGGTGCTCCACACGCGGTTCAGCGGTGTTGCGCCCCGTGGCGCGGCTGGCACGGGGACGGCCGTGAGGGTTGGTGGTGTTGGCAGCGGGCTCGGTGGTTGTCCTGCCTGATGCCCGCCGGGTGGCGCGAGCTGCACGAGTGTCCGCCATGGTGCAGAGGTCGATGAAGGTTGAAGACGCGCCTCAGCCCCCTACCTGGCGCGCCAATTGTCGGAGAATGACTCCCACGAAACAGGATAGTCGAGCTCACGAAGAGAGTTCGTGTAAGGGGCTGAACACGTTGGTCAAACAACCCTCGACCTGCACGGCGACGGTGCTCGTCAAGCAAGTGGAGGGACATCACTACAGAGATGAACACCAGCCCGTACCCAGGTTCACGGCCCTCGTGAGAGGTAACACCGCTACTCCTGCTTGTCTGTATTGCACTGCTTGTAGAGGTTACAGTACAATGAGCTTGCCGAGGGCTCTCTTTTGGCAATGGTGTACACAAGGAAGGGAAGCTATGGTCTTCTTCTTCCTTGCGCGTAAGTGGCTATGCTGGAATGAGAATGCGATCCCTTGCTACGGTGCTGCTCGTCCTCCTTTTATAGGCGCCCCGTGCTCCCTCCCTGCGCTTGCACTATGGTAGGGCTGTCACGTGGTGCAGAAGACCGAGCGCGGTGCACCGCAGCCCGGTTGTCCATGGACGTGGTCCATGGGCAAAAAGCTGACTCCTGTAGCAGAGTAACCACCGTCCATGCAGGACGGCCAGCTGGGGCCGCAGAGGAACGTGGGGGTGCCCACGATGACGTTGGCCGTGGAGTGTAGCGTCGGCCGGTCCCCTTATCACCAAAGAGGAAACCCTTGTAGTCTGGTGCGGGTGGCACAGCTTTGTTGACCCCTTTAATCACCAAAATGGCAACTGCGGCGTCGTCGTCACCGCGCGCAGGGGCGCGCGTCACTCTGCGGCCGCTGCAGAGCCCATGTGCGCTCTGCAGAGGTTGCTTTGCAGCGAAGCGATCTCCACGAGGGCTTGGATGCCCTGTAGAGAATTCGGCGTTGACCTCTCCCCAGGGGAGATTTCCTTGAAGAAGGGGCAGTAGTGAATATGGCCTTCGCAGGCCTCTGCTGCCTCAAAAGCCCTCGCGAGGCAAATCGCCTCGCGAGGCTCTCCAAGCTGTAGGCTTGGTCCTTAGCGAAAATTCGCCATCAAGTGTCGAATGCCGTAGAGGACATGCCCAGCACACCCTGGATTTCACTGGGCCGACAAATGATAATTTTATGCATGTGGATCATGATAAGAATGCTTTATGTGATAGCTATATTGTTGAGTTTATTCATGATGCCACTGAAAATTATTTTGAGAGAGGAAAGTATGATTATAGAAATCTTCATGTTACTAAATTTCTTCTCTTTATGATGAAGGTTTTGAGCTTTCTCTTAATTTGCTTTTATTTGCTGGGTACTTTAAGACCTACTGGTCCTTATGAGAGAGGGAGACATTGTTTCATATATCTCAATAATATTAAGTCTTCTCTCTTTTTGTTGAATTTTTTGAAGTTACACTTGTTTTGCATTTCTATGCTAGTCACTTTGTTCTTCATTGACTTGTTTTCTTACAAGACTCCTATGCATAGAAAGAGTGTTAGATTTAAACATGTTTTATATATGCATCTTGATGCTCTCTTTTATGTTTCAATTCTCATCTTTATGTGGGCATCATAAAAATCACCATGCCTAGCTAAAAGGCTTTAAAGAAAAACGCTTATGTGAGACAACCCATTGTTTTTATTTTCTGTTATTTTTGTTTTCTTTGAGTCAAGGTGTTTGTTACTTCTGTAGCAACTCATTTGTATCTTTATTTTATTGCATTGTTGTGCCAAGTAAAGTTTTATATTGAAAGTTGATGCAAGATTTGGATTTCTGCGCAGTAACAGATTTTTAGCTGTCACGAATTTGAGCTTTTCTCCCTGTAGAAAATTCGAAAAATTCTACGAAAAATCACGCATCTTCCTGAGATATGTATGCAACTTTCATTATTTTAAGCCAGATCCATCTGAGCAACTTAAGTGCCTCGAAAAAATTCGTCATTACAGACTGTTCTGTTTTTGACAGATTCTGCCTTTTGTTTTGCATTCGCTCTTTTACTGTGTTTGTGTGGATTTCTTTGCTCCACAAAGCATTGGTGGCTGTAGCTAATGTCCAGAAGCTTTGGGATTGATTGTATCATTACAGAATATGAGAATATTTGATTATGCACTAACTCTCTAATGAGAACTGTCTTGAGTTTGGTGTGAAGAAAATTTTCAAGGATCAAGCGAGAAGGGTGATATGATGTGATCAAGAAGAGTGAAAAGCTTAAGGTTGGGGATGCCCCCGTGGTTCATCCCCAACCATATTCAGAGAGACTCAAGCGTCTAAGCTTGGGGATGCCCAAGGCATCCCCTTCTTCATCAACAACTTATCAGGTCATCTCTAGTGAAACTATTTTATTTTAATTCTTTCACATCTTATGCGCTTTAGTTGGAGCGTCTGTGTGCTTTTATTTTTGTTTTGTTTGAATAAATTCGGATCCTAGCAATCCTTGTGTGGGAGAGAGACACGCTCTGTTTTTTCATGTGAATACTCATGTTTTTCACTTATATTTGTTGAGTATTCTTAACTAGCTACTGCAGTGCTTTTAGCTCCTGTTTTTCATGCATCTCTTCGAGCTGTTAGCACTTGTTTATAAATACTCTCTTGCTGCATTATATTATCATTTGGAGAGTTTATGTTTAAATAAGTTGATTGGTGTTTGTTTGGAAGAAAGAAAATGCTACATATAGTAGTTGGTATTGGAAAAGACATATGCATTCTTGTAGATCATTGTCTTGTTTCGATTTGATACTTTGCAATTGTTTTGAGCTCTCAAGTAGATTATGTTTAAGCTCTTGCATCATGTAGTTAAAGCCTAGCAGTGGAGAACTACCGTAGAGCTTGTTGAGACTTGGGATGCATATTTGTTCTCTCTAAGGTCTAGATATTTTCTGGTAAAATGTTTGAGCAACAAGGAAGACAGTGTAGAGTCTTATAATACTTGCAATATGTTTTTATTTAAGTCTTGCTGTACCGGTTTATACTTGTGTTCGCTTCAAACAACCTTGCTAGCCTAAACTCTGTACTGAGAGGGAATGCTTCTCGTGCATCCAAAACTTGAGCCAAAACCCATGCCATTTGTGTCCACCATACCTACCTACTATGTGGTATTTCCTGTCATTCCAAGTAAACTAGCTGAGTGGCCCGCGCATTTGCGCGGCTAGCTTTGTAAGCATTGTTAACTTACTACCTTTGCTATTTAGAATGTACGTCCTCACACAATATGATTAGATCCAGCATAAATTAAATCTTTTGGTGAGGTGTGTATAAGGGTTCTTATTCCCTCATTTTCTAATTTGATTTTGAATATATGTTACACCAATTCTTATATATAAATATTATTAAAACTGGCGATATATTTAAATTCATAAATAAATGATTCTTCCGGTGATTTTTCTTTTCATACTATTGTACCTTTTAATGTAACTTTTTTGTGTTGATTCTATACCAAGCATATCCTGACATGACGGCTATTGGGTAGACTATGATGATATGATAACATTATGCTTGCTTTAGAACTATGTATGTATGTGTGTGATTCATACCTTAGATGAAGAATTTCTAATTAAATCTGTGCATTGCTTGCTTATTACTTTGCCACTTTATCCCATGGACTCTCCGCTGCCTCATTTTTCTTGTTGCACCGTTTCATGTAGATGTCAGCAAATGTCAAAGCCGTAAGTTTTCCATGGCGCCGCTCATCAGAAACATAAGCTGCGCGCATAGGCGACCACGTCTACTGAACTTTCATTCACACGTGCAATTAACTGGAATCCTGCACCAAAATAATCTAATCAGAATCGACTTCATGCATTGGGTGGTCATTTGAAACAATGTTTTTGATGTAACTGAATAATAAACTTGAATCCATGACTGCTACACGCATGTGATCGAAAAATAACCAAGCACTCAAATGATGCAAAGTGCAGTCACACATCGATTACCAAATTATCAACCGTTTGGCGTCGCACCTGTGTTTACCTCTCTCGTAATGTCGACATCTACACGTTTTTTAGTTGTTTATGATGCAAAACCTCCAGCTGAAGCGAATGTCACTGTCTTGGACAACCACGTCGGCAAACTTCAAATTAATCTGGTTAAAATGTAAATGCATGGTTGGGGTGAAATATAACTGAAGACTTAGATATCCTTTATTTATTAGCGTATGCATTGTTGATTTAAAATTCTTGCTAAGCTTGGTCAGTCGGGCATGCATGTGTGCAGAGATAAAATTAATATTCTTCATGTGGTTGCATACAGCATATCAGAAACTGAGAAAATGAGCTTAACTCGAACCATCAAGGAGTGCAAGGAAAACAACTTCTGCTTCTAATCAACATCTACCGTGTATATGCATATGCTGCAGGCCCAGCGGCTTGTCGGACCGGGCGACTTCTTCCAGCAAACTCCCCTGGTGATATGTCGTTGACCGCCGGCGAGGCTGCATCTCCGGCAAGGTCAGTGTGCTGACTGCACCATGCACGATCCTTCACGGACCTGGACTTGTTTGACGACGACGAAGGCTCAGCTGCGGCTGCTTACACTTTTCAATTTCTTATCCCAAAGTTTGATTACAGGATGATTCATAACTTTCCTAATTCCTGTTTCATTAGCTGCTGGCCTTCAAGTTGTTCTTCACGTGCCCGGTGATGACCATGTCTATTATCGTGCATTCATGTACACATCTGGGGTTGTCGCCGGCTTCGCGAATGGTCAATCAGAGAATCAAGACCTGGTCAAGACCGTGTCTGGTTATAAGATCATTTAGTAGCTTTTGCTGGTGCTTAGCTCGACCCTTGAATCCCTTGATGCTCGCCCCTCAAAGTTGTGTGAGCTAAATGCCTGGTCGGTCGTCCATGTCGATGGTTGAACTGTGCTTGATGCACCTTAGTATTTTTCATTTGATCAAGCTAGCTCCTGGCCTCATCCATCTACCGATGGCTAAACTGCAGTCTCTTATTAAATCGCTGGAACCATGCACACATCCTCTCCATTAGCTAATCTTTCTGCGACGACGTCGATCGATCAATCTAAGAATTTCCGATCGATCTATAGCACATTGTTCACGCTGGAGAAGCGATATGTCATTGACCCCCGGCGAGGCTGCATCTCGACGTCGGGGCCAGCAAGGTCATCGGTGCTGACTGTACCCAGCGCGACCTATGATTGACCTGGTCGTATTTGACGATGCCGACGGCGCAGCTGCGGCTGCTTCCACTTTTCAATTTATTTTCCCATAATTTGATTACAGGATCCATTAGCTGCTAACCTGCAATCTGTGCTTCGCTTGCCCGATGATGATCATGTCTATTATCTCTGTTGTGGTCGCCGGCCGACGTCATCACGCAGCTCGTCTTCTTGACCTAGCCTGCTGCATGCGACGTTGATCTATCAATCAAATTTCCGGCCGATCGATGGTAGATTATTCCTTGCATCCATCCGAGGATACGATCCTGCATGTGGTCGCCGGCCAACGTCGCCCCACAGCTCCTTTTCTTCACGTAGCCTACCAGCCACAGCTCAGCCTTCGTTCCGTATGCCTTCGATTTGCCGACGGCGGATTTGGTGGTGTCCAGCCGTGAGAGGTTTGTGGGGTAGTACATGCACGTATTGGTAGCTTATATGCGTCCGCATTGGGCCGTCGGTTAGTGTCCGTTTGCTTTACAGATCAATGTACGTGGTCATGTCAAACACCTATCCGTCTATTTTCCTAATCTTAGGTACCGTGCACTTCCCAAACTTTTTTTCCTTTTCAGATTCCAGAACATGCCAAGGCTGGAGCTGGACATCTATCCACGCTGTGTAGTTTCCATGTGGAATTACGTGGATGTGTATCTTGTGCTGATAAATCTCCACCGTTTGTACTATGGTGCTAAATCTCCACCATTGGTTGTCTTGTGTTTTAATTATATAATAGATATTTCATGTGCTACCTTTAAACTATTCAAAACTTTATTACTCCTTATTTGTGTCAATGTTTTATAGCTCATGAGGAAGTATGTGGTGTTTTATCTTTCAATCTTGTCATTTACTTCTGACAGACTTTCAACCAATGGACTAGTGGCATATACATCCGCTTATCCAATAACTTGCAAAAAGAGCTGGCAACGGGGTGCCCAGTCCCAATTAATTACAACTTTCATTAATAATTCTCTTCACATGTTTTGCCCTGATTTATCAGTAAGCAACTTAAATTGCAAATAGACACTCCTCCATGGTATGTGATTGTTGAAAGGCACCCGAGGATTCGGTTAGCCATGGCTTGTGTAACCAAAGGTTGGGAGGAGTGTCAACTATAAAGAAACTAAAATACATGTGTAAACAAAAGAGAAGAGGGATGATCTACCTTGCTGGTAGAGATAACGTCCTTTATGGGAGCCGCTCTTGAAAGTCTGGTTGACAAGGGGGTTAGAGTGCCCACTACCATTCGTTGACAACAACAAACACCTCTCAAATACTTATTTTGTGCTCTCTATATGCTTTCGAAAACTTAAAAAGCTCTAGCACATGATTTAATCCCTGCTTCCCTCTACGAAGGGCCTTTCTTTTACTTTATGTTGAGTCAGTTTACCTACTCCTTTCTATCTCAGAAGCAAACACTTGTGTCAACTTTGTGTGCATTGATTCTTACATGTTTACTTATTGCACTTGTTATATTGCTTTATGTTGACAACTATCCATGAGATATACATGTTACAAGTTGAAAGCAAATGCTGAAACTTAATCATCCTTTGTGTTGCTTCAATGCCTTTTACTTTGAATCTATTGCTTTATGAGTTACCTCTTATGCAAAACTTTTTGATACTTGTCTTGAAAGTACTATTCATGAAAAGTTTTTGCTTATGTGATTCAGTTGTTTACTCTTTATCCATTTGTTAGCAAACTATAGACCATTGCTTTGAGTCACTTCATTCATGACATGAGCCTTGCAATATCATTTGATCAAGATTGTGTGAAAGCATGTCTCCTCAGAAATTATTTGTTGTTATCGTTTTACCTACTCGAGGACGAGTAGAACTAAGCTTGGGGATGCTTGATACGTCTCCAACGTATCTATAATTTCTGACGTTTCATGCTTGTTTTATGTATCATTATCACATGTTTTATATGCATTATATATCATTATTATATATTTTCTGGGACTAACCTATTAACAAGATGCCGAAGTGCCAGTTCCCTGTTTTCTGCTGTTTTTGGTTCCAGAAAAGCTATTCGGGCAATATTCTCGGAATTCGACGAAACAAAAGGCCAAGTCCCTATTTTTCCAACACGTACACGGAGTCCGAAGGAGAGACGAAGGGGAGCCACGAGGTGGCCAAACCACCTGGCGGCGCGGCCCCCCTTCTGCCGCGCCAGCTGGTAAGGAGGCCCACCTCGGGCTCCACCGACGTTGCCCCTTCGCCTATTTATTCCCCCCGAGGCGTAAACCCTAAAAAACCAAGTCAATTTCCACGAAGAGTTCCGCAGCGCCGCCGCCATCGACGACAAGTTTCAGGGGACATAAGTCTCTGTTCTGGCACGCTGCCGGGACGGGGAATTGCCCCCGGAGCCATCTCCATCAACTCCATCGCCATCTTCATCGCCGCTGCTGACTCCCATGATGAGGAGGGAGTAGTTCTCCCCCGAGGCTGAGGGCTCTACCGGTAGCTATGTGGTTCATCTCTCTCTTCCATGGTGTGATCTTTATGTGATCATGTGTATTGCTAGTATCGCTGAATACATTAATAATGTTTATGCTACTCAAGTGATTTTGTCTAGTTTCTGGAGTCATTGTGACAACACGGTATCAAGGTGACAGTGTGGGTACTTGTGTGACTCTATGAATAATTTAGATATCTATCATGGCTTATTCTTGGGAATTGTGGTGTTTGTTTACTCAGACTTTGAGGAGTGCTTTTGCAGCCCTACACGTAGTACTCTTGTGTTATCAAGAAGGAGAATAATCCCGAGCAGTATTTACTTGTGTTCAGTTGTGCTAATCTAGTTGAATATGTAGATGTTACTCTTTATCTATTATGCACTCTATAGGTTACTTTAATATGAACTCTGGTACTCTCCACGGTGTAAAGGTGACAGTGTGTGCACCGTGTGTGATTCCTTTATGACGTTGTGGCGCTTGTTTACTCCGGCTTGAGGTGTGCTTTTGTAGCCCTACACAATGAATGGTGTTTGTTATCCAACAAGAGAGTGTTTAAGAGTAGCTTTTACTTATTCAGTTATGAGATCATTGTTGAGAGTGTCCACTAGTGAAAGTATGATCCCTAGGCCTTGTTTCTAAGCATTGAAACCCCGTTTACAACAAGTTCTGCTACATGTTTGCTTGCTGCCATCTTTATTTCAGATTGCAGTTACTACTTATAATCATCCCTATCACTTGTATTTCACTATCTCTTCGCCGAACTAGTGCACCTATACATCTGACAAGTGTATTGGGTGTGTTGGGGACACAAGAGACTTCTTGTATCTTAATTGCAGGGTTGTTTGAGAGGGATATCTTTGACCTCTACCTCCCTGAGTTCGATAAACCTTGGGTGATTCACTTAAGAGAAACTTGCTGCTATTCTACAAACCTCTGCTCTTGGAGGCCCAACACTGTCTACAAGAATAGAAGCACACGTAGACATCAACTACTCGAAGCCGGTTTCATCAGAGAAATCAAGAAATCACAATGGGTGGCCAACCCCGTACTCGTAGAGAAGAAGCACACAGACATCCTTCGGATGTGCGTAGATTTTACAACACTCAATAAATGATGTCCAAAGGATCACTTTCCATTACCTCGAATCGACCAGATCGTCGACTCCACCGCCGGGTGTGCTCGCTTGTCCTTCCTGGATGCTTACTCGGGTTACCACCAGATAAGGATGAAGGAAGAGGATGAAGAGAAAACGGCGTTCATAACCCCACTCGGGGTCTACTGCTACACAACCATGCCCTTTGGGCTCAAGAACGCAGGCGCAACCTACCAGCGCATGATGCAAGATTGCCTCAAGAAGCAAATTGGGCGAAACGTCCAGATCTACGTAGACGATGTCATCATTACAACAAGGGAGGAAAACACACTACTCGATGACTTGCGAGAGACGTTCGCAAACCTCAAACACTTCCACATCAAGCTCAACCCAAAGAAGTGCACGTTCGGCGTGACAGCCGGGCAGCTCCTTGGGTACCTAGTCTCGGCTCGTGGAATTGAGTCGGACCCGGAGAAAATACAGGCCATCTTGACGATGCAAAGGCCTTCAAAGCTCCATGACGTGCAAAAATTAGCGGGTAGAGTGGCAGCGCTCAGTCGATTCATCAGCAAACTGGGCAAAAAAGCACTCCCGTTCTATCGGCTGATGAAGAAAGCAGATAAATTCGAGTGGACGCCAGAAGCCGAAGCAGCCTTCATGGACCTCAAGCGAGTCCTCACAAGCCCTCCAATCCTCTTCGCGCCAAGGGAACGCGAGCCACTATACCTATATGTCTCCGCAACTAACAGGGTGGTGAGCACCGTACCGGTAGTCGAACGCAGGGAGGAGGGACACGCCTAAAGCATACAACGTCTAGTCTATTACTTAGTGAAGTGCTCTTCATATCAAAGCAGCGGTACCCGCACTATCAAAAGCTGGCCTACACCGTGTTCATGTCCTCAAGGAAGCTGACGCACTACTTCGCAGAGCACCCGATCACTGTAATCAGCACCTCAGAGATCGGAGACATCCTCACAAATCCCAACGCAACTGGGCGAGTCGCAAAATGGCTCATCGAGCTAGCACCACGAGATATCAAGTATGATTACCCGAAGGCCATCAAAGCACAAGTCTTACTGACTTCCATACCGAGTGGATTGAAGCTCAGTTGCCAGGAGCACCAGATGTGTCCAACTCATGGACCATGTAGTTCGACGGCTCAAAGAAGAACGAAGGCGCAGGCGCAGGTGTCATCCTCATATTACCAAAAGGCGACAAGCTTCGCTATATCGTGTAGTTGGGATTCGAGTTACCATCCAATAACGAAGCAGAATACGAGGCCCTGATCCATGGCATGCGGATGGCCAAAGCCCTCGGGTGCACTCGACTGATGATCTATGGTGACTCAAATCTTGTAGTGCAGCAAACAATGAAGGCCTTTGATGCAATCACAGATAACATGATCGCCTACCGTGACCTGTACAACTTAATGGAGGGCAGCTTCGAAGGCTGCGAGTTGCGGCACATAGGGCGTGAGAGCAATGAAGAAGCAGATAAGCTAGCCAACATTGGCGCGACCAAAGCACCAGTTCCACCTGGTGTCTTCCTCGAGCGCATCGAGCACAGGTCCATCAAGAAAAAATGAACATCTCCTACATCAGCCGCACCAGCCAAGAGCAAAGCACCTAGCACAGAGGACCCGCCAGTCGAGGTACTCCTCATCGAGCCAACCTGGACTCAACCTTTCCTCGCATACATACTCCGGTCGAGGTACTTGAGGACATAACAGAGTCAAGACGTGTCACTCGACGATCTAAAGCATACACCGTCATCAACGGCGAACTATACAAGCGCAGCGTATCATGTATGTTCCAACGTTGCATAGCATTCGAAGATGGCCAGGCCATCCTTCGTGACATTCATGCAGGTACCTGCGGGCATCACGCCAGCAGTCGATCACTCGTAGCCAAAGCCTTTCGCGCAGGCTTCTACTGGCCCACATCACTCAAAGACGCGGAGGACATAGTCAAAAGGTGCATCGGCTGTCAAAAATTCGCCACAAAGCCGCACGCACCCGCATCGGCGTTGAAGACAATACCATTGGCCTGGCCCTTCGCCCAGTGGGGGCTCGATATGGTCGGGCCACTCAAAAAATCCTCCCATGGAGGGCATACTCACCTTCTGGTGGCGGTCGACAAGTTCACCAAGTGGATTGAAGCAGTCCCTATCACAAGTTCGACTGCCACTACACAGTCAATTTCATAAAATCCATCATATACCGCTTTGGTGTGCCAAGTAGCATCATCACTGATAACGGTACAAACTTCACGGCTGAAGAATTCCGATCCTTCTGCAAAGAGCAGGACATTACGCTCAATTATGCATCCGTGGCACACCCGCAATCCAATGGCCAAGTCGAAAAAGCCAATGGACTCGTGACGAGCGGAATCAAGAAACGCCTCCTGGTGCCACTCAAAAGGGCCGCGGGTGTTTGGGTCGAAGAACTCCATCTGTGCTATGGAGCCTACGCACAACCCCAACGCTTCAACACAATTCACCCCATTTTTATGGTCTACGGCGCAGAGGCAATCCTGCCATCAGATGTAAGATTCAATGCACCAAGAGTCGAAGCATACAACGAAGAAGATGCAGATGAAGCACTCGAAGATGCAGTCGACTTGCTCGAAGAAGCACGCAACACGGCGCTAGCACGCACAGCTGTCTATCAGCAAGACCTCCGCAACTATCACAGCCGTCGACTGCGTACCAGTCCTTCGAGGTTGGCGACCTGGTACTTCGACTGAAGCAAAAGAAGGTGCACAAACTCGCTTCTCCATGGGAAGGACCCTTCATCATCACCGAGGTCATTGGTGGTGGAGCATACAGACTGAAGCACGCGAAGACAGGAGAACTCTCGCACAATCCTTGGAACGTTGCGCAGCTGCGCCGTTTCTATGCTTAGATTGCTCAGTCGCACAATGTAATAGGCACATATGTCGGATGGCTGCAGGTTTCAGACGCGCTCTTTTCCTTACCAGGGTACCTAAGGGGACTGGAAGGTTTTTAATGAGGCGGCCTGCAGCTTAACATTCAAAAATGGAATATAGTCAATGATTCCTCATATTTCTCCCTGCTTACTACTCGCATAACTTATTCGCACAACCTTAGCCTCACCCGAATACTCGGGGGCTGCGCTATCTCAAAGCATGAGCTTTCGCTCCTTCTTCAAACATAATACCCCAGCCGCACTCGAATACTCGGGGGCTAGGTCATAATAATCATACATAAACAAAAAAGTTGCTCAAAATCATGAATTGCAGCTTCAAACATCGCAAAAATTCACAGCCTCACTCGAACACTCGGGGGTGTGCAATTCATGTTCCATACTAAGTGTTTTCATAAACCCCACTCGATATACACGGGGGCTGCACACATACATATAAATAAATATATACTACGTATAAGTGGCAAATTTACACTCGGGGGCTGCCCTATATACAGAAATACCCTAATCTTCCGGTTCGTCCTTGACTGGAAGAACAGGGCCCATAAGTTGAGCGTGATAACAATCAACCATACCCTCGCATATTACTGTTTCGTCAAGTTGCGACTGTGACAAAGTCGATCCAGGCACGGGTGGACGTAGCTGCATATGTGGACGCTTACTCCGGATATACGCCATCGTTGCGTTGGCTCCATCCACAAGCTTCTGGGTGATAAAATCTCGAATAGGACCTGCACTCCGGAAAAGCCCGAGCAACGCATGGATTCCTTGAGGTTGCGGCCCGTCGGGAAAAGAGTCTGGTTGATTCGACTGAAGGCCGACCTGCATAACTCGAGCAGCATAGTGCTCCGCCACACTCGATCCTATAGAGTTGCGAGTGCGCGCTCGGTTTTATCCAAGCGAAAATGCTGACGGCCCGTCGTTGGTTCGTCAGTCGCATTGTTCAACTGCTCGTCAACACGAGCCTGCTCCGCCTGGAAGTCTGGAACAAAACCTGCAACAAGGCACGTTGGATCAACAAAAAGGACAGACTATGAACTCTTGAGATCAAGGCAGTCATGCTTACACTCGAGTTGTCTGTTCACGATCTCCATCTCGCCAAGCACATAGTCCTCTGCTGAGTGGGTAAAGCAGGCCTCGCCCTCATCATATCCAGCTCGCTCTGGGCACTCTTCAACTCTTGCTCCAGTTTTGCGACTCGAGCCTTCATATAACGCATTACTGCGGCATCGTTTGCCACCTGAGCTCGAGATCGAGTAGGAGCACGATGCCGCGATGAGCCAGATGAGTAGCGGCTGCCCGTTTCTGTTCCAAACATCATAAAAGTCTCATGAGAAACTCATCACAAAGCTTAGGCGAGTAGCAGCACATAGCCTTACAGGCAGAAACACAACAAGGAATCAAATCCATACAAGTGTGGCAAAAGCATAAGCATACTCGAGGTATCATAAAAGTATAATTACAGTCCAACAAAAGGGAAGATGGCCCTAAAGTCTATGATGCAGACTCCGACCTAGCCCTACGCGCGTGATGGCGACCTCCGCTGACCGGCGCTCCACGGTAGTCATAAAAATTTCAGCCAGCTGCGAGGCTGGCTCGTTCAAATGCTTCAGAGACACCAGCTTCCCGTCCGGCTTCCGAGGGAAATCAGACAGAGCGGCCTTGAAGTCACCCTCTATCCCATGACCTAAAAGGAGCTTGAGGGTGGTTTCTGAGCCGTGTACCGTCAGGGTGCAAGCAAAATTCGCCATCGTGGAGGTTCCCGGGCCTAGGACGTCGGCGAAGCCTTCCACAGTCGATGGAAGTTGGCCAGACGGGAACACGCCCTTGTATACGGCGCCGAGTGTGCTCGTAGACTTGGCGAGGGCATCCTTAGCTTGCGGAGATGGCGTCCAGGTCGCCAATAGCACGGTCGAGGGATAAATCGCCACTCGCCTGGTCTACAGGTGCCGGTGCGCCAACAGCTCCTTCAAAAATTAGAAAGGACAGAAACTCTTACACAACGCTCAGCGGCAACAGAATTAAATAAAGAGCGGCGAAATTGACTAACCGCCCACGTCTCGGGTGAGGCTAGCCAGCCGCTCAGCATACTCTCTCTCGCGCAAGGCAGCGGACTCCTTGGCATCATCCAAAGCCTTCTTCGACTCAGCCGCTGCTTGGCGAGTGCATCTTCTAGCTCCTTCACCCGAGACACAACCGATGCCTTGTCATCTGAATTTGATGGCAAGAAGTAATTCAAACAAGCAAAGACAGTGCATAAAGGAACTTCGGGTTACAAATCAAAATACACTTACGAGTGAGTTGCTCCAAACTGGTGCGCAGGCTATCCCTCTCTTGCTCCAGTTGGACAAAAGCCTTGCCCGATTCTACCAAGTTGAGGTAGTAAGGCTGCAAGCACACGAAATCAGCATAAGTTATACATAACCAGTCCCGTATGCGGACTCGACAAAAAGACACTTACGTGTTCTGTCCAAGGCACGGGCGTCGCGGCTGATGTCCTGACCTCCGGAGCTACGACACTCATAGCCTTGGCCGTCTCAATAGCAGTAGTTGTGGCTGCTGATTGAACGACTTTTGGAGCCACGTGAGAAACTTCCGGGTGCTTAGGGGTCGTCATCTTCTCGGATGGGGGAGTCAGAGGGCGCACAGTCTCAGCACTGCGAGTGACAGACGAAATACAACATAAGCAAGAATATCAACAAGCAAATACTTTAGTACAAAAAGCTCAGACGCATACCTGTGCTCTTCTTCCTCATCAGTATCAAGGTTGTCAAAGTTTGGGCCTCCAAAAAACGGGCTCACATTCAAAGGAGCAGCTGTGGCAGTTGGAGACGAGCCCGAGTCTCCGTCATCTCTCACATCTGATTCCTTCGCGAGTGAACTCGTGGAGGAAGACACAACTCGGGCCGCCCGACGGCGCTTGCGAGTGGGAACCTCGCTCACATTATCAGTCGTGGCGAGCTCCTTGGCCTGTACTTCCTCTGTCCCTTCCTCTTCGACCTCTTCCATGGGAGATGTGGTAGCCGAAGGAAGAGGCGATTCATCTCCTCCCTTCGTTTCTACCGTTTGCACCTCTGTTTCATGAGTTGGGCCATCTTCGGGAAGAGGAGGAAGGGTTGAGGCGGTCGAGTGGCCCTGCATACATCAATCCACGAACAATGTCGTGGAAGGGAAGCGAAAAACCCCTAGGCAGAAACTCCGCAAAACAAACGCGCTCGTTAGTGCGAGGCTCGGGGAGTACCTCCTTGGGCGACGGCGCGCGGACGAACAGCTGGTCCGCGGGCGGCAGCATTCCCTCCTCACGAAGCTTGTCCAGATGCGCCTCCTTGATGGTGGATTTCATCCTATCGCCGTCGCTCTTCTTGAGGTCGACGGTGGGCGCAGATGCGCCAGCCGCAGTCTTCTTCCCCTTCAGAGCGGCCGCGTCGGTGGCAGCAGCTTTTCTCTTTGGCGCCATGGCAGTGGTGGCTAAGGGGAACAGCGGGAGCTCAGTCGCAAGAACAATGGAGGCGAGAGGAAGACGATGAAGCAGGGGCGGCGTGCAGAGCAAATGACAAGTAAAAAGTAATGCCAGCGCCGTTTCCCTATTTACCACAAATCAAAAGCAATCACAACCGTTCATATCCTAATCGTGTGTTACGTACGCAATCTCACCGTACACGTGGCAAACGCGGAGGGCAACCGTCGCCGGCCACTCCGCCCACTACGCATGCAAAAAGAGGAGCCATCATCACGCCTCTGTAAAAGTGGGCCAGAGTGGTCAAATCAAGTCCAAACGGCACCGTCGTTCGGTCAGCGCTACACAATGGGCCCACCTATGTGTCACGTCCCATCCATCACAGCATAACGCACGCCACCGCGTGTCAGGTAGCGCAGTCGCCAAAAACATCATCCCTGACGTCATCTCAAGCGCTCTGATCAGAAACATATTCGAGTCTGCCCAACGCATCTCGATCACTCGACTGCCTTGTTTGGTTTGGGTGTGAAAAGCAACGTTAAGACAAAATTGGTCACTCGACCGTTCCTTCGGCTGAGGCATATTACTCCCATCGGGAGCATATCAAAAAATTCTTCGACTGGAGATGCTCAAGATAAAATGATTTTGAGATTATCCTCCATTACAAGCAATACAGCATAATCTCGGGGGCTACTCCCATCGGGAGCACTGTCGTGCACCCGATAGAATTACGACAAAAATTTCTTCGATTAACATATGCAGGGTAAGAAAATCTGAGATTATCCTCCATTACAGGCAATAAAGCACAATCTCGGGGGGCTACTCCCATCGGGAGCGCTGTCGCGCACCCGATAGAATAACGACAAAGTGTCAGTCGACAAAAGGATCGACTCAGTTCATATACAAAATCATACTCGAAATATTCCCGAGTTGCGTCCGCCGTAAATACCTCGTATACTGCACGCATAGTGCAAAGGTAAGACCCGCCGAACTTTCGAGCTGGGCTAAGGACCGTTCCAGCAACGTCAATCCTTATACTTTCCGTGTCAGCAGACATGATGAAAAATCCTGACGGACGCGTTGGGTAAAATTCAAATCTATACTGCAGATCGACTCAGCAAGACCTCCGCGGCGTAGTCGAATCTGACCAGTTTGTTCCAGATTCGAGTCCGAGGACTCGAGTTTGATTGAAAGCTAGTAAGGTTTTACCCGAATGTGTAGTTAACCAGTACCGATCCGTCGAGTGTACTGGGCCTGCTAAGCTATTATCCCTTGATCATCATAAGCAAAAACCACAGTCGATGAGATACTCGACATAGCCAACATGTGCTATTCATACAAGAATTCCAATTATAATACAAAGCATATGACGTGCACTTACGAATGAGTCAATGCCCGATTCTTCGAGTCAGACAAGTACTCGGGGGCTACTGACAAGGATATACATCTCGGGTACCCTACCGTAAGGGTACCTGGTGCACGTGTCGACTAAGGCCCAACTATCAAGAGCCTACATGAAGCCCATGACGAAAGGCCCAACAAGATGGAGTACCCTCCAAGATTAGACATAGGCATAGTCGGTTTATACTTTCCTTATATGTAAACATGGTCGGTTACGGATTCCCAAGACCCAGCCTCTTATAAAGGCTGGGAGGGCCGTCGATCCTGGACAAGCCATATTCGAACCACCAAAAGCCCTAGTGAGATCGACATCTCGCCGGAGCTCCCCTTGTAACCATATAATCTCACACGATCAATACCAGACAATCAGGAAGTAGGGTCTTTACCTCCACCCGAGGGGCCTGAACCTGGGTAAATCTTTGCCTCTGCTTGTCAGCCGACGAAACTAGCAGTACTACCACATTCTCTCCCCATAATCTCAACCCTAGGTCCTAACCATGGGATTTGATGAGTTAACCCCTCGTCATACTGTTTAAATAATTCTTCACGCTATTCAGAAGATCCACATTATCCCCAATCAGTAATATATCATCCACATATAGAACAAGGAATGCAACTGAGCTCCCACTCATTTTCTTATAAATGCAGGTCTCTTATGCATTTTGGACAAATCCAAAACCTTTGGTCACCTCATCAAAGCGAAGATTCCAGCTCCGAGATGCTTGCTTCAGTCCATAAATGGAACGCTGAAGCTTGCATACCTTGCCAGCATTCTCTGGATCGACAAAACCTTCAGGTTGTACCATATTCAACTCTTCCTCAATGTTGCCATTTAGGAACGCAATTTTTACATCCATCTGCCATATCTCATAATCATAATATGCATCAACTGCTAGCAAAATCTGAATAGACTTTAGCATCGCTACAGGTGAAAACGTTTCATCGTAGTCAATTCCATGAATTTGTCGGAAACCTTTTGCGACAAGTCGAGCTTTATAGATGGTCACGTTACCGTCAGCATCAGTCTTCTTCTTAAAGATCCATTTATTCTCGACGGCCTTACGCCCTTCGGGAATCTCCATCAAAATCCATACTTTGTTGTCATACATGGATCCTATTTCGGATTTCATGACTTCAAGCCATTTCTTGGACTTGGGTCCTTCCATTGCCTCTTTGTAGTTCGTAGGTCCGTCTTGTTCAATTAACATGACGGTGCAAACAAGATTACCGTACCACTCAGGAGGGGTACGTGTTCTTCCAGACCTACAAGGTATAATAGCGTCCTCGACATTTTCTCCCACTCCATCTGTGGAGGACGGTTCCGGAACTATTTCCGTTGCGCCACTCGGTATTTCTAGCTCAGGATCAACTATCTCGTCGATGCTATTTTCCTCCCACTTACTCCTTTGGCGAGAAACTCTTTCTCGAGAAAGGTGTCGTTCTTCGCGACAAACGTTTTTGCCTCGGCTTGATTGTAGAAGGTGTATCCTATGGTTTCCCGCGGATATCCTACAAAGATGACCTTCTCCGATTTCGGTTCGAGTTTGTCAGGCTGTAGTTTCTTAACGTACGCCTCACAACCCCAAACCTTTAGGAACGACAACTTAGGTTTCTTGCCATGCCATATCTCATACGATGTCGTTGCTACGGATTTTGATGGAGCCCTATTTAAAATGAATGTGGCCATTTCTAACGCATATCCCAAAACGATACGGGCAAGTCGGTAAGAGACATCATAGACCGCATGCTATCTAATAGAGTACGACTACGTCGCTCGGACACACCGTTGCGTTGCGGTGTTCCAGCAGGCGTAAGCTGTGGTACGATGCCATAGGCCTTCAGATGTGTACCAAACTCAAAACTCAAATATTCACCACCACGATCGGATCGAAGGTGCTTGATTTTCTTGTTGAGTTGATTTTCAACCTCACTCTGAAATTCTTTGAACTTTTCAAATGTTTTAGACTTGTGTTTCATTAAGTATATATACCCGTATCTACTCAAATCATCAGTGAAGGTTACAAAATAACGATAACCATTGCGTATCGACACGCTCATTGGACCGAACACATCTGTATGTATAACTCCCAATAAGTCTGACGCCCGTTCCATAAATCCGGTGAACGGTGTCTTGGTCATTTTTTCCAAAAGGCATGGTTCGCACGTGTCAAGAGATCCAAAATCTAGTGACTCCAAAAGTCCATCAGAATAGAGTTTCTTCATGCGCTTTATACCAATATGACCGAGACGGCAGTGCCACATATACATGGTGGTATCATTACTAAGTCTAATCCTCTTGGCATCTACGTTATGGATGTGAGTACTACTATCGAGATTCAACAAGAATAAACCATTACTCTCAGAAGCATTAACATAAAAGATATCATTCATTGAAATAGTACAACCATTTGATACTGATTTAAATGAATAATTGTCTTGTAACAGGCAAGACCCACTGATAATGTTTACACTCAAAGCTGATACAAAATAACATTTATTCAGAACCAAAACTAATCCCGATGGTAGATGTAGAGGAAGTGTGCCGACGGCCACCACGTCAACTTTTGATCCATTGCCGACGCGCATCGTCACCTCATCCTTTGCCAGGCGCCGTTTATTCCGCAACTTCACCTGAGAGTTACAAATATGAGCAACTGAACCAGTATCAAATACCCATGCATTACTCCGAGTGCTAGTAAGGTAAACATCTATAACATGTATATCAAATATACCTTTCTCTCTTCCGACAATCTTGCCGGCCTTCTTGTCTTCCAGGTACTTGGGGCAGTTGCGCTTCCAGTGACCATCTCCCTTGCAGTAGAAGCATTCCATGCCATGTTTGGGACCAGGTTTGTTAGCCTTGGATTTGGCAACAGGCTTGCCATCCTTCCTTGGCTTTCAGTTCTTCTTTCCCTTACCGCCAGATTTCTTAAAATCGATGGTCTTGTTGACCATCAACAGCGTGTGCTCCTTCTTGATCTCCACCTCAGTAGAGGGATCATCTTATATTACTACCGTCGTGTAACTACTATATATATAAAACATTTACATATATTATATATATCAACGCGGATTTGCTACCACCGGTGATAGCTGTGCATGGTGAAACCACCGTTGGATAGGAAGTTTTTTGGATCTCTTGATGAAAACTCATTCGAGTCTACCGTTTGAGCAATAGACGGGCGCTTGTATGGCGTTACTAGAGTAACGATCCCGTCCGAACCGCGACGCATTACTTAGTTCTGCGTGGGCATGCATGACGCAAAACACTATAGGTTTTCTGGGGACCTTCCGGCGGTAGTTAAAATGCATTGTATCCGTGTATATAACGGATAGTTTATTAACCGACTGAGGAGTTGTATACAACGGTAACTTATGGCATCTTGGTTCAGAATCATAAAATGATGCGGTTCAGCACGGGCTTTGAGGCAAAACAAAGCTCGTATAGCTTGTGTAGGCCATCTGACAAAGTTTCAATCCGCAGTTTCGACCAGCCCTAATCTTATAACTTCAAGATGCAAAAATATTCCCTGACTGTTTCGTACCGGTGCTTCTCTCCTTTTAGAGCCATACGGGGGATGATTAACACTACTGCGTACGCCAGCCCAACCCACAAAACAGACGATATTTGTGTCCGCTAAAATATTGTGAATGCTTGATGCCTCCATTCTTCCGGCCTTTTAGCGCCATATAACACGACTGTGTACTTTGATTGTACGTTAAGTTTTGACAGAACTATAAAATTCGGCTCTTTGATCACATTCTTTTAAAACTGTAATTTAGTTCTCTGTACGATTTTCCCATTACTAAACGTGACAACGTTTCATACCGACCCACTATATCAAAGCATTCACAGTTGCAAAGCATGCACGGTCGTCAGACAACGTGTAGCTTCCTTCTCATTTCATTTAAGATGTACACTACTCATCGACATAGCGTAAAACTCATGGGCAAACATCTATCTAACTACAATCTATGGATTCAGTCTTGCATCCCTTCACAGTACTGCACAGCTTGAAGCATTTTCTCGGTGCAAAAACTGATGGCAGCGCATCTTATACCCAGAAATCAAACTCGGTGAACACGTACGAGCGGCCACGGTTATACCGACCAGCATCTTCTCAGTTAAAAGCAAATACCGCGTCCCGGACTAGAGGCCATGCTCACCACATGAAATTACTACGCACCACCCAACTGGACCAACACCATACCCTGCCACGCCCACATGTCTACCGTCTGCATTCGTCTCGTCATTTCTCTTTTTTTTTTTTTTTTTTTTTGCATAAACGTCTCGTCATTTCTCTCTGGGCCGACAAGCCAGCGGCGCTGCAGTCTACCAGACTACCACGATCCACCTATCTGTATACAACCACTCCGCAAACACATTACACTCACAGAACATGTTTGCTCCGCACTGGTAGAGTGCATCCTATGTTCTAATCCATTTGTCAACACCCCTCTGGCCTAAAACCTCTTCATGCTCAGAGCGTGCGTTCGGAAATCGGAACGCTCACTAGTAGTAGTACTACTATGTAATGCTCAACCATGTACGTTATTATTTATGTTGCACCGAGACTTGGTCAGTCACACTTGGTGGAAGCATGGCCGGTTCTACAGAGGGCGGTGATCACGTTGCACCGAGAAGATGCTGCCAGGTACTCCATACAAGTGTGGCCGCTAGTACGGTGTCGCCGTTATTGCGTTGCACTGAGAAGATGCTACCAGCTGTCTATTAGTCTGAAGAGAGGTTAGCTGGATCGTCGAGAGAGCAAACCAAGGGACAGCCAGTCAAAAGTTTGGGTTAAGATGCCGTCCTCATGTTTAAGGGCGCGGTATTTGCTTTTAACAGGGAAGATGCTGCTCGGTAGAACCATGGCCGCTCGTACGTGTTCACCGTGAATGATTTGCGCCTAGAAGATGCTGCCAGTTAGATGAGTTGTCGCTTGTATAGTGTAACGGTTAGTGAGTTGCACCGAGAAGATGCTGCAAGCTGTCAAGAAGAGTGAAGGGAGGTAAGCTGGAAGGAAGTATATGGTATACGTTCCGGTTGGCGCGGACATGATAAGAGTTAGGGTGTCTTTTGTGTAATGACCGACCATTAGTACTGTGTTCGGAAGCTCGTATTCCGTATGTAGCAAAGTGGTCGTTGTTGTATACGGTATAAAGTTCCGTGGGGGAGTCGCAAAATTATTTTGTTGGTACGACAGTAAAATGTACGCCAAGTATGCAGGGTGAATTCAGTAGGTTTTAAAACCAGAAGAAAAGGGACTAAAAGAGAAGGAAACACTCATACAAATGCTTGTGTTGTCAGATTTGAAAATAATGAACAATTCCTGGAAGAAAGCACACTTTATCTGAGTAGAGATTACGTTAATATAATTGAATAGAAAATATGTGGGTATTATGTTTTCCACTTTGTCGATCAGTAGTCTACATTTTGCACCAACTGAGTAGGCAGGTTCCCGCTGTCCGGCCGTGCATGCTTTGCACCTCTGGATGCTTTTCATAGAGTGGATCGTGCATAGACCATAGATACGGCTATGAATCGTTTGTCACGATTACAACTGGAAAACTGATCAGAAAGTTTGTACAGACTACTAAATACAAGGTGAAGAGTAAATCAATACATTTAGCGACATGCTAAAAAAACTTCGTGTGTGCCATATGATGATGAACTTCACTTGGTTTTGACCTGGGTTGTGCGTTCATCAGTAGTCTAGGTCTTGCACGAACTGAGTTGGCAAGGACCCGGTGTTGTTCTTCAAATGTAGCATGTCGAAAAGCAGGTCAGCCGGTGTAGCGCACGATCTGTATATCATTGGAGGTTTCTTCGTAATTAATTCGAGTAGAGGAAGCTCCCACAAAAATTAGGGTTGGCTGAAAGGGAGCAAAGTAAAATTAAAACGAGAAGCTGGAAGGAGATGGAGCAGATAGTTCATCTTCAGCTGGCATGCACGGCAATTCATAGGCCAAATAACCATGCAGGATCTGTTTGGGCTAACATTTGTCTCCTACCAGGCAGAGTGCTTGTGGGCCTGCTAATGGTGGCAACTTTAGGAGTCACCTAAAAAATTAAAATGCCTGTGAAACTTAACTGGTTGGCGCCTTGGAGAAGGCAGGGAACAAACTTCATTCAGAGCTCCTTTGCGGCTCGGTGAAGAACAGATCGGTGAAGCTCGAGGAGAAACTGTGAGTTCCAAGAAAGGGCGCCATTAGCTACTCCGCGGTGTAGCCTCGCCTACAGATCGAAGCGCGTGTTGGGGATGATAATGGTGAGACCGGCGGGTCGTCTCTAGACAAGAATGAGAAAACATCGGGTTAAAGGAAGCAAATCAAACCTGCATAGTTAGGGAGAGATTAGTGCTTCAGAAAACAAACCGGCAAAAGACATGGAAATGGATGAACTGCCGTGCTGTGGCCTGTGGAGCTGTGTTGGGGAGGAATGGGGACAAATCTGGACGGACTGCCGAGCTCTGACTCTGGACGGGGAAGAATGGGGTGGGATGTATGGTTGGACAGATGGTAGGGTATCGAGGTATGAAGATAGGTGGTCGAATTCAAAATTTGAATTTCTTGAGCCACACGGTGGATGTTTTGCATGGTTGCATATGTCAGCCCAATCCACAAACAAACACCGTAGTTGTGTCGCGCACCAGAATTGTGAATGCATGACGAAAGTACAACAACGTGGTGTCATGCAAAATGGAGATGGTTGGTTAATACGTGCTCTCGGTACAACGCCGTTTGGTCAATCTGTCCAAATGGAAACTAGGAAACAACCGGCGTTGTGCTCCCTATATAAGATCTGACGGTGAGATGCCTATGTGTAGGTACCACCGGAGGTAGCCCACTATTTCCGTTATATATATACACAATATAAGATGTACTCAAGAACATCAAATGTAATGCAACATGATATGGTCCTTGCGCCGATGGTTTCCTTCGCGCCCACAGTTTATAAACAATTTACTAAACTTACCTCGACCATATCATATTGCCCCTGCAAAATAAAGTTAGACGCTTTCTACTTTATCTTTTGAATATTTTACGTGGCTTCTAGGGGCTTTCGTAAATAGAACTGCTTCATACCTACGAACCTACAACCACAACAACGATCCGACAGTTGTATGTTTTTTATCCCTTTCGCGCCCTCCATTCAAAATGCAAAGACCATCTATTGAGAGAGAGACAGACACCCGCTAGCCACATATACGGTACAAGCCATATGTCAGGTGTGGAACCAGTCTCGCGTAAGCGTACGCGTAAAGTCGGTTCGGGCCGCTTCATCAACTCAATGCCGACAGCAAAAGCAAGTGCACGCGAGAGGGTAATAACTATTAGAACGATGCCCTCATAAACATGAGTTCTAAAACCGTACAGCTATATCTACGCATAGATCGGCTCTGATACCACTGAAGGGGATCGTAGGTAGATAACAGAAATTTTCCTAACAACGATAATCTTAAACTAGACAGAATCTATTACTATGCAGTTATACTATGACGGAGGAGATCGGTGTACATACCCTTGTAGACCGAAAGCGGGGATTACGCTCCCGAACAAGCGTTGTTGATGAAGCCGACGACGCCGACCTCAAGGTCGTGTAGAGGAAGAAGACGTACATCTAGTGCCACACGTGTAGCACCTCGTAGCTCTACACACGTACGGTGTAGACGACAACCTCCGGGCTCCAGATCCAGCGAATCAGCGGAAGCGAAGACTTGGACCCAGCAGCACGGCGGTGTGCGTATGGTGGAGAAACTTCTCTCCTCGTACGCAGCTCCGGAAATGGAACAACGCTCAAGCACGCTCAAGGTAGGAGAGAAGAAGAAGGAGATGGATGAATTCTAGGCAAAGGGTGCACCCCTATATAAAGGAGGAGGAGGGCTGCCCACCCCGCTGGCTAAGCCATGTGGGACTATTCCCACATGGCTGCGCCGGCCATGGGGGGTGCGCCGGCCCTGGTGGGCCCCATTCATCCGAGCCAGCCCGGCCGGCCCCTCCCTTTTTTTCCTTTGGGGTTTTCCCCTAATGGGCCCATCTAGGTGGAAATGCCTTTAAAATTCAAAATTAAATAAATAAATATATTTAATCATTAATTACACTAATTAATATTAAATACATATTATTTAATTTATTCGAGCTCCGAAACTTATTCCGTTGCCCTCCGATCATCATAGGACATGTCCCGGAACACTTCCGGTGTTCTCCTGAAGTTTCTCCTAATATCCAATCTTTATAAAACCGTCGCCTACCCTTAAGTGTGCCACCATACGGTTCGGGATCACTCCAGACATGATTGAGACACGTTCTTCGATCAATGACTATCAGCGGTGGCTGGACTGCCGTGATAGCCCCTGTGCGTCCACGAATGTCTTTTTATCGTTTGAACCTTAGACATCCAGTTTCAACCTTTTGCCTAGCGATACTTAGATTGTCCGAGACTCATTCTCCGGTATCACGATTACCGAGCTTGATCTCGTCACTTGACAATTCTATCTTTACTCGTCCGTGATATTACATCCCCGTGACCTAGTCACATGCTTGCAAGCTTATTGATGCAATCTCACCGAGTGGGCCCAGAGTATCTATCCTGCTATATGGATTGGCAAATCCCGCTCTTGATCATTCGCCTCGACCACTTCCTTCGGATACCCGAAAGGGACACCTTTATTGTCACGCTAGATAAGACATGACGTTTGATGCAATCAAAGCACCTTCCAGAAGCAGCGATTAAATACGATATCACAGTCAAAGGTATGAACACTACGTTTCTATATATCTTGGGTGTGTGTCCATCACATCATTCACCTAATGACATGACTCCATTGTCAATTGACATAAATGTCCATGATCTGGAAACCTTGATCATCGGTTGCCCAATGGACTAGGTAAGAGGCTACTAGGGACCTGGTTGTTTACATACCACACACGCATTAATATTTCCGCTTAATACAGTTATAACATGGTACAAAAATTATTATGAACAATTGAGATATGACAAATAAAATATCTTTATTAATTGCCTCTAGGGCATATCTCCAACAATAGCCAACTGAAGATGAACCACCTAAAATAGTGAGAACTCCAAACAGGGACCGCTGAATAGGGAATGGTACTAATGTAATGTATGTTTCATTTATATGTTTACAGCACACAGTTAAAGTACTTAAAGATGTTCACCGCAAAAGAAAGTACTTGCAGATGTGGTTAGTGAGATCAATCGTAAGTGTATGCATTCAACATTTCTCTTTCATTGTCCTGCCACAAAATTGAATTTCATAAAATACTAAAAGCATGGGTGATCAAATTTCTACACATGTTACAAAAAAACAATAATAAGGGTGTATTATAACTTAACTACACTCTAAAGTTAGAAGTTTTGAATATATGAGCAATTTTCATGAGATTTAATCCATGTCAATACTAGATAAATCATGAAATTAAGAATAGAGATTAAATTAGTAATGCGAACTAGTAGGCAAGATAAAAAACAAACCTAAACCAATTGCTAGCATCATTAATGGATCTATAAATTGTCAAGTACGTACAAACTAGTCACAGAAAATGCAAACAACGAATCGCTTGACTCTTTAGGATCAGCATTATGTAACAATATGGGTGAAGTAAAGAAGTGAGCCGAAGTGGATGTACAACCCAGCCACCCAGGTTCAAATCCTCACGGACGCAGATTTGGGTTCTTATTATTTAAAAAAAACACTTTGCAGGGGCGTCCCCTACCGCATTCCTTTCAAAATATATGGGTAAAGTAAACTGTTAGGTACATACAAACTAGTCACAATAAATCCAAATAATGGATCTATTCACTCATAATTTGACTGTGTGATCATCTTGTGACAACGGGATCATTTTATGTGCATGAAGTAGCCATTACAGAACATAATTTGTTTATTATTGTCATCCCTCCAAATGAGCAGTGTACCATACCCTACTAATTTTTAATTGTGTACTTTGAAGTATATATACGCATCATCATTGGCATAAATCGAACTATTATCTTTCTCTATAAGTTCCATCTCTAACCTTTTTTTTGGCGGTGTCCTCTATAATAGTAACATTGTGGTGACTCAACCATTAATATTACTGATTTCTTTCCTCCTTATGTTAGAAGTTTAGAATTTTTCAGCATGTGATAGTGACACTGTGATTCTAATGTGCACATATAAATTGTGTATGTCTATACTATAAATAATATTGGTGTTATCGATATATTTCTTAAGTTTGTACTGTGAAAATAATTAAGTGTGATGTGAAATATCGAATTGATTTGCGAAAAAAAATCTATTATAAATATGAAAAAGTCTCAATGCAAACGATGAAAAAAAATCGTTACTGAGAAAAATTAAGTGTGATGTGAAATATCGAATTGCCATGCATGAATGGATCACATGGGGTTTGAAATTTATTTTATTATTTATTTCCAAATTATAAGATGTTTTACATGTTTCAATGTGCATTACGTACATAACCAAATAAGTGTACCTACACAGTGAAACACGTCTACATACATACGAAATAGGAAAAGATAAAACATCTTGTAATTAGGTACAGATGGAGTAATTATTAGATTAATATTAAATGGGCTGTATTCCGACAAAACTAATGCCAACACGAGGTGAAGCCTTCTACTCCCTCCGTTCCAAAATAGATGACTTCCATTTATCCAAAAGTTGATGTATCTATACACGTAACATGTCTAGATACATCCACTTTTAGACAAATTGAAGTCATCTATTTTGGAACGGAGCGAGTAGTAGACTAATACTGTAGTTGCTTATTACTCCGCTTGATGTCAGACCAACGGAAGAGCTCAGACGAAAGCTACTGTCTGACAGGGCCTGCTTACTGAAAGCACAATAATGATGTCCTCACATTTTGGCTTCTGCCGTGCACGCTGACGTTCAGCGTACGTACACTCCTCATTGGCGTTGAAAAATGAAAGCCGTTACGGAAGCCTTCGCTTGATTCTGTAAGGAAAACTCGTCTTCTTGATTTGTTCGTCGCAGAGCTCGCCATTGATTCTCAAAAAGCGATCGTCTTTTTGATTTCTTCATTGCAGACCTGGAAAGCCTAGAGCCCAATGCTCCAAAACGGAAAAGGCAGAAAGCCCAAAAGGTGAAGAGAAACTGGCCCAAGCAGAAAGCCCGAACCGGAAGAGAAACTGTGCCAAATGCACCTGGGTCGCATAAGCATAACTGCTACTAGGCATCAAGTTCTCAAACAAAAAAATTGCTAGGTATCAAACCCTGAATCTGTTTTATAAAATCAATCCCTAAAAAAATCAATACCTAAAAACAGTTGCTAGGTATCACGGCCCCATGAATATTAGCACAACATGAATGCTTTTTGTATGCAAGTGTGGTGGTTGTAGTCTATACAGTGTATTAGAACGAGATGAAAACAACATAAACTATATAAAAAACCAACATCGCGAGATTCGAGACCGGACTTGCTGTCGCTAGACGGATATATAGCACGTGACATCCTATTATCCCTAAATTGATACTCATAGAACGGGGTAATAATAGGATCTATAAATATATTACATAGAGAAATCACATCTCATAACTCATCTCATATTAAAAGATTCACCATAGTGCAACAGAAATATGACCATAATCATGGAGGGTATCTCATGTGGTTCGAGACATGATAGTACATTGAGAGATATCAAGCTACTACCACAAACACGTAGTTCAAAGATGGACTACTCCCTTCTCATCACGAACGCGATGACGAAAACGTTGAAGAGGTCGAATGTGAAAACGGGGGTGACTCTAGCAGCGGTTCCCCATCCATCTTCGTCCACGGCGGTGTTTTTTCTACTGTTTTGGTTTTCGATGGTGGCGTCGCCTCTACCGGATAGGCATGACTTTACGTTTCTGCAAAGTACGCCATGTGTAGCACATGCCGAGTCGGATCGAATCCGGTCTCAAAGTGAACGGGCGTCTCATACCGCCATGGGCCTCAAAACTCCATATGTCACGTACCGCCATCGACTTGGACATACTGAGTTGAAAACCATGTACTATGCACATGACCATGAATTTCTTATAGTAAAATACGTAGTTAAAATAATCACACTTCGAGCAATGTTCTTTGCTCCACCGAGATTATTTCCTCCAAAATAGGCCATAGTCTCAAAGCAAGAACCTTTGACATATTTATTTTTGTTATGTGGTGAAGGGCTGTCATGTTTGTTTAAACGCATTGGCACATCCTTTCTCGCTAAAGGAATCAGAGTGGGAATACATGCACCCTGGTTTTTACTCAAGCGTCCGAACAAGGCGCACAAAGGATCCAAAACATTCTCGAGATGTATAGAATTGGCTCAGGTCAATTAGTTAATAATGAGAAATCTGCAATATTTTTCAGTGCAAATTGTGATGAAGGGACTAAACTGTCGGTGCACGAGGCTTCAGGTACTGAAGCATTAATGGAAAAATACCTTGGACTACCTACTTCATTGGGTAGATCGACTGATGATCAGTTTGAGAACATTGCCAAAAAAAATTTAAAAAGTGGTACGTGGCTGCTCTCCAAGGTTGTTAAATGGTGCAGGAAGAGAGATTTTTGTTAAAGCGGTATGTCAGTCCATTCCAACTTATACTATGGGCTGCTTTAAATTATCAAAGAGAATGTGTAAGAAGCTAACGTGTGTCGTTGCTCATTTCTGGTGGGGCGGTGATGATCAGAAAAAGAAAATGCACTGGAGGAAGTGGTCTGAAATTGCTATTCCGAAGTGTGAAGGAGGCATGGGCTTTCGAGACTTTGAGCTTTTTAACCAGGCTATGCTGGCAAAACAGGGGTGGAGATTACTGACCAAGCCCGACTCTCTGTGCGCAAGGGTGCTTAAAGGAAAATATTTCAATGATTGCAATTTTATGGTGGCCGGAAAGAAGAGAAACTCTTCTCATACTTGGAGAGCTATACTACATGGTAGAGATGCGCTCAAGGAGGGTCTAATAAAACGTGTTGGTGATGGCAGCACTATTGATCCTTGGTCTGATCTGTGGATTCCACTTAATTACAGCAAGAAACCTCTAGTGAAGAAAGATACGGCCAACGCTAATACCGCTGAAGATCTGATTGATTCAGAGATGGCAGTTTGGAAATCTGAAGCATTACAAGCGAATTTTATCACACCGGATGTGAAAGCCATTAGCACTATTCCGATTGGAAGAGGTTTAGAGGATAGCTGGGCGTGGCAACCTGAAGAAAAAGGGTACTTCTCAGTGCGCTCAGCATCTAAGTTACTCACAGCTCGGCGTCGTGAGCAAGGGGAGGCCTCTTCCTCTCATGGTAGAACAAGCACGGTGTGGAAGAAACTATGGAGAGTGCCAGCCCCTCCGAAAGTGAGAAACTTTTGGTGGAGGGTAATTCATGAGTATATCTCAACGAGGGCTGTGTTGCAGAAGAGGCACATTGAGAAGGTTCCGTATTGCGAACTATGTGGCGTCGATGAAACGGTTAAACATGCTCTATTTGAGTGCACTTGGGTCAGACTTTTCCGGAAGGAGATGCAAATTATGACGGGTATTAGAATGCCAAATCTTCACCCAGATTCTTGGTCGATGGACTTGCTGGAGTCCAAGGAGGTAGATCAGGAGCAAAGTTCAATCATCTTATGTGGTGCGTATGCTGCATGGTTAGAACGAAATGCAAGAAATCATGGTGAAAAGGGGAGATCGATCTTACAGTCTGTTAAATGGGCAATTGATATAAAAAGGGACCTTGGACCTTATCCCTTCCCCGTCTACAGTGTAGAAGGGCGAATTTCTGAGCGCACGAGAGAATCCACCTCGCCGTCGCCGAATCGGCGGCTGCCCCGCCCTCCGCCGGCCGCTCCGGCGGCGGGAGGATGGGGGAGCCCCGTTTCGCGACGTGTATATAGTGTAGGGTTGCTTTCGTTCCCAGCCGGCGGCGCAGAGGAGGAGTTGGGGTCGCCGGTGTTGTTTTTGCAGGTGGAAGACGTCCTCTTCGGTCGCGGCGCTCGGTGGAGCTCCGGTGCCGATCTTCTGCCTCAAGCGCGTTCGCAGCTCCACGGAGTTTCCGTGCGCGTCTTCCCCTTCGCTGGTGGCCGTGAGACGGCGGATCCGGCGTCGACGACTTTGTGCAAGTGGCTGCTAGGGTTCGGCTCGACGACGATGGCGACTGCTGGTGTAGGTCCTCTGCGGCCGACGATCGGCGACTTCCCGTTCGTTCGGGGACTGCTCTCGTTCCAAGGTTTGGAGAGTAGGAGCGGCGGCGCGCCACCGACGGCGCCATGGCCGGCATCGTGGTCTGTTTACAGGGAGGACGGGGCTGTAATTTTGTTCTTTGTAGGGTCCTTTCTGTAATTGCTGAACTTTTCAGCTCCTTGTACTCGCAAAAAAAAAAGGGCAATTGATATAGTGGCTGATCTCCAAAAAGTGAGTAAAGAAAAAAAGAAGATGGTGAAAGTCAAGCCACATTGGAGACCACCTGATGCATTTACGTTGAAACTTAATGTGGATGCATCTTTTGATGAGATAGCCCAAGAAGGATGTACTGGAGTATGTGTGCGTAATCATTCTGGGAAATTAATTAGAGCACAAGCGATTTGGTATAATTCAATAGCTGATGCCAACACTATGGAGACGATGGATGTCCGAGATGGTGCACAGCTAGCTGTTGATCTTGGATACAGAAATATCATCATTGAGAGTGATGCTGAACAGGTGGTGAAGACGATGAATTCGGGTTTGTATGACAGAACGGAAGTTGCAGCCTTTTACCATGTCATCAAAGAGCTCTGTGGGTTTTTTAATAATTTCAAGCTAGTCTTTGTGGGTAGGGAAGCAAATAAGCTGGCTCACCTTAGAAGATGTCTTTGGTTAATTATACACCTGGCTCCTTAGCCGATTGTATTGTCCGTGATTGTAATCCCGTTATTTGATTAATGAAGCTTTGTTTATCGTAAAAAAAAGAGCAGTGTTCTTTGAATGGGAACCCAACTGTTTCGATTTTGTGTCGCATAGACACTAATCACTGGTCCAAGTTGGAACATTGAAACGTACACAGATCAACCATGGGAGTGCTACTCCGAGCTGAACATGCAGCCAGCGCGTATACAAATTCCAATCAGGAAATTACTGTTAGGGACGTAACTTGTATTTTTAGGGACCAAAGGCCACAATATACAGTACATATACAGGTGACAAATATGCAGGAAACCCCTTATACAACCGGGAAACTATATAGGTATACATGGACACATAATATAACTTTAACACCTCCCTCAAACTCATGGTGGATTCACAACACTGAGTTTAGAGAGATAAAATCCATGATGCGCTCTAGTCTGGGCCTTCGTGAAGAAATCCGCCAACTGCAACTCGGAAGGCACATACTGAAGAGTAATAACCTGATCCTGCACACTAGCGCGTACAAAAGAAGCATCAACACCAATATGCTTGGTAAGCTCGTGCTTCACCGGATCACGCGCAATACTGATGGCACATGTACTGTCCGACAAGAGGGTAGTAGGTGTTGTAACAGGAACACCAAAATCCTCTAATAGCCATCGTAACCAAGTCACCTCAGCTGTCAGAAGAGCCATAGCCCGCAACTCTGCCTCCGCACTCGAACGTGACACTGCAGTCTGTTTCTTCGTCTTCCAGGCAATGAGAGAACTACCAAGAAAAACACAGTAAGCAGAAAGTGAACGGTGATCCGAAGGATCACTAGCCCACGTAGCATCCGAATAGGCCTGGAGCTGTAACGAGCTGGAACGAGGAAAGAAGAGACGGTGTGAAATCGTGCCACGAAGATATCGTAGAACACAAAGAAGGTGACTATAGTGAACAGAAGTGGGAGCAGAAACAATCTGACTCAGAATATGAACAGGATAGGAGATATCCGGACGAGTGACTGCAAGATAGACAAGACTCCCAACAAGATGACGATAATGCGTCGGATCAGATAAGGGATCACCATCAGAAGCACGAAGGTGAACATTGAGCTCCATAGGAGTCTCAACAATACGCTCATCACTAAGAGCAGCACGAGCAAGAAGATCCTGAATATACTTTTCTTGAGAGATAAAGAAGCCATCAGGGGTAGAAGAAACCTCAATTCCAAGAAAATAACGAAGAGGACCAAGATCAGACATAAGAAACTGACGTGCCTTGACAAAGGCAATATACTCGGGGTCATCACCAGTGATGATCATATCATCAACATATAGAAGAAGAAGAGTCCGACCACAAGCAGATAGGTGAACAAACAACGCTGGATCATGAGCACTAGGAGAAAAACCAGCGGCAGTCACCACAGAGGCGAAGCGCTCAAACCAGGCACGGGGGACTTGCTTAAGGCCATAGAGAGAACGGCGAAGACGACAAACCATGCCGTCAGGAACAAAATACCTAGGTGGGGGCTGCATATAAACCTCCTCACGCAGCTCACCATTAAGAAAGGCATTCTTAACATCAAGCTGAGACACAGACCAGTGTCGAACAGAGGCCACTGCGAGAAGTGTGCGAACAGTGGTCATATGGGCCACAGGAGCAAATGTCTCATCATAATCGCGACCATGCTCCTGCTGAAAACCCCGAGCCACAAGACGAGCTTTATAACGCTCAAGAGATCCATCAGAACGAGTCTTAATCTTATAGACCCACTTGCATGTGATGGGACGAACACGGGGAGGAAGAGAAACCAGATCCCATGTGCCGGTGCGCTCAAGGGCAGCAATCTCCTCTGCCATCGCAAGTTGCCATTCAGGATGAACAACAGCATCACGATAAGAGGTCGGCTCAACAACAGCCGAAAGACCATAGCGGTCAGGAGAGTAGCGGTCAGGGGGAGGACAAGGCCGAGCCCGAAGACCATAAGTCGGCTGAGAAGAGGAAGAAGGCACACCAGAAGAAGACGGTGCATCAGTGGACTCATCCACAACACGTGGACGACGGGTGTAATAGAACTGAAAAGAGGGACAAGAAGGAATCACCGGAGGTGGAGACGGGGAAGACGGCGGTGATGGAGGTGGAGAGTCATGCGCCAAGAGAGAAGAAGACGTCGGTGATGTAGGAGAGGATGCAGTCGAATCAACAGTGGGTCGGAGA
The DNA here is from genome assembly GCA_947311845.1 of Poa pratensis. Taxonomy (NCBI): domain Eukaryota; kingdom Viridiplantae; phylum Streptophyta; class Magnoliopsida; order Poales; family Poaceae; genus Poa; species Poa pratensis. Next base: position 13,847,618 of record CAMZMU010000068.1, read on the forward strand.
GGAGTAGGAATACGAGGCACTGAGAGAGGTGTATCAGGAAAGGTGAGGAAAGAGATGTCCTCTACCGAAAAGGTCGAGGAAGATGGACGCGGGTAGAAGGAACGAGACTCATCAAAAGTCACATCCCGGGAAATCCGCATCCGACGAGCAACAGGATCCCAACACCGATAACCCTTATGCTCATCACTATACCCAAGAAAAACACACTCAACAGACTGAGCGGTTAGTTTGGTGCGTTCACGGGGAGCTAGAAGAACATAACAAACGCAACCAAACGGACCCCACACATCGGAATGAACTAAATCAAAAGGACGCTTAGACACTGACTCACTAGTAGGATAGGGCAACTGAATCTGTTTGCCAAGACGACAACCCTGACACTGTAAAGAGACATCTCCTGAGACAGACCCCAGAAGACCTCGACGAACTAATGACGATAGACGTGAGCCACAAAGATGACCGAGTCGATGATGCCACTGCTGAAAAGAGCCGGTAGCTGAAGCGACGAAAGCAGAAAAACTGGCTGTAGTGGTGGCAGCGGAAGGAACACGAAGCCAGTCTAACTCCCAGAGCCCTGGAGAATCACGGAGCCAAGGGCCAGCCCCAACCAGAGCACGCGTGCGACGATCCTGGACAGAACAAGAATCAACATCAAGAATGACGCGACAACCAGAATCAGTAAGCTGGGCAGCAGAAAAAAGATTCATGGTAAGACGAGGAACGTGAGAAATGTCAGGGATAGAGAAAGTAGGAGTGGTAAGATTACCATGACTAGTAACCGAAAGAGGAGTACCATCGGCAGTGAGAACATTAATAGGAGAATCTAGAGACCGAAGAGAGGATAAAGCAGAAGAATCATAAGACATATGAAAGGAAGCTCCAGAATCCAGAACCCAACGAGATGTACCTGACTATGTAGATGGTGGTCTCTCAGAGCTAGAAGCATCAGTCACAGAGCCTGCAGTACCTGTCGAAGAAGAACCTGAAGCAGCCAACAGACGCTTAAGCCTCATAATATCCTGCTCAGTGAAGGAGGCATCGGAGCGTGTCGAAGAAGGAGCACGAGGCCTAGTAGAAGAAGTGCTCTCCTTGCGCTGCTTCTTCCAGCAATCAGACTCAGCATGACCATCCTTGTCACAATAGCCGCAATGAGGAAGAACACGAGAATGACCATCTCTACCAGAAGGAGTGGGTAGAAGCAGCGGAGCACTGGGACGAGGAAGCACTGGTGCTGTAGACGGCGTAGCAGGAGGTCGAGCAGCAAAGACTGAGGGAACCGCAAGCAGACCAGCACCGCGGAGGCGAGTCTCCTCACCACGAAGCTCAGACAGAACAGCCGAAATAGGAACACGACCACGAGCAAGCAACTGAGCACGATGGGGCTCAAACTCCTGGCGGAGCCGAGATAAGAACTCATAGACGCGCTGAAACTCCAAGTCGGACCTCACAATCTGGCAGCACGGGCAGTTACCGCAAACAACAGTACGGAGAGAGTCGAGCTGGCGCCAGACCGCAGAACTCTGCGTGTAGAACTCATCAATAGTGGAGTCGCCCTGCTGAAGGGCATGCTCCTGACGGACCACGGAAAGGTAGAGATCATCGCCAGATGGCTGGTAGCGCTGGCGAAGATGAGCCCACATCTCAGAGACAGTACCGAGCCCCATAAACTCAGAGGCAAACTGAGAAAGAACACTGGAAGAAAGAACAGCCGCAACACGAGCATCATCATCAATCCACTGGGTGTAAGCAGTCAGATCTAGCCGGTAGGTCTCAAGGGCGTCAGAATGCTCCTTGACCTGCCGGTCATACGCAGCAATGGCGACATCATCCGCACTCTTAGCTGCATCCTTTGCAGCCTGAGTAGCATCGGCAGCAAGGACTGGTGGCGTCGGCGGAATAGGAGCAGTAGGAGCAATGGGGCACGGCGGACACGAGACCTCGCCGGAAAGCACACCCCAGAGACGAAGACCACGCATATGAATGCGCATGAAGCCAACAAACTCGGTGTAGTTAGCGCCATCAAAAATCACCGGGCAGCGAGGGATGGAGACATAGCCCGATGCAGAAGACATTGTACCTGTTTTTTTTTACAACGGAAAGTCAATTCTCAGAGATTGGATCGAGATCGACAGCCACGGGCAGCAGCTCGATGGAGAGCGAGCAGAACGGCAGAGCCACGGGCAGCAGGTGGGCAGGCAGGCCCGAGCAGGACAACAGCCGGTGGCGACCCGGAGAACGGCGGCGGCCGGCGGCGACCCGACGGCGGGCCGGAACAGGCCTGGAGGCGGCGGACGGCCTGGGGGCGGCGCGGACGGTCTGGGGGCGGCGCGGACGGCCGTAGCAGCTCCGAGCCAGATCGGGAGCAGGCTTCGATCGATCGGGGCAGTTTGACGAGCACGGGGACAGCATCCAATCGGGGCAGCGGAAGACAAAGGACGGACGAGTTGCGCGTCCAGGAGAGAAAAAAAAAACCCTAGCTCGTGATACCATGTTAGGGAAATACGCAACTTGTATTTCCAGGGGCCAAATGCCACAATATATAGTACATGTACAGGTGACAAATATGCAGGAAACCCCTTATACAACCGGAAAACTATACAGGTATACATGGACACATAATATAACTCTAACAATTACAACCTGCGTAGAAGATAGGAAAGAAGAATCGATTAATCAAGCGGGCGCGTAGGCGATGCAGGCCAGGTAGAAGAAGACGGCGGAGGAGGCATCGCCAGCGGCGCCGTCGCCTCCGCCGCCGCCCAAGTAGCTCCGCTTGAACCTCCCACGCTCTCCGGCCACGCTGCTGCACCGCAGCACCTTCCTCTTGATCGCCGCGATCGCGTCTCCGCCACCTTGCCGCCGCCTCCTCCTCCTCCCCTCCGCGGTGGCGCCATTGTGCGTGAGCCTGTGCACCATCTCTGCAATCTATATGTGGATCTTGTTGGTCACCTCGCTCTGCTCCTGCTGCCCGATGGGAACGAGACCATCGCACGGTTCTGCTTTTATAAGCTGCCGGCGAGGCATTTTTGGCCGGTGTACGCAGATTTAACTTGAAGATTCCTCCGGGATGCACGTGACCTGGGTATTTCGTGCGTGCGTGCATCTTCTTTGACGTGTATACAATATTTGTGCCGATTCTCTTCAGATTTGGTTTCTCTGAACAGTTCAGGTACATCTGCATGTACTGGTTCCTCTTGGGATCCATTGGATCGGTTCGTCTTGAGATGCTGATCTTGTACGCCTGGCCGGTTTGAATATGCCGTGGTTGGCTTCAGTTGTCGATGCAAAATCGTCCTAAATCCGTTGCGTATGGATCGACGCGTGGCAGAGAAACCGACAGTTAAACTAGTAAGCAACTGTGTTGACCTTCAAATTCGCTTTGTTTTTATCTTAGCCTCTGTTTTGCTAGCCGATTTCGATCGCTTCGTCGACGATCAGGGAGTACCTTCTTCCCCCTGCATGGAGCCATTCAGCAGAGCGTTAACGCATTAAAACCAGCTGATAGCGGTGTAGTACGACAGACAGACGCGTGCAACTTGCATCGCATTCCATGGATGATGGATTTATGATCCAGGGGCAAAGATCAGATCGGAGTGCACGCGCCGACCGTGGCTGCCGTAACAGCCATTAAACATCGATCAGATGCAGCAGTGCCTGGTGTGGCAGTGGCATCCGAGAGAAGTCATGGCAATGGCGCTCGCAGAGGCATCCGAGGGGAGAGAGGTCAGGAATTTGGGCCTGGAATGTCGGAGAAGAATTCTGAAAGAAAAAGCCCAAATGAAGCGATAGAACTGATTGGATGTCATTGAGGTGAGCACATCTTGGTTGCTGCTGGACATCTCAGTTCAGAATTAAGCCATGAAGAACGAGAAGTCGTGTTTTTTTCCAGTATCATACACAGAAGAAGGAAATCATCCTTCAAAATTGGGCGAATATTATTGTTTCAGAGACTCTTCAACGGGTAGATCAAGATCGGGTGCCGGTGGAACGCTGCCTTGATCAGTGACCGTCACGCGGTCCATCTCTTCTCCTATCACAGCGGTCGCTGCTGCTTGCCTCCAGCAGAGCTCCCTGGCCGCCCAGACGCACCTGATCAGTCGAAAGCGCCCCGATCTCGACAGGGTCCTGCCGGTGCCGGTGCTCATGCCCTCGTGTCACGATTGGCACTGGCCCTGTGAAGCCGCTCGTCGTCGACGATCGCGTCATGGTGGACGTCGACATCCCCGTAGACGACGATGACAACTGCCCACCCCACATGGCAACCGGTGGCGCATAGGTCGGCACGGGCATCTTGGCCGGCAGCAGGGGTAGCTGTTTGTTATCCTTCGACTGCAGCGTGGCCATGGCCGTTCTCATGGACGGCCGCGCAGTCGGGTCCGGGTGCGCGCACCAAGCCCTACGACCATCACGCGCTTCACCTCTGCTTCGTCGAAGTGGCCGTCTAGCCGCTCGTCGACCGCGTCAAGAACGCCTCCCTGGCCGTACAGGTCCCAGACCCATTCGGCTAGCCGAAAGACGCCTTTCTTCTTGTCGAGCGTGCTCATCGGCTTCGTCCCACACGCCACCTCCAGCAGGACCACGCCGAAGCTGTAGACGTCGGACTCGGAGCTGGCGCGGCCAGTGATGAGGCACTGGGGGTCCACGTAGCCGGCGTCCCCGAAACCACGGTCATGGTCTGCATCCCGACGGCATGGTCGATGAGCCTCGCGAGCCCGAAGTCGCCTAGCTTGGCAAGGACTCGTCCAGCATCACGTTGCTCGGCTTGATGTCGCGGTGCACCACGCATTGGTCCCATTCCTCGTGGAGGTAGAGCAGAGCGGAGCCAAGCTCGAGCACTATCTTCATCCTGTTGATATTAACATCCATTTATGATGAGCTCGAAGGTATAATGCACATTCGCCAAGTTCAGGTTTGGTACCGTGCAACTAAGAAAGTAAGATGTTACCTCATTGCCCATGTCAAGAAGGTACCCTTGCCGTGGAGATGGATGTCAAGGCTACGGTTGGGCATGAGCTCGTAGACCAGCAGAGCTCATCATGGTTGTGGCACCAGCCGAGGAGCTGCACCAGATTCCGGTGGCGCAGCCGGCTGATGACATTGATCTCCGACGTGTACTCCTTTCTCCCTTGCATGGACGACTCCTTGGAGAATCGCTTTATGGCCACCGAGAGGCCAAGATTTCTTAGGTGGCCTCTATACACTGCGCCGAAGCCACCTTGCCCGAGCTTCTCCTCTGCTGCAAAGTTCCTTGTCGCGTTGACGAGTTGCCTATACGGGAACCTCCTTGGGCCCGTCCCCAACTCCATCTCCATGACCACCTCGCCTTCCGAGTCCATATCCTTCTCCTCTGCCTCCTGCTTCTTCTTGCTCCGACGACGGCGTACCAACAAGGCTGAAATGGCTAAGAGCAGCACGAGGAACAGTGATGCCCCAGCAGCGCCTCCCGCTATAACTCCAGGAGGTTCCCGAGGAGGGTGGCGATTGTAACGGTGGTAGTGGTACTGCTACCAGTGCCGTCTTGCCTTCCAACGACGAGCTGAAATGCCAAGAAAGCAGTTGATGGAGCTCAATGGCTCCTGCAGTCGACGCCGAGAAACCAACAGCGACTTCCCCGGCAATGCATTCTTGAGATCAACCTTGGAGCTAAGGCTGAAATTCTTATCTCGACCATCACCAAGCCATAGTGTCACAGCCATGATACTTGAGATGTTGTCATACTGGATTGAGGCGGTCATGTTCCCCGTGAGGTTGAAGCTCGGTAAGGCCGAGGTATTCACCGATATTAGTGAGTTCACATCAATGCCGATGTGATCCAAAGTGGTGTTGGGGTCTGATACCTCGGTCTCATTGAGGGTGTCAAACTCCACCGCCACGAACCGCCTGTCGCCTGATGCTACGGCGCCTCTAGACAGATTGGTGAGGCCGAGGTTGTAATAAGCCGACGACCCGGTTGGTAGGCTTGACGGATAGCTTGCAAGGAAGAATGCCATGCCTGTCCCCTTGTTGCTGATGTTCTTCGGTTTGATAATAAACGAGAAGCGTGTGGTGAAGCTAGCCACTTCGCCCGTGTGCTCATCCCATAGCACCATGGGCTGGGCGCTGTACGACACACGACCTCTGCTCCCGAGCTTCCTCTCCACCTGGTTCGCACTAATATCAATGTGTCCAACGCTAAAGGATGCGTCACCTTCAATTCTGATGGCCCTCTGATCATCTGAGCCGAAAGTTGGGTAGTCAAAGGACAAGGGAACAGCAGTAGGAGGCAGGCACCAAGCGAAGAAGAAGAAGAAGATGATGAAGGGAGCACATGTGGCTGTCGATGTGATCCCGGCCATCGCCGCCGGTGCCGGAGCACACTACTGGGAATTGGCAAATGGTAGAATTGGAAGGTAGCATGCGTCGAATGTATCAACTCAGCTTCTTAAGTAGTATACTATGTCCTTGCTTTCCTAATTGGAGAAATTTGGACAGATCATGACTCGATGTGAGGACAGGTAGGCCGGCAAACTAACGGATAATTATACAGGACAAAGCTAAGCCGGCCAAATAAAAAAATAACACATAGGACCTGGTCCAGTCTGCCAACTTAACTAATCAAAATCACTGAAATAATGATTGCAAGCGGGCAGAAACATAATCTGATCTGAGATTTTTATTTTTAGGAAAAGAACAGAGGATCAGATGAACCAAGATCAGCACTGGGAATCAAACTCAACTTTTGTCTTCATAAAGAAGAACGAAACACATGTTCAGATTAGGCACAAGATGCACGGTTAATACAGAGAAAAGGACATTTCAGACTCCAGGAATCGATACAAAGGAAAAAATGCACACGAGTACCAAGTCGCCAAACAAAATTCAGTATCTCTGTAGCTGTGGCCTCGCCAAGCCGGGCATCTAACAGGGAAACAAGATTCCTCTCAAGCGCTGTTCCGAGTAGGATGCCCACCTCCCTTCAGTCTTTGTCACCGAGGTAGAGCAAAGTCTAATGTGTTGTTTCAAAACAAAAGAACAAAGCTCAGTGAGAAGAGAGGAAGAAAAAGGAGAAAGCTCCTTACTGAATATCAGACAACAGCAAGTGAAGAAAGTTAAACAAAAGGAATTGCAAACATGGCCACCACGACACGATTTTGACCTGGATTTTCGTAATACTTCTGTTTCGTAGGAATGGCACACTTAAGATCATCCAAAAACATGCAAACAGACCAATATACTAATACTCGTAAAGGGCGGGAAAAATAATGAACACCGTAATATCACCAGGTGTTATGAATCAAGGTGTTCACAAAATAAACAATGTGTTACGGAACTGAGATAACTCTGTTACTGCATAGAGCAAAATTAAACAATAGTTCTGAGTAGGTCGGAAACATATTACTGTAGTTCTGCATCTTTTTCAACAAATTTAGATTAATAAACACTGGCATGTGCTACTCTTTAGAGCAGAAACAAAACATCTTGAAACATGACACAGGAGCACGTGATCCATGCCCTTTAACATTATGCTCCTAGCCATGATCAATGCGCTTGATGAAACCTACCAGGATGATTACCAAAACAGAAATCAGAATGTTGCAAATTAAGTTAACAGCAAGTAAGCAATTGATCCATTAAATTCTAAGTTTTCATAGTTTTAAGGCACACTTTTGATCATTAAGCAACATACCGTTTCATATTTGCATAAATAAAATAAAATTATAAGATTTATGAAAAAACATGTTTAACGATAAAACTTGTCGTATGATTTTCATATGGCTAACTGAATAGCTTTAAACATGTTGACGCGTGAGGGTCAATAGTTAGACTCCTCAGATTCTAAAACGCCATTTAGATTTTTTTTTAAAGACAATAATTTTGCAATCTTGTCATCTCCAACGTACAATGAAAGTTGTACATCTTTGGTTAAAGCCCTTATGCGAGAAACAAACACAAGCAGACAACGAAACGCTATACATATCCAGCTAAAGACCAATCACCTGTTCTTGAATCTTCTACTCCCTCCGTTCCAATTTAATTGACTCACATATATGGTCTTCTTAGCTGCTAAGTACAAATACATAGCACACACAGACAATAGTGGTTGAGAATATGTGTCTTCTTAGCTTGCTAAGTACAAATACATAGCACACACAGACAGGAGACAGAAATGTTCCATCAAATTTACAATTTACCAGCAACAAGCATGCAACGTTCTCCAAAGCCAATAGAATCCATTAGTGTTGACATACATAAACTGATAAACGCAATAGCTTTGCATCATGTTCGGACCAATGTGATTATATATCTTATGTACATACGTCATATATGTTTTTTCGGCGTTGAAACATCAACTTAACAATCTCAACTGACTAGTCTCTCAACAAACAAATCATTGCAATTCCAGCATTTAAAAGTAGAAAATGAATCATTAACACAAGTATAGACAATAAACCTAGCGTGATCTCACATTCAACAGTACAAAAGCAAAGAAGTGGCTGCAGAGGCTCACCTTGGGAGAGGGAGCTCCAGCAGGACGAGTCGGCAGCGATGCACGAGCGCAGCCGCGCGCCCGCCACCGCGCTGTGGAGAGGCATCAGTGATTCCGCGCCGCCCGCCACGCCTTCACCGCGGACCTGAGAGAGGGAGAAGCAGGATCAAAACCTCTCAGAACAGCTTCGCGGGAGACCTAGTTTAGTGGCGAGACGACACGAGGATTTGAGTGTTCCAGGAGCAACCTGCGGAGGCGCGGAGGGGCGACGGGAGACCTCGCCGCCGGGAACGGGTTCGTGATGCGGGATCTCGATCGGAGCGCCGCCGACCTGGCCGTGGCGGCGGCGGAGCGGCAGAAAGACGCCATCGTGTTTCGGTGGAGGAGAAATGGCTGTGTGGGCTACCTTTTTTTCTTTAGAATGTAAGCTCTGGGCTAGTAGATAGGCCGGGCCGGGAGCTCCTTTACATCGCCGGCGATGGATCGTTCGAGCGTCGCCTACAGAGTAGGTCGACTCGCCCGCGCAAGTGCCTTAATGGGCCAAGCCCAACGCTCGCGTTGCCACTTGCGCATACAGTACTACAGTACGTTCGTACGTACTCCCTCCGTTCCAAATTAATTGACTTGCCTTTATCTAAATACGGATGTACATATACTTGTATAGTGTCTAGATACATTCGTTACTAGATAAATGCATGTCAATTAATTTGGAATGGAGGGAGTACTTTTTTTTAGATTAGTACCTCGTACGTTCTAACATGTTCCCTGTGACATAAGTATTTATACGTAAAATGCGCATGCGCATTCGTGCTTGCCGACGAGCTGCTTTTTTTAGACTTCGCGTATTTATACGTATTCATGTAACATGACTATTTTTGAATGATTTTAAAAGTAAATAGAAAAAAATAAGGTGAACGAAATCAATTTTGAACGATTTTAAAAAATGAATAGAAAAAATGAGGTTGAACGGATTTTTTTTTTAACGATTTTAAAAATGAACAAAAAAAGGCCGGTAAACGAAACCTATTTTATAACGATTTTAATTTCTGAACGATTTTTTAAAATGAACAGAAAATGGGGTTGAACGAAAACTTTTTTGAACGATTGAAAGTGCATGAGACCTCATGTGTGGTTTTGGTAATTAATGACAATCTCTATGGACTAATGGTTGCATTAAGCTATCCTTGTAGGGATTGTCCATTGGCAATGCTTGAACACCATGTATTGGTATCAAGTTTGAAAGGAGAAGATAAAGTTATGACCAAACCAATATCCAAGTCATCATATATATATTAAGAGAAGAAGTTGATGTGCAAGTTCAAGAGAAGCATCTCGAAGAAATCCTATGCTTGAAGCTTGTCACCCATTTGGAGATAATGGCCAAGTGAAGATGTGTCTAAGAGAGGCTCTTCCATAGTGGTGTATGGGGGAGCGATATGTGAGTCGTTACCAAGCAAAGCGCAATCAAGAAAGATGGTCCACTTGAAGAGATCAAGATCGTCATCATCTAACTCAAGTGGAATGTGCAAGGCAAAGGTATGATCTTGATAGGATTTCTATTTTTACCTGTCTCATGTTGTTAGTGGGAGACCGGGTTATAGGATAGACGACGTACTATCAAGAGGGGCTCTCAAATGAGTAATTTGATCGCATATTTGTAGAGAGCTCAAACCTTTGCATACTTGGCATCATCATCTTTCTTGGTTCTTATTTGGTTTTCTCCTAGTTGGGTTTTGGTGATTGTCGTGATCTTCATGACAAGCCCAAGTTCTTCGAAAACGGATTTTGGTTTGAAAACTTGTTGCGTTTTCGTATTGGAAATATTATCGGTTTATTCGTGAGGAAAGTTCCACACCTTCCCATGTGTGTCAACTTAACTCTATTTATGGTTCTTAATATTTCCAACAAAATTGGTTTCACCTGATTTGGAGTTCGAACGAGAAAATTATTGCATTTCAGGTTTTGCTGATTTGCTCCTGTTTTGCCAAGGTCGGAGTCTCCGGTCTCAGGGATGCTCAGGGGCCGGAGTCTCCGGCCCATCAAGTTTTGGAGCGAAGAGCTCGACAAGTCGGCGCTCTCTGCCTTCGGTCCGGAGTTGGTCCGGATTGATCCCGGAGTCTCCGCCCCCTCGGCGTCCGGAGTCTCCGCCCAGGCCGGAGTCTCCGGCCCTCCTGGACCGGAGTCTCTGGTGTAAGTTTCCTGCAACGGCTCTTTTTCTGGGGGACCTATAAAAAGGCCCCCTTCTTCCCCAAAGGGTTACCTCTTCCAAGCACGAAATTTCCCCTTCTTTCTCCACCATTGTTGACCTTGGAAAGCTTGCCTCTCTCTCAATTCCTCCCATGACTATTGCATATCTTTGAGAGATTTGAGAGAGGAGATCTAGATCTATATTTCCACTAATCTATCTCTCCTCTAAGTGAGGGGAACCTAGTGGATCTAGATCTTGGAGTTCTTGTGTGGTTCTCTTCTTTGTTCTTCCTCTCTTCTCCCCCCCCATAAGCATTAGTTGCTTTTGGTGGGATTTGAGAGTGAAGGACTTGATCACTTCTTGTGTTCTTGACATTGCTTTTGTGCATCGTCTTGTGCTCTCCACGAGGATTCGTGGAAGTGAAAGTTCGTGAGCTTGTTACTCTCGAGTCTTTGGACCCTAGACGCCTTTTGTGGCGGTTGAGGTCTTTTGTGGCCACTTGGGAGCTCCCAATCCTTTTGTGGGTTGTGCCTCAAGATTGTTGTAAGGGACTCGATTTCCGCCCAAAAGGGAAATCAATAGTGGAAGGTGAACCGAGCTTTTGGGCAAGGTTCATCAGAGAATAGGTTGAGACCATTTGTGCCATTTGAGTTTGAAACTCACACCCCTCCAACGAGACGTACTCCCCTAAAAAGGAGGAACTCGGGAATACATGCTCGTCTCCGCGTGACTCGGTTATTTCTATACCCGAGCTCTTTACTTATGCAATTTACATTGTGATAGCCTTCGTGCTTGAAGTATTATATCCTGCTTTCACCTTGTTGCTTGTCTTGCTTAGCATAAGTTGTTGGTGCACATAGGTGACCTAGTTTATTTAGATTGTTGGCTTGTTCATTTAAACACCAAGTTTTATTCCGCAATTATCAAGTCTAAACCAGAAAAGTTTTTAAATCGCCTATTCACCCCCCCTCTAGGCGATATCCTTGTCCTTTCAACGATTTTTAAAAAATGAACGAAAAAGTCAGTGAATGAAATTTATTTTTAAACAATTATTTTTTTAAAGATTTTAAAAATGAACAAAAAAAGGCCGGTGAATGAAGCATATTTTTGAACAATTTTAAATTCTGAACATTTTTTTTGAAATGAACAGAAAATGGGGTTTAACGATTTTTTAAAATGAACAGAAAATGTGGTTGAACGAAAACCTTTTTGAACGATTTTAAAAAGTGAACAAAAAAGTCAGTGAACGAAATGTATTTTTGAATAATTTTTAAGAATGAATAAAAATGGAGGTGAACGGAATCCGTTTTCAAAAATTCGTTCATATAAAATAATCCGTTCATATAACTTCATATAACAAATTTTGAATAAATTTTAAATCGGAACAAATTTCGAATTTGAAGAAATTTTGAATCAGAAATAAAATCATTTGAACAAATTTAAAAAGTGAACAAAAAATAATTATGAACGAAAGTTATTTTTGAACGATTTTAAAAGTGAACGAAAATTATGTTGAACGGTTTTAAAAATTGAACAGAAAAAGGTCGGTGAACAATAATTATTTTTTAACATATTTAAAAAGTGAACAGAAAAATTTTATGAACGAAATTTATTTTTGAACGATTTCAAAAGTGAACGAAAATTATTTTTAAACGATTTTGAAAAGTGAACAAAAAAAGGTCGGTGAACAAAACTTATTTTTGAACAGATTTAAAAAGTGAACAGAAAGAGGGTTATGAACAAAAGTTATTTTTGAACGATTTTAAAAGTAAACAAAAATTATTTTGAACGATTTTAAAAGTGAAAGAAAATTATTTTGAATGAAAATATTTTGGAACGATTTTAAAATTGAACATAAAAGGCTAATAGACGGAAACTATTTTTGAACGATTTAAAAAAAATGGGGGTGAGCGGAAACTATTTTTGAACGATTTTAAAAGTGAACAGAAAAAGCGGTGGGTCAGAAACTATCTTTGAACAATTTTAAAAGTGAACAGAAAATGGGAATGACCGGAAACTATTTTTGCACAATCTTTAAAAACAAAAAATGGGGGTGAAAACAAAAGGAAAAAAAGAAAACGAAAAAACAAAAACAAAAACAGAAAATAAAAAGTGAAAAACAAGAAAAGAAAAGAGAAATTAAAAGAAAACTTAAAAGAACAAAAATAAAAAGAAAAAGAAAATCCAAAAAGAAAAGAAAACGAAAACAGAAAAGAAAACAAAAAGAAAAAAGAAAACATAAAAGGAAAAAGAAAAGAAAACGAAAAAACAAAAACAAAAACAGAAAATAAAAAGTGAAAAATGATAAATGAAAAAGAAATAAGAAAAGGAAAAAATTAAAAGAAAAAATAAAAATAAAATGAACAAGAAAAGAAAACGAAAACTGAAAAAAACGTAAAAGGAAAATAAAAAGGAAACAAAAAAGAAAAAGAAATACGAAAACAGGAAAAAGAAGTACGAAAGCAGGATAAAGAAACGAAATCAGGAAAAAATCGTCTGATGGGCCGGCCCATCCGCGCTGACGCTCTCCTCCCTTCAGACGACGCGGGTGCGATCCGTCGCCAGCGGGCGATATAAAGGATTTGCCGCCGGGCCTAAAAGAAAAATTAGGCTAAAGCGAGGAACTTGACCAAATATTGGTCTCGAGTCAGAGAGCATATATTGGGCCAAGATTTTACCCAACCCTCGCATCCGTCTTTCCCTGCCATATCCCTGGAAAAAGAAAATCTAATACTACCTCCAACTAGTTGAATGCCCATGCGTTGCTACGGTCAGCAAATTTTTTTACTCAACCCACATGTAAGATAATAATGCATGTGAAACTCACATTTTTTTCAAAAACATGACGGCATTTGTTTGAAATAACCAATACAAGCTATAATTCGACAATGTATGCAGAGGGGGAGGGTCATCTTTGAAGGGCAAACAGGCTCCGTTGTTCTTTCACGTGAAAGGTTGGGTTCGCCTCTTAGATTGGCAGTGTAATAAAGATTTTGTGGTAGGTCAAAATTCCGTTATGATAACTTGACCACATATATTTGAAATGCCATCCAACGATCATTAGGGCTATGGCCAGAGATCCAGTGGCTTGCATGCTTGACTGATACAAAAATATTTTTCTTTAGTGCAAGTTCGAGATCAGAGAGCATGTAATCTTCCATGAAATAAATCAGCAAACATACTACACACATTGAGTTGACAAATTATTCCGATAAAAACCATATGCTCTTCTCAAATTATGGTAGTTAACTAAAGTTGTCTCTTAAAAACAACTATAACCTGAAAACCTGTAAAACAAAAAATGGTATTCCATGTCCATACTAAGCTCAATATACCACAAGCTGCGCAATTAAGCCCAACAAACCATAAGGTTAAACGGCTTCCTCTCCCAGATTCTAGTTTAAGCACAGAAAATTCACAAGTAACCTGAAGTTAACAACATTTGTAGGTAAATATCCCTAGTTCATCTGTTCATGTCTCCCAACGACGTCTTGTCTTTCTACAGTTTGATGAAGCTTGGCTAATCAACCTCTGAAGAAGCTGCACACAAGAAAAACAGAGGCAACATTGTCGTCTACTGAGATAAGTCTGACTTGAGAAACACATACTGTTTTTGCAGGACAAAACAAATTGTCATCACTAATGCACTGAATGAATCGGTCAAAATTTACCATATATATGCGCATGCATTTGTGTTATAATTCTCAACAGAACACCTAGCAAGTACAAGACGTGATTATTCTAATGGAAAGAGCTCTGCAATCAAAAGTAGATTGAGCTTCCCAATTATCTTGAACCCATAATCTATAGAAAACAAATAAATATAAGAAATGCAAAAAACACACAAACTCACATATTTGTTATCTTAGTGTATCCTCACATGATCAAGCCAATTGTACACCAGCTAATCGTAAAGTTGCAAAAGCAATTTTAGAAAACTCTATAACTTCAGAAATCAAAAAATAGACAAGCCTATCAATCAACACAAACAGTGCCTTATCAAAACTTCAGTGCACCTTGAGCTGTCAACACGTAATTGCTAGATTTTTAGATGTAGAACATGTACAACTAAATTACTGTAATGTTCACATTTAAGGTATATGACTATCAATCTGAGAAAGAGGATAATGTACAGAGTAAATGGCTCAATGGACGATGATAATCTTATTAACCAGTAACAATGGAGAGAATAATGGAGGATGATAATCTCAGAAACCAAAAACAGTAAACGGTTCAGCCTAGAATAAGTACCTTTTTGAGAACTCATTATGATAGACTAACAGCAAAAAACAAGCATCTTAAAACCAATGAGCATTACTCCAGTTAGCTAGGTGTGGAAGAGCTTTGCTATCTGAGTCGTTTTTTAAATAAGGAGAAGTGCATCACATACACGGAGATCTTGACAGTTTCAGCCTTTGACAGAATTGCGCAGGCTTCTCATTCACCAGATTTTCAAGAGCTAGGGATAGCTCCATTGCTGAAACCACAAGAGACATCAAGTTAAAATAGAGGGGGAGTGTGCATGTAGCCATAATGTTTTCTACATCACAAGCTAGATTCAGATATTTCGCAACTTGATACTTCATTTCCAATTCTTTCATTTTTCTTGTCGTTAAGTTTTCTACATCACATAAATTTTAAATAACACTTGCAGAATCCAAACACAACACCAATCAGACATGATGAAAAGGTCACTCGTGACCACTTATGAGCAGTTTTTTTTACAAAGCAGATAACCGGCTACAAAAGCAGACATATGTTCACTGAGGCCATGTTAAGTTCCTAATCAGTTAGCTTTGCATAAACTACTTTACCCTGTCTTTGTTTGTACTATTGTTTCTTCCCCTAGTTAAGTAACCTGGCAAAAATTGACAGCTCCTTCCTATGCATAATCAGACGCCTACATCACGCAAAATCACAAGCACAAGCATCTCTCATGCAAGAACACCCACAATGCAACCATAAAGAAACGCACCATTCAAAGCATCACCTTTCTCGTAGTGGTCGAATTTCCTCACCTTCCATCCACATCTGTTCTGATGGACACACACAAGCATATACCAAGCATGGTCGATCAGTTTTTAGCTAACTCTCATGGAAGAATGGTATATGAACTAAAGGGTCAAGGAACTCAATGATACCTGGTACTCCATGAGCTTCTCGGCGTGCACCCTTTCTTCTTCGCTTGATTCACTAAAGAACCTGGGAAACGAAACAAACGCATTTCAGACAATATTGACTTCAGAACATTGTACTGATAGCTTTGATAATTGTGGACAGATATAACACTGTACTTACTTGGCAAATCCCTTCAGGTCAACATTGTCGCTGTCAAATTAGGCGTAGAGGAAGTTGTGCGCGTATGATGGATTGTACTCCACACGCTGCAAAGCAACCTGAGATGGTGTTATTCTCGCTAAATAATCCAAATTGCATGCCTAGCTAGCATCGCTGACTAAAAATAGAAGGGAAGCATCAGATCGAGACTGCACAGCTAGGGTCTGAGGTCCTGTCCTCTCCCCGACACCTCAGTCCTGGCTGCCATGGACAAAATCGAAAGGGGAAGGAGAAGACATGATTGGTTTGCGGTGGGATGGCTTTGGGCTGCCGGCGAGCGCCATCAGCTCACGCGTACTCGGAGGAGACGGAGGCAACGCAAACGACGGTGGCCGGAGTCTGAGAAGAAGGTGTCGATTCGCTCGGCTCAGTGCAACTCCGGTCGATTCCTTCGGCGAGATCAAAAGCATGACGTTGTTCTAGCGGCGGCAGCTAGGGCTACGCGTGGAGCCCTCCACGGGAGGCGGCCGCTGGCAGATAGGAGAGGACAGGAGAGGATTTGGGGCCGCGTGGAGGTCAAACGGGTGCAGGGAGGTGCGGAGAAGACGAGCTCCTGCAGCTGCAAGTCGAGAGAGGGTTAGCGCCTCCAGGCCGGCGAGCGAGCTGATGGTGCTGGGTGGTGAAGGCTCCGGCCGCCGGACTCCAGGAGCTCGTGCCACTCCTGGCCGAACTCCACAGCACCCCCGTCACCATGGAGGCAAGCCGCGCCGCCCTCCACTCCCGCACCAACACAACACGGAGGCGCCGCCGCGCCGCGTGCCCGCTGCAGTTTTTCGACAGGCTCCCCCGCTCCTCTGCGAATCTCCGCCGCGCCATGGCCCGACCTCGCGCTGCCCGCGTGACGCCACCCCTCCGCGCAAAGGGGGACCTCGCCCGCCGCCTTCAACGGCCAGTCCCCGCCGCCACCGCCGGCGCCGGCGGCAGCGACGGCCAGGGAAGCTCGGGGGAGGGGGTCGCTGGCGGCTAGGGTTGGCCCTCCGGAAACCGCCTGCGCGTGCGGTCTGGGAGGGAGGAGGAAATGATGGCAGGGGCTGGGGGCGGACGCGATGGGCGGCGGTGGGCCCCACGCGTGAGACGATAGCGATTAGCGATGGCGGACGAAAGGATGGCAGAAAATTCTGCCAGGCTACGTACTTACGACCTCCCATTTTATACCGGAGTAGTAAAGATACATAATAAGTGTGGCAGTTTTGAACTAAACTCAGTTTAAAACTGCGACACTTATTTCGTATCGAGAGAGTACTAGAACTTTCTTATCTGCTGCAATGTAAATCACACGAATCGATCCACATACGAGTCTCCACAACATTCTTATGTAGACTTCACACTCACGCTAATATATATATATATATATATATATATATATATATATATATATTCATTTATAGCAAAGTTGGGATTAAAAGTTTGCAACGAAACAGTGGAATGGATCAAAGCAAACACGCATGTTAATCAGGTGATGAGTAGCAAGGTTTTGGTTACCGGTCTTACCGGTTAAAAAATCTCGAGAATTTTTGAAAATTTTGAATTTAAACGCCTAAACAAAGGTTAAGACTATGTATTTTCTTTTCTATTGCATGTTATATGGCGTAGCCCGATGGTAGCGAAGCCATGTTCTCGCACGCAGGTGCCGGGTTTGAAACTCTAGCCCGTTTCTATTTTTGAGTATTATTATTCCAGTGAAAGATTAAATGTTCAAAATTTTGGAAAAAAAGAGCACAAGAAGATTCGAACCTACGACCTAATAGGGGCGTAACCAACCTAAATGATGTCCGCTGCTACGCTGCGCTCAAACTTGTGTACAAATAGAGTTTAAATGCTAAATAGCCTGTTCTAGGAAAATTTTAATTCAAATTTTAATTTTTAAATTTGTCTGGTAACCATCCGGGATTTCTCTCGGTTACCGTGGTAACCGGAAATCCCAAGCCCCCTCGGGAAAATATTTTTTTCGGGAACCAAAACCCTTGATGAGTAGTCACCACGGAGAGAGATCACATCATCATCGTACATAAAATAAATGCCTTAGCTAGGATACCTCCTCATGTGGATGTGAGGAAAAATGACCCCTTAAGGTAATATAAACAGGTGCAAAATCTCACCACACAATAGTTTAAAGATCGGAGGACATTTTGAACTTTTTTTTGAAGCCGCCATCCAGGCATTTATTAATTAATAGACGGGTTTATATCTGATTGCAAAAGGTGTGTTAAGCCTCCCATCCAGCCACCTCTAGGTGGAGAAAAGAAAATATCAGGTTAGGCTCCACTCGAGAAAGAAGAAAAGAAAATCAAGAGAGAATAGAAGGAGACAAAGCTGAAGAAAAAAAATCTTTAGATCAAGAAACGGTGTTCCCAAGGTTGTGAAGTCTATATTAAATATCTTATCTCCTTCAAACTATGATTCCACAATCTTTGATGAGATTATTCAAATCTAGCTATTGTGTCCCAAATCTTATTGTAGTCATCCGAAACCTTAATGCATGAGATCATCTAGTGCTTGCTAGAAAAGAATCCCCTATTGCCTGCACTGACGTCAATATTCAGGAGATTATACAACTTTCCCTGCAAGGTCACCGCATTTCCCTGTAAATATCTGGGTTTGCCTCTTTCTCTGACGAAACAGAAGAAAGAGGAACTGCAAACACTTATGGATAAAATCAATGTTCTAAAAATCGGCCAGTTAATCAGTTAACGGGCCGATTAGCTGCTGCTCGGAGGGTGACCGATGTGAAAAGGACATACTCGGTGCGTTAACTGGCCAATTAAGTTTAGGGTTTCGGTAAGGCAATAGCCTACACCCTCGATCTCTTATATATGCAGGGTCACGACAGTACAGACACGTTACATATGTACGTACACAGGCAGTATACATGCACACCTCGTGTACAGACCGTTCTTAACACTCCCCTCAATCTAAACTATTACATACAAGATTTAGATTGGTCCTAAAACGGTCTAACATCTGTCGTGTGGCTGGTTTAGTGAACACATCAGCCAATTGATCACCTGATGAGATAAACCTCACCTCCAAAGCACCAGCGGCGACTCGCTCTCGCACGAAATGGAAGTCTATCTCAATGTGCTTAGTACGAGCATGAACACACCGGATTTGCTGTTAGGTAAGTAGCCCCTAAGTTGTCACACCAAAGAATGGGGACACACTACTGAGAAACTCCAAGTTCTTTGAGAAGGGATTCCACCCACATAGCTTCAGCAGCTCCATTAGCAAGCGCCTTATACTCTGCCTCTGTACTAGACCTAGAGACAGTAGGTTGCTTCTTCGAGCTCCACGAAATGAGGTTTGACCCAACAAAGATTGCAAAACCTCCAGTGGAACGACGATCATCTGGACACCCGGCCCAGTCTGCATCTGTAAAAATGCTAATACCTGCAGACGGCGACTTGTGGATAGTCAACCCGGTGTTCAGAGTTCCCTTAACATAACGCAGAATACGCTTAACAGCTTCCCAGTGTAACTCTGTAGGCTGGGAGAGGAACTGGCACACCTTGTTCACGGCAAAGGAGATATCTGGCCATGTGAGAGTCAAATACTGAAGTGCACCAACCACACTGCGATACCGGAATGAGTCTTTAGTACCCAGAGATGCACCGGTGTGACGAGCGAGTTGCTCCGTAGGCGACAAGGGAGTTGAAGTAGGCTTGCAATTCTCCATACTAACTCGGTGTAAGAGATCCAGTGCATACTTACGCTGAGTTATGGTCATGCCCCCAGAAGTGGAAGCCGCTTCAAGGCCAAGAAAATATGACAGTGCACCGAGATCCTTGATCGGAAAGGCGTCAGAGAGAGAACGCACCAAACGGTCAACTGCAACAGGACTGGAGCCAGCAATGACGATGTCATCCACATAAACCAACATGTACAGACAAACATCACCTTGGGAGAAGATGAACAGGGAGGTGTCGGCCTTAGAAGAAACAAAACCCAGCTGATGCAGAAGAGAACTCAATCGGGCATACCATGCGCGAGGGGACTGCTTAAGTCCGTAGAGAGCACGCTGCAATTTGCAAACGTGTGTAGGATGATGAGCATCTTCAAACCCAGGCGGATTTGCATGTAAACATCCTCTGACAAGAACCCATGGAGGAAGGCATTGCTGACGTCTACCTGACGAAGTGTCCAGCCACGGGACACAGCAAGAGAGAGAACCAGACGAATGGTCGCGGGTTTAACCACTGGACTGAATGTATCACCATAATCAATGCTGTGCTGCTGGGTGAACCCACGAGCAACTAAACGCCTTGTGCTTATCAACATAACCATCAGGCTTGTGCTTGGTCTTGAACACTGAAAGGGCATGGCACCCCTATGTGTGGTTTTGGTAATTAATGACAATACCTATGGACTAATGGTTGCAATGAGTTATCCTTGTAGTGTTTGCCCATAGGCAATGCTTGAACTCCATATGTTGGATTCAAGGTTGATGCCATGAATATATTGATATAATGAAGTATTTGGCATCAAGATCATCGAGGTGTATGGATATATATTTGATATGATCAAGAAGAAGAGTATGTGATGACCAAGTTGTTATTTGAGGAGTTATCCGATGATTGGTCATATGTGAGTTGAGCATATTGCAAGTATGTCTTGAAGAAAAGGATTATGTGATCATTCATTGTTATCTTCAAGACATCATCTATTGAAAAGAGAAGAAAAGATAAAAGGTTGATCAAGATATTGTTCAACACACAAGCTACAAGATGTACCAAGTGGGATCACGTATCTCTTGGTATGGTAAGCAATTATCATATAGCTTTGTGAACTAACCCATGATTTGTGTGTGCATTTCTATGTGTGGTTAGGCATCTTCTATGGGCTTGCATCAAATGAAGATTTCATATAGCCCATTGGTGGCTCTAGGTCAATAGTGCCAGAAACAATGCTTGTACGTCACACGTCAGTTGGGAACCCCAAGAGGAAGGTATGATGAGTGCAGCAGTAAGTTTTCCCTCAGTATGAAACCAAGGTTTAATCGACCAGTAGGAAAACGAGGTTTGCTTCGAAGGTGTTGGTGAGGAGTGTAGTGCGGCGCAACACCAGGGATTCCGGTGCCAACGTGGAACCTGCACAACACAACAAATTACTTTGCCCCAACTTAACAGTGAGGTTGTCAATCTCACCGGCTTGCTGAAAACAAAGGGTTAAACGTATCGAATGGAAATGATGTTTGTTTGCATAAAACAGTAGAGAACAATGATTGCAGTAGATTGTATTTCAGATGTAAAAGAATGGACCGGGGTCCACAGTTCACTAGTGGTGTCTCTCCAATAAGATAACTAACATGCTGGGTAAACAAATTACAGCTGGGCAATTGACAATTGATAAGTGCATATAACATGCATGTGTGAGCTGTGGTGTCTACTATGAGATTCATTTGGGCATTACGACAAAGTACATAGACCGCTATCCAGCATGCATCTATGCCTAAATAGTCCACTTTCCGGTTAACATCCGTACCCCTTCCAGTATTAAGTTGCAAGCAACAGACAATTGCATTAAGTAATGTGCGTAATGTAAACAATACATTCATCCTTGAATAAAGCATTGCTGTTTTACCCCTAGTGGCAACAACACATCTACAACCTTAGAACTTGCTGTCACTATCCCAGGTTAAATAGAGGTTGAACCCAACTATCATGCATAAATACCCCCTCTTGGAGTTACAAGTATTCACGTGGCCAAGGCTTCAACAAGTAACGGAGAGCATGCAAGATCACAAATGACATAGACATGATAATATAATATTCAGCTCCACATAGGTATCAATATAAGTCAGATCCCAGCAAACACAACATGTAGCATTACAATAAGATGATCTTGATCATGATAGGCAGCTCACAAGATCTAAACATGATGGCACAAGTGGAGAAGACAACCATCTAGCTACTGCTATGGACCCATAGTCCAAGGATGAACTACTCACGCATCACTCCGGAGGCGGGCATGGCGATGTAGAGCCCTCCGGTGATGATTCCCCTCTCCGGCAGGGTGCCGGGAAGAGCTTCAGAACCCCCCGAGTTAGGGTTGACGACGGCGGCAGCGAATATGTTCTGGATGAAAGGCTCGGTGTTTTAGGGTTTTCGCGTCTCGGGGAATAAATAGGCGAAGGGGCGATGTCGGCGGACCCCCGAGGGGCCCAAACCACCAGGGGCGCGGCTGGGGCCCACCCGCGCCTGGTGTGTTTGGCCACCTCGTGGCTCTCTTCGTCTCTCCTTCGGACTCCGTGTACGTGCTGGAAAAATAGGGACTGGCCTTTTGTTTCGTGCAATTCCGAGAATATTTCCAGAAGTAACTTTCTGAAACCAAAAACAGCAGAAAACAGGGAACTGGCACTGTGGCATCTTGTTAATAGGTTAGTCCCAGAAAATGCATAAAAGTGATACGAAGTGTATATAAAACATGTAGCAAATGGTATAATATAAGCATGGAACAGCAGAAATTATGGATACGTTGGAGACGTATCAAGCATCCCCAAGCTTAGTTCTACTCGTCCTCGAGTAGGTAAAACGATAACAACAAATAATTTCTGAGGAGACATGCTTTCACACAATCTTGATCAATATATTGCAAGGCTCATGTCATGAATGAAGTGACTCAAAGCAATGATCTATAGTTTGCTAACAAATAGATAAAGAGTAAACAATGAATCATATAAGCAAAAACTTTTCATGAATAGTACTTTCAAGACAAGCATCAAAAAGTTTTGCATAAGAGGTAACTCATAAAGCAATAGATTCAAAGTAAAAGGCATTGAAGCAACACAAAGGATGATTAAGTTTCAGCATTGCTTTCAACTTGTAACATGTATATCTCATGGATAGTTGTCAACATAAAGCAATATAACAAGTGCAATAAGTAAATATGTAAGAATCAATGCACACAAAGTTGACACAAGTGTTTGCTTCTAAGATAGAAAGGAGTAGGTAAACTGACTCAACATAAAGTAAAAGATAGGCCCTTCGCAGAGGGAAGCAGGGATTAAATCATGTGCTAGAGCTTTTTAAGTTTTCGAAAGCATATAGAGAGCACAAAATAAGTATTTGAGAGGTGTTTGTTGTTGTCAACGAATGGTAGTGGGCACTCTAACCCCCTTGTCAACCAGACTTTCAAAGAGCGGCTCCCATGAAGGACGTTATCTCTACCAGCAAGGTAGATCATCCCTCTTCTCTTTTGTTTACACATGTATTTTAGTTTCTTTATAGATGACACTCCTCCCAACCTTTTGCTTACACAAGCCATGGCTAACCGAATCCTCGGGTGCCTTCCAACATTCACATACCATGGAGGAGTGTCTATTGCAAAATTAAGTTGCTTACTGATAAATCAGGGCAAAACATGTGAAGAGAATTATTAATGAAAGTTGTAATTAATTGGGGCTGGGCACCCCGTTGCCAGCTCTTTTTGCAAATTATTGGATAAGCGGATGTATATGCCACTAGTCCAGGTGAAAGTCTGTCAGAAGTAAATGACAAGATTGAAAGATAAAACACCACATACTTCCTCATGAGCTATAAAACATTGACACAAATAAGGAGTAATAAAGTTTTGAATAGTTTAAAGGTAGCACATGAAATATTTACTTGGAATGGCAGGAAATACCACATAGTAGGTAGGTATGGTGGACACAAATGGCATGGGTTTTGGCTCAAGTTTTGGATGCACGAGAAGCATTCCCTCTCAGTACAGAGTTTAGGCTAGCAAGGTTGTTTGAAGCAAACACAAGTATAAACCGGTACAGCAAGAATCACATAAAAACATATTGCAAGTATTATAAGACTCTACACTGTCTTCCTTGTTGCTCAAACATTTTACCAGAAAATATCTAGACCTTAGAGAGAACAAATATGCATCCCAAGTCTCAACAAGCTCTACGGTAGTTCTCCACTACTAGGCTTTAACTACATGATGCAAGAGCTTAAACATGATCTACTTGAGAGCTCAAAACAATTGCAAAGCATCAAATCAAAACAAGACAATGATCTACAAGAATGCATATGTCTTTTCCAATACCAACTACTACATGTAGCATTTTCTTTCTTCCAAACAAACACCAATAAATTTAAACATAAACTCTCCAAATGATAATATAATGCAGCAAGAGAGTATTTATAAACAAGTGCTAACAGCTCGAAGAGATGCATGAAAAACA
The DNA here is from genome assembly GCA_947311845.1 of Poa pratensis. Taxonomy (NCBI): domain Eukaryota; kingdom Viridiplantae; phylum Streptophyta; class Magnoliopsida; order Poales; family Poaceae; genus Poa; species Poa pratensis. Next base: position 13,871,780 of record CAMZMU010000068.1, read on the forward strand.
GGAGCTAAAAGCACTGCAGTAGCTAGTTAAGAATACTCAACAAATATAAGTGAAGAACATGAGTATTCACATGAAAAAGCGGAGCGTGTCTCTCTCCCACACAAGGATTGCTAGGATCCGAATTTATTCAAACAAAAATAAAAACACACAGACGCTCCAAGTAAAGCGCATAAGATGTGAAAGAATTAAAATATAGTTTCACTAGAGATGACCTGATAAGTTTGTTGATGAAGAAGGGGATGCCTTGGGCATCCCCAAGCTTAGACGCTTGAGTCTCTCTGAATATGGTTGGGATGAACCACGGGGGCATCCCCAAGCTTAGGCTTTTCACTCTTCTTGATCACATAATATCACCCTTCTCGCTTGATCCTTGAAAACTTCCTTCACACCAAACTCAAGACAGTTCTCATTAGAGGGTTAGTGCATAATCAAAAATTCTCATATTCTGTAATGATACAATCAATCCCAAAGCTTCTGGACATTAGCTACAGCCACCAATGCTTTGTGGAGCAAAGAAATCCACACAAACACAGTAAAAGAGCGAATGCAAAACAAAAGGCAGAATCTGTCAAAAACAGAACAGTCTGGAATGACGAATTTTTTCGAGGCACTTAAGTTGCTCAGATGGATCTGGCCTAAAATAATGAAAGTTGCGTACATATCTCAGGAATATGCGTGATTTTTCTCAGAATTTTTTGAATTTTCTACAGGGAGATAAGCTCAAATCCGTGACAGCTAAAAATCTGTCACTGCGCAGAAATCCAAATCTTGCATCAACTTTCAATATAGAACTTTACTTGGCACAACATTGCGATAAAATAAAGATACAAAGGAGTTGCTACAGAAGTAACAAAACTCCTTGACTCAAAGAAAACAAAAATAACAGCAAATAAAAACGATGGGTTGTCTCCCATAAGCGCTTTTCTTTAACGCCTTTCAGCTAGGCGCAGAAAGTGAAAATCAAGTGTTGTCAAGAGAAGAAGCATCAACATCATAACTTGCTCTAACAATAGAGTCAAAAGGTAACTTCATTCTCTTCCTAGGGAAGTGTTCCATACCTTTCTTGAGAGGAAATTGGTACCTTATATTACCTTCTTTCATATCAATGATGGCACCAACAGTTCGAAGAAAAGGTCTTCCCAAAACAATAGGACAAGATGCATTGCATTCAATATCCATAACAATAAAATCAACGGGGACAAGGTTATTTTACGTAATAAAAACATCATTAACTCGCCCCAAAGGTTTCTTCATAGCATTATCAGCGAGAAAAACATCCAAATAACAATGTTCCAAAGGTGGCAAATCAAGAATATCATAAAGCTTCTTGGGCAAAACTGAAACACTTGCACCAAGATCACACAAGGCATTGCAATAAAATCATTCACCTTTACCTTAATGATGGGTTCCCAACCATCTTCTAATTTCCTAGGAATAGAAGCTTTAAGTTTCAACTTCTCCTCCCTAGCTTGCAAAAGAGCATTTGTAATATGCTTTGTAAAAGCCAAATTAATAGTGCTAGCATTGGGACTTCTAGCTAATTTTTGCAAGAACATAATAACTTCAGAGATGTTACAATCATCAAAATCAAAATCATTATTGTCAATGGTGGTGGAACCATTGTCTCCAATAGTTTGAAAAATTTCAGCACTTTTATCAGAAAAAGTTTCAGCAGTTTTAGGCAATTTCAAACGCTTTGCAGAAGTAGTAGAGACATTACAACACCAATAACATTACCATCAATAGTAGGAGGTTTACTAGCATGTGAAACATTAGCATTACTAGTGGTGGTGATAGTACAAACTCTAACTATACTCTTTTTCAAGTTCTTCCTCTTTTTCCCACCTAGCATGCAATTCAGCCAACATCCTAATATTATTATCAATTCGAACTTGGATGGCATTTGCTGTAGCAAATGACTTAATATCTTTAACTTCATTAGGCATAACTTTCAGTTTTAGAATTTCAACATCATGAGCAAGACTATCAACTTTAGAGACAAGATCATCAATTTTTTCAAACTTTTCCTCAACAGTTTTATTGAAAGCTTTTTGTGTGCTAATAAATTCTTTAAGCATAGCTTCAAGATCAGAGGACACACTTCTATTGTTGCTGTAGGAATTACCATAAGAATTGCCATAACCATTTGAAGGATAAGGCTTATAATTGTTGCTACCAAAATTATTCCTATAAGCATTGTTGTTGAAGTTGTTGTTTTTAATGAAGTTTACATCAACATGCTCTTCTTGAGCAACCAATGAAGCTAAAGGAACATTATTAGGATCAACATGAGATCTACCATTCACAAGCATAGACATAATAGCATCAATCTTATCACTCAAAGAGGAGGTTTCTTCAACAGAATTTACCTTCTTACCTTGAGGAGCTCTTTCGGTGTGCCATTCGGAATAGTTGATCATCATATCATCAAGTAGCTTTGTTGCTGCACCTAAAGTGATGGACATAAAGGTTCCTCCAGAGGCTGAATCCAATAAGTTCCTTGAGGAAAAATTTAATCCTGCATAAAAGGTTTGGATGATCATCCAAGTAGTCAGTCCATGAGTGGGACAATTCTTCACCAAAGATTTCATTCTTTCCCAAGCTTGAGCAACATGTTCATTATCAAGTTGTTTAAAATTCATAATGCTACTTCTCAAGGATATAATCTTAGCAGGAGGATAATATTTCCCTATGAAAGCATCTTTGCATTTTGTCCAAGAATTAATACTATTTCTAGGCAAAGAAAGCAACCATTCTTTAGCTCTTCCTCTCAAGGAGAAAGGAAAAAGTTTCAGTTTTATAATATCCCCATCCATATCCTTATACTTTTGCATTTCACAAAGTTCAACAAAGTTATTAAGATGGGCAGCAGCATCATCAGTACTAACACCAGAAAATTGCTCTTTCATAACAAGATTTAATAGAGCAGGTTTAATTTCATAAAATTCTGCTGTAGAAGCAGGTGGAGCAATAGGAGTGCATATGAAATCATTGTTGTTTGTGCTAGTGAAGTCACACAACTTAGTGTTCTCAGGAGTACTCATTTTGAAAAAAAAACACAATAATAAATAAACAAGTAACTAATTTTTTTGTGTTTTTGATAAAGAAAGCAAACAAATAAAAATAAACTAAGCAAGACAAATAACAAAGTAAAGAGATTGGGTGTGAGAGACTCCCCTTGCAGAAGCAATTCGTTTTCCCCGGCAACGGCGCCAGAAAACGTGTTGGTGGCTCTAGGTTAATAGTGCCAGAAACAATGCTTGTACGTCACACGTCAGTTGGGAACCCCAAGAGGAAGGTATGATGAGTGCAGCAGTAAGTTTTCCCTCAGTATGAAACCAAGGTTTAATCGACCAGTAGGAAAACGAGGTTTGCTTCGAAGGTGTTGGTGAAGGAGTGTAGTGCGGCGCAACACCAGGGATTCCGGTGCCAACGTGGAACCTGCACAACACAATCAAATTACTTTGCCCCAACTTAACAGTGAGGTTGTCAATCTCACCGGCTTGCTGAAAACAAAGGGTTAAACGTATCGAATGGAAAATGATGTTTGTTTGCATAAAACAGTAGAGAACAATGATTGCAGTAGATTGTATTTCAGATGTAAAAGAATGGACCGGGGTCCACAGTTCACTAGTGGTGTCTCTCCAATAAGATAACTAACATGCTGGGTAAACAAATTACAGCTGGGCAATTGACAATTGATAAGTGCATATAACATGCATGTGTGAGCTGTGGTGTCTACTATGAGATTCATTTGGGCATTACGACAAAGTACATAGACCGCTATCCAGCATGCATCTATGCCTAAATAGTCCACTTTCCGGTTAACATCCGTACCCCTTCCAGTATTAAGTTGCAAGCAACAGACAATTGCATTAAGTAATGTGCGTAATGTAAACAATACATTCATCCTTGAATAAAGCATTGCTGTTTTACCCCTAGTGGCAACAACACATCTACAACCTTAGAACTTGCTGTCACTATCCCAGGTTAAATAGAGGTTGAACCCAACTATCATGCATAAATACCCCCTCTTGGAGTTACAAGTATTCACGTGGCCAAGGCTTCAACAAGTAACGGAGAGCATGCAAGATCACAAATGACATAGACATGATAATATAATATTCAGCTCCACATAGGTATCAATATAAGTCAGATCCCAGCAAACACAACATGTAGCATTACAATAAGATGATCTTGATCATGATAGGCAGCTCACAAGATCTAAACATGATGGCACAAGTGGAGAAGACAACCATCTAGCTACTGCTATGGACCCATAGTCCAAGGATGAACTACTCACGCATCACTCCGGAGGCGGGCATGGCGATGTAGAGCCCTCCGGTGATGATTCCCCTCTCCGGCAGGGTGCCGGGAAGAGCTTCAGAACCCCCCGAGTTAGGGTTGACGACGGCGGCAGCGAATATGTTCTGGATGAAAGGCTCGGTGTTTTAGGGTTTTCGCTCGGGGAATAAATAGGCGAAGGGGCGATGTCGGCGGACCCCCGAGGGGCCCAAACCACCAGGCGCGGCTGGGCCCACCCGCCTGGTGGTTTGGCCACCTCGTGGCTCTCCTTCGTCTCTCCTTCGGACTCCGTGTACGTGCTGGAAAAATAGGGACTGGCCTTTTGTTTCGTGCAATTCCGAGAATATTTCCAGAAGTAACTTTCTGAAACCAAAAACAGCAGAAAACAGGGAACTGGCACTGTGGCATCTTGTTAATAGGTTAGTCCCAGAAAATGCATAAAAGTGATACGAAGTGTATATAAAACATGTAGCAAATGGTATAATATAAGCATGGAACAGCAGAAATTATGGATACGTTGGAGACGTATCACCCATGATGGATGACGTCAAGTGGTGATCATCATCAAGCTTGAGATGTGCAAGTTCAAGATAAGTATCTCGAAGATATCATATGCTTGATGCTTGTCACCCTCTTGGAGATAATGGTCAAGTGAAGTTGTGCCTATGAGAGGCTCTCCCATAGTGGAGTATGGGGGAGCAATATGTGAGACTTCACCAAGCGAAGCGCAATCAAGAAAGGTGGTCTACTTGAAGAGATCAAGGTCGACGTCATCTAGATCAAGTGGAGTGCGCAAGGCAAAGGTATGATCTTGATAGGGTTTCTATTTACCGGTCTCATGGTGCTAGTTGGGAGACTGGGTTATAGGATAGATACCGTACTATCAAGAGAGGCTCTCATTGAGCTTTAGCGTATCAGTTGGAGAGAGCTCAAACCTTTGCATAATTGCCTTCATCATCTTTCTTGGTTCTTATTTGGATTTTATCTGTGTGGAGTTTTGGAGCTTGTTGTGACCTTCATAACAAGCTCAAGTTCACCGAAAACGGATTTCGTATGAAAAACTTGTTGCATTTTCGGTTTTGGAGTTTTTCCCGGTTCATCTTCTATAGAGAGGTTTCACCTTTCTACATTTGGTTTTATACTCCCTTGTTGGACTATGATGTTTTCCTGCATCATCTGATCGTGCTCGTTGTGGTCATTCCAACGAGCCCAAAACATCGAAAATGGAGTTCGTATGCATAAGTTATTGCATTTCTCGTCCAGGCATTCCAGGAATTCCGAGCCAGTCGGAATTTTCCGGACCAATTCCGAACTGGTCAGAATTTTCTGGACCAATACCGAACTGGATCCGAACTGGCTTTTCAGTACTGTACTCAGTCCGGATTCTAGTTGGTTTTCATCCGGATTATTCCGAGTCAACCGGAATTCCGAACCAAATCCGAACCAATTCCGGATTGCACGAATCTGTACCAAACGGTCGGATTTTTGGGAACTATAAAATGGGGTCTTCTTCCCCAACGGTTCCCTAACTCTTGAGCACGGTTTTGACCTCCATTGTTGACCCTTTGAAGCTTTGCTATCTATCTATTCCTCCATGATTCTTGCTTCCAATTAGAGGAAAAAGAGAGGAGATCTAGATCTATCATTCCACCAATCAATCTCTTCTCTAAGTGAGGGGAAGCTTTTTGATCTAGATCTTGCAGGTATTTGGTGTTCCTCTTTGTTCTTCCTCTCTTCTCCCCCTAATAGCATTAGTTGCTTTGGTGGGATTTGAGAGTGAAGGATTTTGAGAACTTCTTGTGTTCTTGCCCATTGCATCGGTTGCATCGGTTTGAGTTCTCCACGGTGATACATGGAAGTTGAAGTTGAGAATCTTGTTAATCTTGGGTACTTGGGGTGCCCTAGAGCTTGTCCTCTTGGGTACTTGGAGTGCCCTAGACGGTCCTTGTTGATCTCGGAGTTTTGGTGGCTCGCGGGATAGTTGGGAGCCTTCAATTAAGTTGTGGAGACGCGCCCCAACCTTGTGATTCTTGTGGCTTTGGGAGCCGCGGAAATTCGGTGAGAGCCTCTAATTAAGTCGTGGAGTGTGCCTCATCCTTGTACGGGTTCGGTGACCACCCTCAAGTTTCCCATAGTGGTTCGTGGCACTCTATATTGGTAGAGGCACGAAGGAGATTACGGTGTCCCATTTGACGGCTATTCGGGGATCACTTTGTGACTCCGCACCGCTCCAACGGAGACTAGCTTCCATTGGGAAGTGAACTTCGGGATAAATCATCATCTCCAAGTGCCTCGGTATTTCTATACCCGAGCTTCTTACTTATGCAATTTACTTGGTGATAGCCATCGAGCTTTAAGTAATATATATTGCTATCACCTAGTTGTTTATATTGCTTTGCATAAGTTGTTGGTGCACATAGGTAAATCTAGCTTGTTTAGGTTTCGTGCTTGATAAATTAAACGCTAGTTTTATTCCGCATTTATTCAAGACTAAACCATAAAGAATTTTAATCGCCTATTCACCCCCTCTAGGCGACATCTGTGTCCTTTCAATTGGTATCAGAGCGGGTTCTCTCCTTATTAGGCTTCACCTCCTAGAGAGTAAATATGTCGTCTAGCGGACTAGTGCACAATGCTTCTTTTATATTAGATGGCACAAATTATGATGTTTGGAAAATTCGCATTCTTGATATTATTCGGGTCATTGACCCATACATAGAGCGAATTCTAGATAGGGGTTATTCTCCTCCAAGGAATCCCAAAAGATTATCTTTATTGTATGAGAATAAATCCTATCTAGATGCTCAAGCTTCTAATGTGATTTTCAATGCTTTGAGCGATGTAGTTATTATGTCGGCCTCCCTTTTCGGAATGCTCATGAGCTTTGGACCAAGCTTCAAGATAAATATGATGTGTCCAAGAATTGTAGAGATGATTGTTGTCCCTCCACTTCCGGCCGTGATGAGTTCTCAACTTCTTCTACTTCACCTACATGTGGCAAGCCACAAAGTAATGCAATGGTGAGTAGTGATAGATATTACAATAATGATAGTGAGCTTATTGTTGATGATACTTCACATCTATCTTATTGCAATGATTTATCTTTGGACTTAAATGCATCTAGCACCAAAAATGATCTACATGCTTGTGTTGATAGTCCTTGCATATCGTGTACAAATTGCTTGATTAATCCTTGTGATGATATGCTCTCTATACCTTGTTGTCATGATAAAAATGCTTCTATTTCCTCTAGTATTTTGGCTAACAATGTAGAGGAAACCGAACACTCCATGGAACAAGATATGGATTTAAATGGTGACTCAAGTAATTCTTCATCATCATCATCATGTACTCACTTTTGCCTTATGTCTAAAGCTTCCGAGGTATCTCCTACTTTGGATCCCAATATATCTCATGATGATATTGATGAGGAAAATGAACACAATTATAATGATGCTTCCATACTCGAGAAGGGTAAAATGGTTATTCTTTCTCTTTCAAAGAATAAAAATGCTCGTGCTAACTTCTTAGAAATCATGTCTACCCTTGTTAAGAGCAAACTTACCATTGAGAAGTTGGAAGCTCACATTGATGAAAGCCTTAACCGTGAATACAAGTATGCGGAAGAGATCGCCGATCTCAAGGAAGCTCTTGAAGGAGAACAATCCACAAAGAAGACTCTTAAGGAAACTTTTTCTCTTGAACTTTCTAGAGTAAAGGAATCCCATGATAGATCTCTTAAAGTGGCAGATGACTTCAAAATAACAAATGGTAAGCTTATAGATGCACATGCCAAACTCCTTGAGGATTTTGAGCACCTAGATAATGGCTCTAGGGTCACTAAGGGTGAGCTCATCAAACTCACCGAGTCTCATGCGCAACTTAAAGCTTCTCACTCTAAAGAGCTTGCCAAGTTACCTTCTCCTATTGTCATAAATAATGATGCTTGTGCTACTAACTCTATCCCTTGTGAAGCATCCATATTAACGGAGAATGTTGAGCTAAGGGCTCAACTTGCATTGCTTTCTAGCAATTATGGAAATTGGAAGAAAGACATGAAAAGCTTTCGAGCTCTCATGAGGATCTTGTAGTCTCCCATGATAAGCTAAAGTTAGCTCATGAGGCTATTATGTCTAAGGTAACATCATGTGAACCTCATGTGGACAATGGCACAACCTCTACTCAGAATACTTTATTGTCATCTGCTAGTCCTAATAGTTTATCCACTCAAACTATCGATAAATCTTGTGATGAATTACTTTACATGCCTTGTTGCTCTAACAATGAAGCATCTACCTCCTCTAGTGTTTGTGTTGATACTAACCATGTAGAGGAATTAAAAGAGCTCAAGGCCCAAGTCACTTCTTTGAAGAAAGACTTGGAAAAGCGTCATGATGGGAAGCCCACACTTGACAACATGTTGAGTGTGCAAAGATGCCCCAATGACAAGAGTGGACTTGAATTCAACTCAAATAGTAAGATCAAGTCCAAGTATAACAAGAATAAGAAGTGCCAAGAGCAAGTCAAGAATTCGACCAAGATCACTTGTTTCAAGTGCAAAGTTGAAGGACACCATGTTAGATCTTGCCCTTTGAAGAAGAAATCTCTTAGCAAGAAGCAACAAGGGAAGAGGCCTCAAGTTCAAACTCAAGTTCATCAAGATGAAGAATGGTCCCTTCCCAAGAAGAACCCTGGCATGCCTCCTCATGATCAAGTTTCAACTAAGAAGAAAGGAGGAAGCAAATGTTGCTACATATGTCGTGAGAAGGGTCATTTTGCGTCTTTATGCACTAGTGGTAACTTATCCAACCCCATAATAATTGATAATGTTTATTCTACTAGGAAGGATAAGATTGGTAATGTGTTTGCCAAATATGTTGGTACTCAAAGTGGTGTCAAGAAAAGGACCATTTGGGTTGCCAAGCCTATTGTGACTAACCTCTTAGGACCGAGGGATAAAGGACTGGACGCCATCTGGGCCTCCAAATGCCTGCCCAAATTGAGAGTCTTTCTCTGGTTGTTGATGCATGATAGGTTGAACACCAAGGATCTCATGACTCGCAAACAGTGGCATGTTGAAGGGGGACATCCTGTGTGCTATGCACGACCCAGACTCTGGAAACACGTGATCATCTGTTTTTTGATTGCCCTTTTGCTGCAACCTGCTGGGCTGCCATTGGCATTACTTGGAATTGTCAGCTAGACATCTCTCCCCGGGTATTATCTGCTATTCATTCCTTTTCGGGATCGTGCTTCATGGAGATTTTCGCCTCTGCAGCCTGGAATATTTGGAAAACCAGAAATGATCTCATCTTCAAAGCTGTTGCTGCATCTTTTGGTGGATGGAAAGCTCGGTTTCAGCATGACTTACTGCTGCACCAACATAGAGTCAACGCTGCCCTAGTCTCCCCTCTTATTGAGTGGACCAGAGATACCTTTACCTAATTATGTATCTTTCTTTTGCTTTTGATCCTCCCTGAACGATCTACCTTGTATAATACCACCCAATTTTTTGGGCCTTATTTAATTGAAAATTAACCGTAGGGGATTCCCTTACGGTAATGGGCTTAAAAAAACCTCTTAGGACCCAACTTGGTTGGGGACCAACAAGTTAAAACCTGATCAATAGGTGTTGGTGGAGGGCTGATACGTCTCCAACGTATCTATAATTTCTTATGTTCCATGCTAGTTTTATACCAATAGCTACATGTTTTATTCACACTTCATAGCATTTTTATGCATTTTCTGGAACTGACTTATTAACAAGATGCCACAGTGCCAGTTCCTGTTTTCTGCTGTTTTTGGTTTCAGAAAAGCTGTTCTGGAAATATTCTCGGAATCGGACAAAACAAAATCCCAGATGCCTATTTTTTCGGACACGTTCCAGAAGTCTGAAGAGGAGACGAAGGGGGGCAGCAGGGCGCCCTCACCTTATGGCGGCACGGGTGGGCCCCCTGCCACACCACCCTATGGGGAGCGGGCCCCGCACCTCCACCGACGTCGCCCCTTCGCCTATTTATTTCTCCAGACGCGAAAACCCTAAAGGACCGAGCCATATTTCCAGAAAACATCCTCTGCCGCCTCCGTCAACCCTAACTCGGGGGGTTCAGAAGTTCTTCTCCGGCACCCTGCCGGAGAGGGGAATCATCACCGGAGGGCTCTACATCGCCATGCCTGCCTCTAGAGTGATGCGTGAGTAGTTCATCCTTGGACGACGGGTCCACACAGTAGCTAGATGGTTGTCTTCTCCTTTTGTGCCATCATGTTTAGATCTTGTGATCTGCCTATCATGATCAAGATCATCTTATTGTAATGCTACATGTTGTGTTTGTTGGGATCTGATGGATATTGAATACTATGTCAAGTTGATTACTGATCTATCATATATGTGTTGTTTATGATCTTGCATGCTCTCCGTTATTAGTGTAGGCCTTGGCCAAGTTTATGCTTGTAACTCCAAGAGGGAGTATTTATGCTAGATAGTGGGTTCATGCCTCCATTTAATCTGGGACAGTGACAGAAAGTTCTAAGGTTGTGGATGTGCTGTTGCTACTAGGGGTAAAACAACAATGCTTTGACTAAGGATATTAGTGTTGTTTACATTATGCACCATACTTAATGCAATTGTCTGTTGCTTGCAACTTAATACTGGAATGGTGCGGATGCTAACCTGAAGGTGGACTATTTAGACACAGATGCATGCTGGATGGCGGTATGTGTACTTTGTCGTAATGCCCAAATAAATCTCATAGTGATCATCATGAGATGTATGTGCATTGTTATGCCCTCTCTATTTGTCAATTGCCCAACTGTAATTTGTTCACCCAACATGTTTAGTATTTTATTATGGAGAGACACCACTAGTGAACTGTGAACCCCGGTCCATTCTTTTACATCTGAAATACAACCTACTACAATCATTGTTCTTTTACATTCTCTGCAAACAAACATCATTTTCCACACTATACGCCTAATCCTTTGTTTTCAGCAAGCCAGTGAGATTGACAACCTCACTGTTTCGTTGGGACAAAGTAGTTTGATTGTGTTGTGCAGGTTCCACGTTGGCACCGGAATCTCTGGTGTTGCGCCGCACTACATTCCTCCACCAACACCTTCAGAGCAACGTTGACTTCCTACTGAATTGATAACCTTGGTTTCATACTGAGAGAAAACTTGTTGCTGCACTTATCATACCTTCCTCTTGGGGTTTACAACGGACGTGTGACTTTACACGCATCAAGGGCATTGGAGACTTGGCTACATCATGAAGAATTAAGGAATCTTCATCAATATATTTTCTCAAGCCAAGTCATTTGTATTATGTTCTATCTCACATCCAATGTTCCTCCTTGCGGTAACTAGTATTTAAATCATATACATTGAAAGTTACTTGCATCCTTACATGTGTTTGGTTTTGTACCTTGCTAATGTTTGCATGTGTTGTGCTCTCTACTTACTTTTCTTGAGTAATCAAGTATGTGTATGTTGGTTTGCACACCATGTATGTGTGAGTTTGTGTTGAGCCATTTGTATCAATTGCTTATATCTTAATTGCTCTTTTTGAGAGATTAATGGACTATCCTATTTTGGGGGAGTGATATGTTTGCACACTTCACAATCCTAAAAATGTGTATACATGAGTACTACCACTTAGTGTTGATATATCAATTTTATCTAGCCTCTATATGGTATGCCATTCTCATGAGAAATTCAAATTCTATAATGTCCATTAATTATCTCTAGTTGAGTTCTATTTGCCTCTTGTGGAGAATGAATGTTTTATCACATTATGGGGAGTAATAAGCTATGTGCATATTACAAGCCTAAAAAATGTGAACATGTGAGGTATTGCCACGTAGAATTGATATTCTAAATTATCTTGTTCCTATGCGGCATGGTGCTCAAACAAGTTCCACTTTGCTTAAATGATTTTGTTTGCTCATAGTTTGGATCTTGTTTGAAAGAAATGTTCTTGGTATGGTTCTTCTCCAACATGATATTATATATATCCATTTGGGAAACTGATTGCTTCAAGCAACTCTTTATAGTTGCTTTGCTTGTTCGCGTGAATACTGTAAGCTATCAAGAACATATATCTACATAAGCATTGCTCTTAAATCTTATCCTTTGCCTTATGCTTATTTGTTGTGAATATGATCTTGAATTTCACTCTAATATACCACCGAGAAATATCTCCATATACTCCTTGTCCTTGACAAGTGATACTCATAATTGTGGTCAAATTTGTAGATTGTCTTCATGTTGGCTCTAGATTTTATTGCCTTATTTCTTGCAAAAAAAAATTTAATGTGATTTAACTCCCGTTGTCTTCCTTGCCTCTTGTGGATCACTTTGCTTTACTCAAACTTTCCTAATGTTTTATTTGGTGTCGGAGTGGCATTGATCCCATCATGGTGCACCTTGCATTCAAAGGCTACTTATAGATTATGCACTATTCTTGGGTGAGCTATCCTATATATATTGAGTACAACTTATATTTTCATTAGTATTGGATCTTATTGATTTTTCTTGATATATGACTAGTGCTTGAATAGATATTTGGAGAGCGATGATTCCATGTGTGTGCATTTTGTATTCAAATGCAAGATCATAAATAATGCACTTTTATTGGGAGAGCTATCATGTATCCTTTTAAACACTATTTATATTCTATTGGTATTTGATCCTTTCCAGTGGTCTTTGATCCCGATGACATGTCTCATGGAAGACAAACATTTTCGGCTTGGTACTTTGTGCCATCATGAAAAGTGTAGAGGGTGTTTTTATTTGTTGGAACCCTGCTCTTTCTTTTTGAGAGTTTGTCTCAATTGACATCTCTCTTTGGGAGTGGGTTATATCATTCGTTGATCTCTCTCTTTTGGTATCTCTTTAGGAAATTCGATATCTAGTCCGTTTATTTATTGATTAATTGGTATCTTATTTTCTTTTTGGTATCTTTGCCCAATTGGTATCTAATCAATCATGTGTTGGTTTGTTTTAGTTTCAATTGGTTTCTCTAAATCAAATTTTGATTTGGATATTTGATATAATTTGGACCTTCTTTGATTTCTTGATATTTGTCCAAATTATATCTCCGTTTGGTGATTAAAGATCAAAGGCATCATATCTACTACATTTTTATTTTTATGGCATGCTTTCCTTCTTTGTGCCAATATATAGGTGGAACTCCACGGAATCCTAAATTGGCTAAGATGTGCATGAAATCGAATCTCATATCTGTATGCACATATTTTTTTTGGAGTTCCTTCTATGTATTGTAGTTTGACTAACTACTTGGACCCAATTAGTTTGGGAACAATTTTACTTGAATGTGTTTTAGGTACATGGAGATGCATTGGATGCTTGTCTCATTTACAATGAAAGTGTCTTCACCACATGCTTATTGAAGCCAAGCTAGGATGGTTGATAAATTCTTATCTACTACATCAACCCCATGCCATCCCGGTAACAAGTATCCACCCTCATGCATACTTTTATAGCATTCAACCTTGTGTAGGTTTCATCATGGCATGAAAAGTATTTATTTGCTTTTGTTGTAGCTATTGCAAATTCTATGTAGCTCTTATGATACTTGTTGCTTTCCTCAACACATCCCAACTATCTCCTTTTTCCCTTAGTGATATTTGTGATGCTTGTGTTGAGGTTGAATTTGAAGTTCATTATTATACAATATGAGAATATTGAGCTATGGGCTATGATCCTAAACAAACATCTTGGTGCTCTTATCTTGGTGAATATCCTGCTTGTCCTTACAAGCCAATAATCTTCACCATGGGTTATGTCACAAGCTTTGTTTTTCATTTGCATCTTATTGAGCTTATGAATTCATTTGTTTTTGTGTTTGAGAGGATACCGGAGGAGTGAGGATTCCATTTGTGTACACCTTGTATTCAAATACAATAATTCTAAATTGTGTACAAATATTGGGGAGCTCCTCTATTTTCTTTAAAACACGCTTTCGCTAAAATCATAATATCTTGTGTTTATTTGGTTAGTTGGATCTTTTTGATTGCTTACTTTTTATTTGGAGAATTGTAAAAAGTCTTCCATATCATTCTTTCGCAATCTTTGGATACTCAATATAGTTTGTGCTCTCTCCAACTATTCGTCATTGGATATGTGTATTTGACTTCACTCATATTTCGAGAAATGCACACGTTATGGGGGAGCTCATACTATATTGACCTTCTAAGATTTTTCGCCCATTTTGAAAATGGATGCCAATGGGGGAGAAGTTTTATAGGGTTTAAGGGAATTTGGTTGTATGCTTTTGTTTTAGTCATAAGCATTTACCTTTCATGCTCACGCATCCATGCTTGTTGATTTGCATGGTTGCTTAATTCATTATATAAACCCTTGTAAATGAGATTGTCATCAATTACCAAAATGGGGGAGATTGAAAGGGCATGGCACCCCTATGTGTGGTTTTGGTAATTAATGACAATACCTATGGACTAATGGTTGCAATGAGTTATCCTTGTAGTGTTTGCCCGTAGGCAATGCATGAACTCCATATGTTGGATTCAAGGTTGATGCCATGAATATATTGATATAATGAAGTATTTGGCATCAAGATCATCGAGGTGTATGGATATATTTGATATGATCAAGAAGAAGAGTATGTGATGACCAACTTGTTATTCGAGGAGTTATCCGATGATTGGTCATATGTGAGTTGAGCATATTGCAAGTATGTCTTGAAGAAAAGGATTATGTGATCATTCATTGTTATCTTCAAGACATCATCTATTGAAAAGAGAAGAAAATATACAAGGTTGATCAAGATATTGTTCAACACACAAGCTACAAGATGTACCAAGTGGGATCATGTATCTCTTGGTATGGTAAGCAATTATCCATATAGGTTTGTGAACTAACCCATGATTTGTGTGTGGCATTTCTATGTGTGGTTAGGTATCTTTCTATGGGCTTGCATCAAATGAAGATTTCATATAGCCCATGATGGATGACGTCAAGTGGTGATCGTCATCAAGCTTGAGATGTGCAAGTTCAAGATAAGTATCTCGAAGATATCATATGCTTGATGCTTGCCACCCTCTTGGAGATAATGGTCAAGTCAAGTTGTGCCTATGAGAGGCTCTCCCATAGTGGAGTATGGGGGAGCAATATGTGAAACTTCACCAAGCGAAGCGCAATCAAGAAAGGTGGTCTACTTGAAGAGATCAAGGTCGACATCATCTAGATCAGGTGGAGTGCGCAAGGCAAAGGTATGATCTTGATAGGGTTTCTATTTTACCAGTCTCATGGTGCTAGTTGGGAGACCGGGTTATAGGATAGATACCGTACTATCAAGAGGGGCTCTCGTTGAGCTTTAGCGTATCTGTTGGAGAGAGCTCAAACCTTTGCATACTTGTCTTAATCATCTTTCTTGGTTCTTATTTGGATTTTCTCTGTGTGGAGTTTTAGAGCTTGTTGTGACCTTCATAACAAGCTCAAGTTCACCGAAAATGGATTTCGTATGAAAAACTTGTTGCGTTTTTGGTTTTGGAGTTTCTCTCGGTTCATCTTCTATAGAGAGGTTTCACCTGCTACATTTGGTTTTATACTCCCTTGTTGGACTATGATATTTTCCTGCATCATCTTGTCGTGCTCGTTGTGGTGATTCCAATGAGCCCAAGAAAAATCGAAAACGGAGTTCGTATGCATAAGTTATTGCGTTTCTCGTCCGGGCGTTCCAGGAATTCCGAGCCAGTCGGAATTTTCCGGACCAATTCCGAACGGGTCGGAATTTTCCGGACCAATTCCGAACTGGCTTTTCAGTACTGTACTCAGTCCGGATTCTAGTTGGTTTTCATACGGATTATTCCGAGTCAACCGGAATTCCGAACCAAATCCGAACCAATTCCGGATTGCCCGAATCTGTAGCAAACGGTCAGATTTTTGGGAACTATAAAATGGGGTCTTCTTCCCCAACGGTTCCCTAATTCTTGAGCACGGTTTTGACCTCCATTGTTGACCCTTTGAAGATTTTCTATCTCTCTATTCCTCCATGATTCTTGCTTCCAATTAGAGGGAAAAGAGAGAGGAGATCTAGATCTATCATTCCACCAATCAATCTCTCCTCTAAGTGAGGGGAAGATTTTTGATCTAGATCTTGGAGGGATTTGGTGTTCCTCTTTGCTCTTCCTCTCTTCTCCCCCCAATAGCATTAGTTGATTTGGTGGGATTTGAGAGTGAAGGATTTTGAGCACTTCTTGTGTTCTTGCCCATTGCATCGGTTGCATCGGTTTGAGTTCTCCACGGTGATACGTGGAAGTTGAAGTTGAGAAGCTTGTTACTCTTGGGTACTTGGGGTGCCCTAGAGCTTGTCCTCTTGGGTACTTGGAGTGCCCTAGACGGTCCTTGTTGATCTCGGAGTTTTGGTGGCTCGCGGGATAGTTGGGAGCCTTCAATTAAGTTGTGGAGACATGCCCCAACCTTGTGATTCTTGTGGCTTTGGGAGCCGCGGAAATTCGGTGAGAGCCTCCAATTAAGTTGTGGAGTGTGCCTCATCCTTGTACGGGTTCGGTGACCACCCTCAAGTGTCCCATAGTGGTTCGTGACACTCTACATTGGTAGAGGCACGAAGGAGATTACGGTGTGCCATTTGACGGCTATTCGGGGATCATTTTGTGACTCCGCACCGCTCCAACGGAGACTAGCTTCCATTGGGAAGTGAACTTCGGGATAAATCATCGTCTCCAAGTGCCTCGGTATTTCTATACCTGAGCTTCTTACTTATGCAATTTACTTGGTGATAGCCACCGAGCTTGAAGTAATATATATTGCTATCACCTAGTTGTTTATATTGCTTAGCATAAGTTGTTGGTGCACATAGGTAAATCTAGCTTGGTTAGGTTTCGTGCTTGATAAATTAAACGCTAGTTTTATTCCGCATTTATTCAAGCCTAAACCATAAATAATTTTAATCGCCTATTCACCACCCCCCTCTAGGCGACATCCGTGTCCTTTCAAACACCCACTTGCTGCCCACAACGTTGACACCAGGTGGTCGCGGCACAAGTTTCCAGGTGCCTGTCTGACATAATGCGGAGAACTCATCAGCCATAGCCGATCTCTAGGCTGGCTCTCGAAGGGCATCACGGTGCGACGATGGAGCAATGAAAAACGCACGACGTCGCTCATCGTAGCGAATCGTGCCATCAGTAAAATTCTTCTCGCGTCGAGTATTATCTCGCAGACGCGTGATCATCGTCAGGCCAGGAGCAGGAGCCGGGGCTCGTGTCGGTGCAGCAGTCAGAGGCGTCGCGGCGGGAGAAGTCCCAGCGTTAGGCGACGCAGACTGCTGCAGTGGGTGGGCCGAAGATGGCGGCCCATCAGGCAACGCTGGGCCAGGTGACGCAGGAGACGAAGGCGAGGCCGGGCCAGGCGACTCGCAGCGAGGCGACGTGGGCTCCGCGGGAGGCGTGCCCCCATGCACGTCGATCACATGCGACACGCCGTCATGCACATCGATCACAGGCGGTGCTGCACCGCCCATGGCAGCAGAATCCGGCATAAAAGAAGCATCAACTGCAACAGAGGGATTAGTAGACAGGTACGATAAGTCATATTTGCGCACATGTTCATTCGTAGCCGGTTCCGAGGAAGGGAAAGTGATGGACTCATACAAAGCGGGAAGAGCAACCTGGACACCAGGTGTAGCGTAGGGAAAAACAGACGTCGAAGACAACATCACGAGAAATGTAAACCCGCCCCATGGACCGATCAAGACACTTGTATCCCTTATGCATCGCACTGTAGCAAAGGAACACACACAGTTTGGACCGAAAATCGAGCTTATGCGCATTATACTTCCGAAGGCTAGGCCAGCAAGCACAACCAAAAGTGCGGAGAAAAGTATAGTTGGGCTGAATTTTAAAGAGGCGATGGATAGGAGTGTCTTTGTGTAAAACAGCAGTAGCCATGCGATTGATGAGGTAGCACGCAGTTAAAAGGCTTCATCCCAGAAACGTAGAGGAACCGAGGAGTGTGCAAGAAGAGCCAGACCGGTTTCTACAAGATGACGGTGTTTGCGTTCGGTGACACTGTTTTGCTGGGATGTGTGAGGGCAAGACACTCGATGGGAGATACCCGTGCGCTGGAAATACTTGTGTACTCTATGGTACTCGCCACCCCAATCAGACTGAACACACTTAATCTTAGCGTCCAAAAGACGCTCGACATGAGCCTGGAAAGCATAAAAGACTTGCTCAACATCAGACTTGTGTTTAAGGAGATATATCCAGCAGAAACGTGAATAGTCATCAACAAAGCTAACATAGTACTTGAAACCACCAGAGGAAGCAATGGCGGGACCCCATACATCAGAATGAAGTAACTCAAGATGCATAGTAGAAACATGTTCAGATAAATTATAAGATAATTGATGGCTCTTGGCACGCTGATAAGCATCACACACGGAACTAGAAGTTTCTGATGATAAAAGAGGCAAACTATGTTGCGAAATAATATTGTGCACTACATTATTTGATGGATGACCGAGACGCTGATGCCACTGAGACGAAGGGACCTTGACACTGGAGCTAGCGTGGCAGGACGATGGCGAGGGTGACGCTCGACTAAAGGGGATCGGGTAGAGACCATCCTGACTTCTACCGTGAAGAAGAATTCTCCTCGTGGCCTTGTCCTTAACACAAAAAATGACGGTGAAATTCAACAAACACGTCATTATCGCAAACTAGACGGTAAACTGAAAGGAGATTCTTATGAATATTGGGAACATGAAGGACATTTTTCAAGTGGAGAGATGAACCGGCTAAAGATGAATGGCCAATGTGCGAAATAGACAAACCTGCACCGTTGGCGACTTGAACATTGTCCCTCCCACCGTAACGCTCGTGGCTGTGAAGGCGCTTGAGGTCGTTGGTGAAGTGATCCGTAGCCCCGGTGTCCATCAGCCAGGGAGGAGTGGGGTTGGAGCTCGTGGCAGCAGCGTTGACGAAGCGCTGGTTGTTGTTGTTGGGGCGAAAGTCATGGTTGTAGCGGTTGCGATAGTCGGTGGCCATGTGACCCCAATTGCCGCAAATCTGGCAGCGTGGACGCTGCTTCTTGCGACCGGTGTTCTGCCCGGTGTTCTGGTGGCCGTTACCGCCACCGTAGCCGCCACCGGACTGCTGGCGGGCATCACCGCCATTGTACGGCCGGTTCTGCCCCTGCTGGTAGGAGGAGTTCCCAGCGGGGCGACCCCCGCCATACATGGCAGGGGAGGAATCTGGAGCGCGCGGCCGGCTAGAGTTGTTGAAGGAGCCGGGCCGCGATACGGCGTTTGCCGATGACGCCCACTCTGCAGCCTGAGCTGCTGCGTTTGAAAGGCCTCGAAAGAGAGAATGTGAGAGTAAAACTCAGAATACGACACCGAGCGATTACCAATAGTAAGCGAAGCGGCGATCGCGTTGAACTCGGTGCCGAGGCCAGTGATGATGTAGTCGACGAGGTCGTCGTCCGAGATGGGAGCTCCTGCTGCCGCCATGACGTCGGCGAGAGCCTTCATCTTGTGCATGTACTGCGCTGCGGTCATCTCCTCCTTCCGCAGCTGCTGAAGTTGGCGCTTAATATGGCGAACATTGGCACGGCTTTGTGCGCCAAACATGGTGTGGATAGCTTCCCATGTCGCTGCAGCAGTCGTGCAGCCTATGAGCTGACACGCGATGTCGGGTTCCATCGAGCTGCGCAGGAACCCGAGGACCCGCTGGTCCATGATCCACCACTGGTGGTACGCCGGGTTAGGAGCGTCGACAGCGTCGGCCCCTGTCCCCTGCTTGACCGTCTTGGCGGGAGCTACCTCAGTACCGTCGAGGAAGCCATGGAGACCCGCACCGGAGAGGTTCGGAAGGACGAGCCCCTTCCACAGCATGAAGTTGCCGGAGTCGAGACGCACAGGAGATGGCGGAGCGATCGTCGACGACATGGTTGCGGCGGGCATGGTTGCAGCGGGCAAGGAGAGGAGTGCGCCGGCTGATTGCGACTGCTGAATTGCGAGGAGGTCATCACGGCGACGACGCAGAAGGACTTGCGGCGACGGCGTGGATACGATCTCGCGGCGGCGGCGCGAAGGAAGACTCGCGGCGGCGGCGCGGAAAAGAGCAAATCGGCTCTGATATATGCAGGGTCACGACAGTACAGACACGTTACATACGTACGTACACCGGCGGTATACACGCACACCTCGTGTACAGACCGTTCTTAACATGGCCCAGCCGATTAATCGGTCTGACAAGATGATTAATCGGGAATCTGCAGTTAATTGGCGGTCGATTTTGGGCTAAATAGGACCAAATAATTGAGCAGCCCCTGCGGACGTGCATCTTTCCCCCATCCCGCTTATTAAAGTTCAGGATTTGGGAACTCCCTCGATCCCGTTGGTCGCCGGCCAGGACTGTGCCGCCGGACAGGACCTCCGACGAACGCCCGCATCTCCGCGTAAAGGCCTTGACGCCAGCCCCTGCTCTCTCTTCCCTGCCCGATCTACCGCCTGGCCGTCCGCCCAAGCTGCTGCCTGCACCGCTCGCCGGATCTCTTCCATGTCTTCTCCAGTAGGCAAGGTATGGCCTTCGTTTCTCCTCTGCTACGCTATATTTTTTGTCGTTGCTGCTTGCTGCAGCCGCTGATACGCTTGTTGTCGTTGGCTTGTGCTCCTCTGCTGCTTTTAATTGTGTATGTTGCTGATGACGTTTTCTTTGTAGGGTTCTGGGGCTGCTTCTACCGCTGAAGTTCACACACTCTCAGAAGAAATTCAGATGGCATGGGGTGGTAGTTTCCAACTTTGATTAATCATCAGATCTACAGAGCTGGGAGCATGACTAATATATTTTAGTATATTACATAGCTGGAGCTTGGGAGTATGGGATAATAAGTACAATCTCCGTTTTTTGATGTAAGGTGTATAGTTTTTTCAGAAAAATTCCAAAATATAAGGTAAAATGCGATTTATGGATAATTTTACCCATCCAAAAATGAATCTTAATTTATAGTGTGTATTGTTTTCAATTTGTGTCTTTTAGGAACTCATATCTCTCGATTTTTTCTAGAAAAAGATGAGTCCATGCTAAATACTCATATCTTAATATTCGTGCATAAAACTATACACCTTACATTCAGGAATGGAGCGAGTAAAAAATAAGGTATATGTTGGCATTTTCCTATTTATTCTACCGATTAATGGTTGACCGATTAATTCAGTTAATAGGCCGATTCACCGATTAATCGCTACTCCCAGCCCGACCGAGCAGCTACCAGTTACCGACTTCCTTACCATTGGATAAAATCCTACACAAGTTTGCTACATGGAAAACTCTCATGGTCGTTTGATCTTGATAAAATCTGTTCTTTCTGCCATGGCAGTATATCATATGCTGTCAATGGATTTACCAGGCTGGGTAATTAGAAAAATCAACAAAATCTGCGGAAGCTTTCTTTGGCATGGAGCTGGTGAAGCAAATCGTGGACATTGCAGAGTGGCCTGGGCACAGGTTTGCATGCCCACTAAATATGGTGGCTTGGGAAATTCACAACATCAAACTCCTAAATGATGCTCTTCGAATGCGCTGGAGATGGCTGGAAAAATCAAGCAGTGTGAGAGCCTGGTCTGGACTTCAATTTAAACTTTCACCAGAAGCTGAGAGCATGTTCAAAGCGGCAACACTTACTGGGAAATGGCAACAATATGCTGTTCTGATTTGATAGATGGCTAAATGGTAAGAACCCAAATGATATTGCACCTGACTTGCTCAAATTTGTTACTGCACGAGGTGGAAAAAACATAACAGTGGCTGATTCCCTAGTTGATGACAAATGGATCGGAGATATTCGTGGCAACTTAACACTGCCTGCCATTGTGCAATTTATGTCGCTTTGGGGTTTGGTTCAGGACAGAGGACCCCTATCGGAGGACAAAGATACATTCAGATGGAGGCTCACTGCAAATGGAAGCTACTCGGCGGCGTCATCCTACAAGGCCTTTTTCTTTGGAAAGGAAACTGCTGACTATGCAAAAAAAAAAACTTTGAAGGAGTAGAGGCCCGTTAAAAGAGAAGCTATTTTCCTGGCTTGTAATGAGAAATCGATGCTGGACAGCGCATAGGCTCGCAAAGCGTGGCATGCAAGGACCAACAAGGTGTGTGCTCTGTGGTCAGGATCCTGAAACCCTAAATCATCTGCTGATCAAATGTGTTTTTGCCCGCACATTTTGGTTCAGACCGTGTCAGATCAGAAATCACGCCGACATAACGCCTTCACACCATGGTTTTAAAGGCGTCGCCTAGGCGTCGCCTAGGCGACGCTTAAGCGTCAAGGCGCCCCAGGACGGTAAGGCGTCCGTCCCGCCTTAGACAGGAAGTGTACGGTTGCCTGTTACTCGCTGCAGCGTCGCTGTGGCTGCTCCTGGAGCTTGTAGACGACGACCCCGCCGCGTCCCAGCACCCGGGCAAGCATCCCGTCGTGCACCTGGTGCTGTCCTTGCCTTCCCTTGCCCGATCTACTCTGGTGTGATTGTGGAAGGATGCTGCGGTGGGGAAGAAGGGTGGGGCCATGAAGCGGAGGAAGGAGTTGTGCCCGATCTACTCTGGTGTGATTGTGATTACGGAAGGATGCTCGAGGGAAGGGAGCAGAAGTGGTGTGGCGGCTGTGAAGCGGAGGAAGGATGCTCGAGGGAAGGGAGCAGAAGTGCAGTGGAATTAGGTCACGGGAGGAGTATATGGCCACTATATGGGCTTTTGGGCCACTGGGAGGTGCATAACTAGTGGCCCATCTCTCAGTCTTTTCTAATTTTCCTATTAATATAAGTGCAGAACTGCTGATTCCTCCTTTCATGCAATATTTAAGGCGTCGCCTTGCAACGCCTTACCCCTCGCCTTGGGCGCCTAGGCGTCAGAGCGCCCCTGCTCCGCCTTAGAACGCCTTAACGCCTTTAAAACCATGCTTCACACCAGATTTCTGTGAGAGAGTGGTGGAGGCAAACTCTGTCAAGATGTCCAAAAGGCCAGAAACGAAGTGAAGCAACCCTCTTGATAGCAGGCATGAGAAGACTTTGGCTGGAAAGAAACAATAGAATCTTCAACAATAGCAGTTCAAACATGAACACCATTATCAGAAAGACATGGGAGGAGCTTGAGCTGTGGGCAGCTGCGAGAAGAAGAGTGAGTGAGAGAGAGGAGTAGTCTTACTGCTTGTATTTGCAGCGGTTGGCAAGGCCATATGTAAAACCACTGTAGTTAATTTCTCTATCCGATCTTAATGAGATGACTGCAACCTTTGGTTGCTGGTCCTTGGAAAAAAAGAATTTGTTGTATTCAACATTTGATAATAGTGGGAAAAGATTTATGTGGATTGGACACGTGTTTTTCCTGTCAAGATTAGGGTTTCACGTCAAAGAAACTTGTTGTATTCAACATTTTTTTACCAAACGCCCCTCCTCATTGATTTCATAAAAGAAACCGTCGTTTTTTTTTGCGAAACACAGTACAACGCAGACGCTCACATACACGTGCACACACTCACCCCTATATATGAACGCACGCACGCACACCCTACCCCTATGAGCACCTCCGAAAGACTGAGTCGGCGGTCGGGTCTTGAGATTGACGAAGTCACCATGGGCGCCTCGTTGTCGACGGGAACGTCGCCTCCCACTGAAGAATATTCCGACTAAATGAGAAACACCAATGTCAAATCTAGAATTTGAACTCTGGTGGACTGGGGAACAACCACCCTACAAACCATCCTATCACAGGCAGGTTCTCAAAGAAACCGTCGGTTTTACAACCAAGTTTAAGACGAAAAGGAGAAAGGAAATAATTTTTTCAGGTAAACACATGAGTGACAAAGCATGGCTGGATAAGAGTGTAGCTTTTAATTTCTCGCTGTCGACAGGAACGCGTGCGCAGTCGAGTCGACGGCGACGTGGTAACTGAATGAAACCGCAAAATATCTTCGGGTTCCACGCGATGCAAATCCCATTCTCGATCGGCTCATCTTGTTCATCGTGAAATGGGTGCTGCGTTGCGTAGTTCCATTATCCTTTCCTTCCTTTGAAACGGATTGAGGCCAGGGGCGGACCCAGAAAAAACTAGGAGTGGGGGCAAAACAAGTGACAGGGGCATTCTTTGTATAAATTTACAAAATCTGAAGAAATTCCTGTAAAATATGAACAAATACTACAACAATTCAAAAATTTGAGTGGGGGCCTAGGCCCCCACACAGCTACACTTGGGTCCGCCCCTGATTGAGCGGTGCTTTCTTTACACCTTAGGTCCTTAGAGCATCTCCATCGGGTTCCTCTAAATTTTATTTGACACCTCTTAAATTGTGTCCGCTTTGGGGTACCGGACATTTGTCCGGCCATTTCCAAGTTGCCTCCCACACCGGCACCCCAAACGCCGACCCATTTGCACATTTGATCATTTTTTTGACAATTTGCCACAAAATAACAACAAATCCGGCGAACACTTAAACGAAATTTAACAAGCGTACATTTTAAAAATTAAATGAAATTCAAACAATTAAACAAAATTTAACAAGCGCAAATTTTAAAACTGAAACGAAATTTAACAAGCGACATTTAAATTTAAATTAAACCCTGACCCCTAGATTTAGCGGCGCTTCCGGCGTTGTTCACAGATGTCGGAAGCGTCATCTGCTATTGGCGGTGGCAGCGAGACAGACTTGGGAGAGGGAGAAGGAGAGGTATACTGTGTGGGGGAGAGGAGAGGCACGCCGTGCGGCGTTTTAAAGCCGGCCGGCGGAGCGGGGTTGGGTGGCAAACTTAAACGCCGAGCACCGGTTTTCCTGACACGCATTGACGCTGACGACGCATATTCAGCCGCCGCCTGGGGGAGCCGCTGCGACGTAAACATGTGTACAGCGCGGCTCGACACGTCGTTTCGTTCTGTGCTCTGACCGTTCCGCCATTAAATGCTGCAATAATTTGACCGACGCTGTGTCTATGGCAGGTGGGCTCCGTCTGTTGGATGGTTTGTCCGACCACTGTCCGGCACCCCCGAGCAGGCCTCAAGTTTGGAGACCCTCTCGAAGCTGTCGGATAGAATTTGGGTCAGGCGGGTGTGGCCGGTGGAGATGGTCTTAGCAATGACCGTCTGATCGCTGCCGCCGTACGTTTCGCATCGACCGATAGCAACTGCCGCCGTGCCCATGAGGCAATGAGCTAGGTTCCCGAGCAACGAGCATGCATCGCCACAGCACGCGCACCGAGCCGATCGTCGACCGTACATGCAAGATTAGCTAGACGGCAGATACTGGAGTGAAGCACCGATGGCTGGCCAGAGATATATCGACGCTTGATTAACCAACCTTGCTGCATTTGCCTCAAAGCTTAAATTGTTTTTTTTCCTAGAAGGCTTAATATTTCTGATGCCTATAGCCACCTAGTTAGCTAGACTAAGATCTGCTTTCAGGGTACAGTAAAGGACACGGATTAGGCAAAAGTTGCTTAATTGCAAAAGCAGGTAGCTAGCAAGCCACAACACATGCCTTTGCTTTTATCACGTTGCCATGAAGGTGACATGGATCTCTTCCCTGTCTTTTCTTTTCCTTCAGCCATCTGTTTACCTTCTTCAGCTCTTAACAGTGACATCAGAGGCAGGTTATCCATAACATCTAACCACTTCTTTTGCAAGCTTTCCTCTCACTCGCTGTCCCGGTCCATCTCTCTGTTGCTAACCAATCGCCATTCATCCATCAGAGTATATATCCACTATTCTGCTCTTTGTTTATCTTTATGAGTGCTTATTGAACTAATCTGACAAATTAATCAGCTGGAGCAACATTGAAAACTTTCAGAGGGTTTTTTTTTATTTGGGTGAGCTTCGAAGACAGGGACAGAAAGATTTGACAGTCCTTAATGGTACCCCACCCTTTTATTTTTGATGAAGTGAGCCAACACAGGTATGCATTTGGCTGCCTCCGGTCTTCCCCCCCCTGTAGTCGTATGCATGTGTGCTGGACCTGCTATTCCAAGTCTATCAGCGAGCCAGTGCTGAATCATAAGTGCGATCTAATCGTAGATTATCCGCATGAGTTATGTATTTTATAAAGGAAATTATATTTTGGTGACTTCCTTATTCTCTTGAGTACCCACAAAGAGTACACGAAGACGACGTTTTTTTACACAATCATCTTGGTGCTTATACTTTTATTATATTTTCGCAGTGAGGGGTGCTATCCTGCTTCGGCATCTATCACGGTGGTCGAACTGCCAAATATATAAATATGATTTTATCGTACTTTGACACTTACCAAGGTAAAAACTAACCTATCCGTCAAATGGTACAAATCCATGACAAATCACCTGACTCTTTTCACCGAGTAACATTCTATTCTGTGGAAGCATATGCAAATCACAAGTGAAAGTTCTTAAAGTGTTAATTGTTATTGTGAATCATTGCAATACATGACATGAGGTATGACGTCGCACGGCTGGCAAATCAGGGCCGGGTAGAAGGGACGTTGGGTTACCATTATCCATATGAAATTATGGATCAACTAAAATTTACATAAACTCTCGTTTGAATCGTCCCACTAGCTCCATCTTTTATATCTCGACTTGCATCAAATTCTTTGGTGAAGAAAATGCAAAATACCAAACATTCAAAACTAATCTTGTTTGTATTTTTAAAACTGCATGAGCCACCCACCCCAATAGGCAGTAACTTAAAATTGCTAAACATATTATGACTGGGGACCTACTCCTTACAAAGTAGGTTACCGAATCGCTGCTTGATGATTTATGGTGCGGAAGGTGACTGAGAGCAGAATAAGAAAATAAACCGGAGAACCACTAACCAAAACAAAACCACAATCACCGGCAATACTACCAAGACGAGCCAAACCGTTGGATGACAATCTATCGGATCTAGTGCCGACGATCGCAATACATGTTATCGAGTATTCCGCCATGTTGTCCGCACATGGACAAGAATAAATAAATCATTGACATTTTCAATCCTTGCAGTATATGATGTCTCCGTCGTAAGACGTCGCTATTATAGGGTAAGACTAAGATCGAAAAAATTTAGAGTGCACCTCAACATTGAATCATGGTGCCCCACCTCCCAAAGCCCCCGTTTTAGAGTTTTTCCTCCGGCGGATAAAACATGTAAAACCAAGAGAATATCTTATCTCGACGGCATTTAGAGTTTTTCCTCCCTTGTTATCTTGGTGGATCAACAATTTATATTTTAAAAGAAAATCAATACGACTGGATCAAGTCATGGAGAATATTTCAAGCCGTACGTTGTGTCGAGTTTTTTAGGGTGAATTTTGTGTTGAGTTGGGTGCAACCTAAAATGTGCACCAGAATATTTACCAGCCACCGACCGAAGCTACCCATCTTGGATTTGGTCCAATATTTTTTTTCTCTCTTAATTTTCTCTCCCATTCTGGTCCTCGCTTCGCCCACCCAGACGCAGTGACTCCTCCTCCCACTGTTCCCCGACCCGAACGAACCCGACCGGCGACGCCTCCACCACCACCTCCTCCTCCACCACGAATTCCCCACAGGTTTCTGCAGGAATCCATCCAGTTTGCGCCCTCTCCTTTCCGCCCGGGCCAATTCGCGTGGAAATTTGGGGGAAAAGGCGCGATTTTTTCGCCTTTTGCTTTACCCTCTGAGCCCCATCTTCCCTTTTGACCCCGCGCGGCTCTTCTTTTCATCGGTGTCGCCGATCGGATAGGCGCGGTTTCAACTCCGGAGGCCTCGATTTGATCTGGTGAGGTTCGGTTTTACCCTATCGTTCTCGTGTGATGCGTGATTTCCTTCCTTTTTTTCAATTAAATGGATTTCCTTTTTCGATGCTTCTCACGGCGTGTGCTTTGATCAGGTGGAGAAACGATGGATTTGGGTTTGTAGCGCGGTCTGATCGGGGACTTGTTTCGTCAATCCGTTATGATTAAGCAAATCTTGGGCAGGCTCCCCAAGAAGCAGGCCAAGTCGGCGAGAAGGATTTCTCCGGAGCCGGCTCCTCGCTGACCAGTCCGACGTCTGATGCAAGAACCACGACGGATTTGACCATGTCTAGTAGGATTGGAAATCCAAACAATTATGCCGCCGTGGGCGCGAATCCTGGCCAGAGTTACAGCAACAAGAACGCCGGTGCTGGTGCCGGTGTCAGCAATGGTTTTACTGCCCCGCCTGCGTATGAGGCGCTCCCAAGCTTCCGGGATGTGCCGCCTTCGGAGAAACCTGGCCTGTTCCTCAGGAAGCTCGCCATGTGCTGCGTGGTGTTCGACTTCACGGACCCGACAAAGGATGTGAAAGAGAAGGAGATCAAGAGGCAAACATTGCTTGAGCTCGTGGATTATGTCACCTCTGCCACCGGCAAATTCCCAGAGCCTGTTGTGCAAGAGGCTGTCAACATGGTATCCACAAACTTGTTCCGGGCCCCGAATCCCGCGCCAAGGGAGAACAAGGCACTCGAGTCATTTGATTTGGAGGAGGAAGAGCCTGTCATGGACCCGGCATGGCCTCACCTGCAGATTGTCTTTGAACTGTTCTTAAGATTTGTTCAGTCTCCTGAGACAGATGCCAAGATGGCCAAGAGATATGTCGATCAGAGTTTCATTCTCAAGCTGCTTGATCTCTTCGACTCGGAGGATCCTAGGGAGAGGGAGTATTTGAAGACAATACTTCACAGGATATATGGCAAGTTTATGGTGCACCGTCCGTTCATCAGGAAGTCGATTAATAATATATTCTACAGATTTATATTTGAGACAGAAAAGCATTATGGGATTGCAGAGCTGTTAGAGATTTTGGGTAGTATAATCAATGGTTTTGCTTTGCCACTCAAGGAAGAGCATAAATCGTTTCTAGTCCGAGCGCTGATACCACTCCACAAACCAAAATGCGTTAGCATGTATCATCAGCAACTGTCGTACTGTGTCACTCAGTTTGTTGAGAAAGATTGCAAGCTTGCTGACACTGTTATAAGAGGTTTACTTAAGTATTGGCCCATCACAAATAGCTCAAAGGAGGTGATGTTTTTGGGCGAGTTAGAGGAGGTACTGGAAGCTACCCAGCCAGCAGAATTCCAGAGATGCATGGTTCCGCTTTTCCGACAGATTGCCCGCTGTTTAAGTAGTTCTCACTTCCAGGTAAAATTGAAATTGCAGAGTGCCAAAAACCCCACACGTATGATATTTACTTCTTAATTGCTCATTGAAGTTCTCACCTGTGACAGTATTTGCTTGTGCCGTGACATTCTAGAACTAAGATTGATGTGCTGCATTTAGTGGAATCAGATAGTTATGTTAGCCGTTTCCTGGTCAATTTAATTACTTCATGATTAATTCCTTGCAAACAGCCAGATATTGAATCGATTAAGCTGTTGATTATAACTTGGCCATGAACAAGGCCATTGTTTTGCTACTTCAAACTTCTCCAAGTCCCGAAATTCTCAAGAACTATCTTTATCTGGAGAGATCGAGGTTGAATAATGGTTGATGAGAAAATTATTGCAAGAGTTGGGTTTGCTGAATTACCTTGTATCCCTTATGAATACTGGTACCAAAAGTGTCATGTCAGTATCGGAAAGCATACATCAACTTTATCACATTACCCCTCTATGTAACTATAGCTGACAAAGGTTGAATCTAGATAAGTGGTGCTTTATATTAACAATTAAGTCTGCCATTATTAAATTATCATCGACGTGTGTTCATCGTTTTATTAATATACTAGCATTACATCATATCTGGATATGATATGAGAACAGAACCTAGGTGTGGTTAGTTTCACAGCTTCCTAGTGCACCCATTTAACTTTTGTTTCCTTGAGATATAATCACCTTTACTGATAGCAAGTCACCACTTCATCGTAGTAAGACAGTTAATACTGTATGGTCTCTTATGGATCTTGTTATTTCGTGATATGTATGTGTCGTTTATTGTGGGTGCGATAGCTGAAGAAACTGGCACCTTTTTCCTGTATTTAGAATCGTCTTGAAAGTACATCTGTGTTTATTTCTATCCTTCGATCACTAAGTTATCATTCGAGCTCCTGTGTTCTTACTAATATGTATAAACTGGGTTTCTATGTATATAATATTTTCATATAATTATTCATAATGCTCTCTCTCAAAAAAAAGCTATTTTCATACACAAGCTGATTTTATTCTGGTCACCATGGTTTTTAAGGCGGTAAGGCGTCCTAAGGCGGAGGGGGGCCTCACCACCTAAGCGCTTAAAGCGTAAGGCGTGGCGACGCCTTAGACAATTTTAAATAATTATGACAGAATAATATGGCAGCTATATAGTAGATATAAATACCTTGAATTTGCTGGTTGTTGAGCCCATATAGCATCCATCTCTCCTCTCCCGAACAAAAATCTGCACAAACATGAACATATATGTTAGAACATACATAACAGACCACAATTGGTAAAAAAACAGAGAATTAAATGAGGGTACAAGTGCAAAACAAGATGACAAACATGAGTGCATTACATATTACATAACAAATGGTCCAACGCAATGCAAGTCCAGAACATAAAGTAGGTCCACAACACAAAATAAAATAGGTTCACAACATAAACCAGTGGTCACAATACAGTATATCCTTAAATTATCATACCTGCTATTCACTTTTCGTGGAGGCCTGAAAGGTAGACTTATATATATTGTTTGATCATATTCAGATAGGATGTGAGAACAGAACCTAGATGTGGTTAGTTTCACAGCTTCCTAGTGCACCCTTTACTGATTTACCCTTTGTTTCCTAGAGATATAGTAAGTCACCACTTCATCATAGTAAGACAGTCAAAACTGTATGGTCTCTTGTGGATCTTGTTATTTCGTGATATACGTATGTATCGTTTATTGTGGGTGCGACGGCTGAAGAAACTGCCACCTTTTTCCTGTATTTAGAATCACCTTGAAAGTACACTTGTGTTTATTTCTATCCTTTGATCACTAAGTTAGCATTCTGAGCTATGTTTACTTGAAATGCTTCCTGGACTGAAACTGGCCAAAAATATATATATTGGTATTGAATTTGGGCTGATTGTATGTCTATGCTGTAAATAGTACATGACATAAAGATCACTAAGTTAGCATTCTGAGCTGCTGTGATAATGCCCTCTTTAAAAGCAAGCTACTTCCACACACAAGCTGTTTTTATTTTGGTCACAAAGACACAAACTCACAATACAGTATATCCTTAAATTATCATGCCTACTATTCACTTTTCGTGGAGGCCTGAAAGGTAGACATATATGTTGTTTATTTGGCTGTTTATGGTGTGTTATTGAATGCAGTAACAACTGGTTCCACTGATAGAGAATAATAGTCTATACTTAGTCTTGCACCTCGTGATCTTTTTGTGATTTTATGGTAGTAGGACCATAGGATAAATTATTCTATGTTCCGTAATGTTTCCATGCTACTTGTTTAGTATATAAGTTAATGATGCATCTGTTCTTTTATTTTACAGGTGGCAGAGAGAGCTTTGTTTCTGTGGAACAACGATCATATTGATGGTTTGATCAAACAAAACAGCAGGGTGTTACTGCCCATAATCCTTCCTGTGTTAGAACGAAATACAAAAGGTCATTGGAACCAGGCAGTGCAAAGTTTGAGTCTTAATGTCCGCAAAATATTCTTGGACCATGACCCTGTACTGTTTGAGGAATGCCTTAAGAAGTTTCAGGACGACGAAGCTCAAGGAGCTGTGGTGAGATCAAAACGTGAGGCTACATGGAAGCGCCTGGAGAAGTTGCCTTGTCAAATCTACAAGCAGCAAGGCCAGAGGCAATAGTCCACCAGCAGAGTTCTTCTACCTAACTTGCCTGCTGACTTGCACATGAGCCGCTCTTTCGCAGGATCGAGTTGCATCGCTGACATGAATGCGCATGGATGCTTGCCTTTTGTTGCCTGTTCCTAAACATCTGACATGTAAATACGACCTAGATGATGAACGTGCGAAGCTTTTCGGTTCTTGCGAGATGGTGAATTCGGTTTCGTCTCTAGGAACGAAGGGAAGGAGGCAAATTACCTGTCCTGGGCTTATATAAGGCTTATGTACAACAGGTCGATGTGGCGCTTACACTTGCTTGTTGAAGGTGATTTTGTTGAAATGTAATGCGTTATGTATGAACAACTTCTAGTTTTGTCTTGGTAATATGAACTGGTGTACATGTTTTTGCTTCAGTAGATGTAATGCAAATTCGGAAGCATGCATGCTTTTTTTACTTACTATGAAAATATATATTCTATGAAGCAAATGGCAAGAGGGGTCGCTTCAGGGTTTGGCCTATCAAATTGAACAAAGCATGTTAGTAAGATATGAGACGAATGACCATGGTTCACTGATTGCTTGACTGAGGGGATCTTGTAGGTTTCAACATCAGGGACAGTTGAAGATGAGATATTGGAGGAAACCAAATCTTGAGCCATTATAGCTAAAGAAGATTTGGTTCCGTCCAAATCTCACATTCAGCTTCCGAGGTTCTTCAGACAAGTTTTAAGCTGCTCATCCAACTCTGACTACCTTTGAGTGTCTGACACATGAACGTGAATATTGGAGGAAACCAAATCTGTAGTCTTACTCTGCAGCAAGATTTGGTCCCATCCAACGCTCAAATTCATCTGCCAATTCTCTTCTCGATTGTGGTTTAGGCAGCGCTGAAGATGAGACGTTGGAGAAAACTGAACTCCTGAAGAAATGTCTCGGACATGGAAGAGTTCAGTCTCCTACAACTCTTTACTTTCAGAGCCACCCGTGTGTTTTGGCTTGAAAAATCCAGAGTTATGGGAACCCCTTTATAGATCAGATGAACATCAAGTTCCTGCCCTGCTCCATGCTATTATCCTCCAGCACGAGTTGCACATGCTCAGAAAACGGTTCTGAAGGGCCGTCCTGCTTTCCAACAAACTCTGACCAGGATTATCCTTTGCTATGTATGCTCTCTTGCATTTCAGATACTTTTACTCATGCAGAACAGGGATGCCATGATCTTGTATATGCTGAAATATGAATTCTTACTTGGATACAAAACACAAACAGATCTTGAGTAGTTACTACCAGATGATCTACAGTTAAAACACACTGTTTTTTTTTTTACTTTTAGTGCCAATAAATTAGCACAGGACAGGGTAGTCCTAGCATCCACACAGCGAGCGAGTGATTCTCTAAATCTTTTTTCATTTAATACGCTGATGCCTGAGTCAAGAGGAGGTGAAGAATCTCGAGTCCTGCAGCCAGTGTACTGTACTGTACTTAGTACTGTACAAAGAAAAAGGTAAAGAAGTTGCAGGAACATCTTAGTGCAGTCAATAAAGTATTATTGCCAGTTTGCCAGGACAATGTCTTTTTTTTTCGAACCTAGCGGACAATGTCTTTTTATGATAGCTTTTTGGCTAGGGCTCGGCATTAGTTGGTTTTGGCTGCATGTTTCCAGGGTTGGCAAATATCATGCAAGTTGCAATGCAATTGCTTAACTATGGTCCAACAAGGGTTAATCCTGTGTTTAATACGTACGGCGACCCTTTAAAGGACCACATTTGACTACCTTTAGCCTTTTGGGTAGGGTCTTCTTAGCTTTAGGTCCCTCTATCAAACAAAGTGGAGAATAATTGAAGAGTATCTGAAACCACGAAAAATAATTTATTTATGCAGGAATTTGTTCTGGTCAAATCGTGATGAAACTTCTCAGTGGAATAAAGCATTCTGTGTGACCACTCAAAAAAAAAACATTCCGTGTGCGTTGAATTTATGATAAAATATATTACTAGGAATATATTGGGGAGGAGAGCTTCTTGTGCATCCGATCTCGTATCATTTTTCCCCGTTGTATGTCAAAACGCTATAGCATTTGAAACACATCTATGCGGCAAATTGTTGTGTGCATCAGTGCATGCAACAAATCTCATTATTCTGTGCGAAATGGTAAGAAAAATAATATATACATCAGTAGCGGCGCACTTGTTTCCCATGCCGCCGCGACAACTCTTTCTTATTTTCAACTCTCTACTACCATGTAGTTAACAAAACTAATAATGCAACAACGACATCATCAAGATTTCTTGGATTTTAAACTTTCAAAAAAAAATCTCTCAAGCGGATAATCCGTTTTCACCGTTGACTTAGATGCAGCAAGATTCTAAAAAACTATATCCCGCGTTGACATATTTAAACAACTTTTTGCTCCCCCTAGTTGCCAACTTATTATCATTTAGTTGTCGGGATACACGCTTCTTGGTTGCCAAGTTATTATAACTTGGTTTCCATGTTCCTGCGACTCATTCTCCATAATACAAAGATGTATGATACTGCTTTTGATGGAATGTTATCATCTCTAGTTGTTGGCAATACTAGAATACTCGCTCTGTAGCTTTGCATAATATTGCAATGCCCAAAAACATGTGACAATTGTGCATTATTATCCTGCAACTATTCCTTGTTAATTTTAGTAACCACAATATACAAAAAAATGGCAACTTCTTCTTGAAGATGAACTCAACAGTGAAGACAAATAGGATTAACGGTTTATGAGATAAACCATTTTGAATATCCAAATTTAGCAATTATTGCAATAATGTCAGTGATGAGATGGTAGATTCTGCATGCATGCATGTACTCTCTCCATAAGGGTGGAGCTCCATTGGGAATCCGCCGCAATGTATGCTTAACAGGGCACATGCCCCAGTAAATAGCCGAACACAAAACTTGTCCACAATCATTCCAACATGTTGTGTGTGTATTAAACAAAATGTACACATGCTCGCAACTTATCAAATAAACATATGTAACATCTAAAACTGCGAAAATCATGGACCTTGCACCGTCAACAACCGGTATGCGGTCTCACCGCCTAGAGCTCTCCGGCGACGAATCTGGCTCGTCCAAGCCCCGAAAAGGATTCTTATCACACCAACATAAAACCGAAAGAACCATGAAATGAGTTTGGTCGACTTTAGACCTGTTCCTATCACCACACCATCTTTCAGAGCTCGCCGTCATGGAGAATCTCCGTTGTGGAGTAGAGCAACACAGTCATATGCGAGGCGGGGTTGCGGAACTCGGTGCTGATGCATAACTGCGGCCACAGTAGGACGAGGCAACAGGGCTGCAGGGGAAATTAAACCAACAATATAAAATATAAATGTTGCATATTAATCTATGTAAGGTTTAAAATCGGTGTTGATACCTTTTAAACCAAAAAAATGGTATTATTAGATACTACAATTCATCTGTTTATACTCGAAATTGGGACCGACCATAATGTTTTACCAAATTTGTATATATATGATCAATTTGGACCAAAAAAGGAATATATGTATTTCCTTCTACAATTAATCGCATGGGGAGTACCTCCAAATGTAACCACTCTGTCCTCCCAATTAAATGTCTTGAAACGAAAGCAGCAAAGTGTATGAAAACCGAATGAACGCCTTCTTTTGGTGTTAACACTTTTTTTCTTATGAATAGATTTTATTCTACTCCAAGAAATCCTATGGTGAACATATAGAACTGGATACCTTCCCCCATGTGCACACCAATAATTGCTGTTACAAACTCTCGTACCCCGCACCATACTATCTGACTTTTGGGTCCCCTGTGTGGGTCCCACACGTCATTCTCCTTCTCTGCCTGAGACTCTAACCCCGCTCCACGTGCCGCCTCCTAATTGGCCAAGCGTGTCCGTGCCGTTACCCCGACCTCACCAGCCATAGACCGTATGACCATCGGGACCCACCCGTCATCCCCTAAATCGCGCCGCCGACCGCGTCGTTCCTGGCTTCTGCCACCGACGTCTGGGGACAGGTAAGAGCAGAGGGCCCACCCGTCGGCCGCGTGCGCGCGGGTATAAACGCCACCGCCGCTGCGGCGACGGCTTCCCACCCCGAGCAACCACCGCTTCGGTTTCTGCGGCCACCTCGTCACCACCTCACCGCCTGCGGCAACGAACGAGGGGACGGGAGAGAGAGAGAGAGAGACAGAGCGCGAGCACGCCGTCATTCCGGCCGCCGCCGACGCGTGAATGGTGCTGCCCGTCGCGTTGTCGTGGATCTGAGCCGGTGTCGGGGCGGAGGCGACGGCCGGACGGTTCCCGACATGGCCGTGTCGGCGAAGGAGCGGAAGCTGAGCAGGCTCGGGAGTGGTAAGGGGGCAAACGGAGGTGGAGGAGGAGGCGCGAGGAGCGGCCTCCGGCCTCCGCCGGCGGGGACGCGGCGGCGGCTTTTCGCGGCGTTCTTCGCCTTCCTCTGCGCCGGCGCGGTCGTCTTCGGCGGCGTGCACGCCATTGGAGGTGAGCCCCTTCCCTGCTCCTGGAATCTGGAGCCCGCGTGGGGCGAATTGTGTCTTGGTTGGGTTTAGGTGGCTCAGTGGAATTGTTTATTTTCTCATGGAAATCTCGTGGCTACACTACAGCGTGGTCGGATCAATTCGAATTGGTCGAAAAATAATCCATTTTTATATGCGAATTTTCGTTGGTGTTCATCTCTGGGGAGGTGAAAAATAAAAGTTGGACTCTTTCTCGTGGAGTCGCTGTAGATCTGATGGTGTCTTACCACTGGCGGAAAAAATTGCAGTTCTCATCACTCGATTTCTGTATGGCTCGCCTGCTCGATTTGAGCAGCTTGCCGTTTCTGGATCGTAACGTGAGTCATCGAGTCACATGCTGCTCCCTTTGACTGATTTTGATCCCATAACAGAATAGAAAAAGCTCACGTCTTCACATGAAATGTTTGTGTTGTGCGTCTGAATTTAGGCACGCTTTTTTTTAATCCGTTTTGGTTATTCCTCCTTGTGATGATGTGCTAATTGACCTCGTGTTCTTCTGATTGTGCAGCGTCCTTCCGGCCGGTGCTCATGACGGCGTGGCCGTCGGCGACCCTGAACGCCCTCTCCTCAGAGCGCCGGGTGCAGCAAGCTGGTGGAGATGGTGCTGGCACTGTTTTGCCTTCTGTCCAAATTCGGCACGCCGTCGCTCTGCCGGACCATGTTCTCCTAATCCTCAGAGATGGATCTTTGCTGCCAGCTTCTGGGCAGTTCGAGTGCCTGTACTCCATTACCAACTCAACCCAGCTGCGCCATCCTCCCCTCTCGGTAGCCGCCTTGCCGGATGGACCCAGCCTCGTGCATTGCCCTGCCGGACCTTCTGGGGTGGCTGTGTCCCTGTCGCTGACCCAGTCGCCTCCGGTGCCACCGTTCCAATGGGACCGGCTCGTGTACACGGCGCTTCTTGACACCCGGGATAACTCCACCATTCTGTTTGCCAAAGGGATGAACCTCCGCCCAGGCCGTCTCGGTGTGCCATCACGGTACGAGTGTGTCTTCGGCCGGGACTTGTCGAAGCCGAAGTTTGTTGTCACGTCCCCTGTGCTCTCTGCTGCGCAGGAGACATTCCGGTGTGTGACACCTGTCCGTGTTCGCCGGTACCTCAGGATGACAGCTGATGGGAACAGCAACAGAAACAGTGATGGCAAGCCTATGTTGGTCTCCATCAGAACCAAAGGCCGCGGGAGCTCTACACTCCCTTCAATCGCACAACCAGAGCCACTTCCTAGGTATAACAGGCACCGACGTACCAGGCATCGGCAGCAGAAAGCACACTCAATGTGCGTATGCACCATGCTTCGCAACCAAGCACAGGTCCTCCGGGAATGGATCATCTACCACTCTCATATCGGTGTGCAACGGTGGTTCATCTATGACAACAACAGCGATGATGGCATTGAGGAAGTCCTCAATACTATGGATCCATCCACATACAATGTGACACGCTACTTGTGGCCTTGGATGAAATCTCAGGAGGCTGGATTTGCACATTGTGCGCTCAGGGCCCGGGAGAGCTGCGAGTGGGTGGGGTTCATCGATGTCGACGAGTTTTTGCACTTCCCTGGCAACCAAACTCTACAAGATGTCCTCCGGAATTACTCAAGCAGGCCACGGATTGGTGAACTCAGGACTTCATGCCACAGCTTTGGTCCATCAGGCCGGACTAAGATTCCCAAGAAAGGAGTCACAACAGGCTACACCTGCCGGTTGGCTGCGCCGGAGCGCCACAAGTCAATTGTCCGGCCAGATGCATTGAACCCATCACTGATCAATGTGGTGCACCACTTCCATCTGAAGGAAGGGATGAAGTATGGAAATGTTGGTCAGGGAGTGATGCTGATCAACCACTACAAATACCAAGTCTGGGAGGTGTTCAAGGACAAGTTCTCTGGGCGTGTCGCGACTTATGTTGCCGATTGGCAAGACGAGGAGAATGTTGGATCCAGGGACAGGGCACCAGGTCTAGGGACCAAACCAGTGGAACCAGAGGATTGGCCGAGTCGGTTCTGTGAAGTATATGACACCAGTTTGAAAGAATTTGTGCATAAAGAATTCACAGATCCACAGACTGGAAATCTTCCATGGTAGATGGTTAAGCACTTCATTTGATCCACACATCACACAATACATGGCATGGAGAAACAACAGACAGCAGAAAGAAGAAACACGAATGGGATAGGTAGCAGGGTGATTTTTGCTCTTTGGTATATGTTTAGGCTTTGTTGTTAGGTTGCTGTCCTTAGTTTAGAATCATCCTTTTCTTTTAACATATCATACCTAAGAGAGAAATGATCCTTTTGTAGCTACACAGATAAGTAGAACAATGCATATAAGGAATTACTTGACTTTATTTTCTGTCTTGTCGTCTAATTATACTGTAGATCTGAAGAAGTAGAATTACAATGCTAACCTAGCTGATCAGCAATCTATGCAAGCAAATTGCTCATGAAGAGCAAGTGGTCCTGCAAGAATATTTGACTTTTCATGGAAAATTTACACCCGGACAATCAATGCCGCCTGCTTTCTTTTACTTTATTTGATATATGCATGATGACAACCTTATGCTTAGCATCTTTAGACGTAACTCCTAGTTGCTTTGGGGAAAGTACATTCTCCTATCAAATCAGCCAATTTTTTAGAGAAAATCAAATCTAAAGCATCTGGATCCACATCCAGATCATTCTCATAACCATTGCTTTCTTCTCCATCTTTCATTACTGAACTTTCAGGGAGGATTGGTTAATTGCTTAATTAACCTAACACACACACGCAGACTAGATAAAACCTAGGCTTCTTTTCTTCTTGAACTCCAGTGCCTGAAAAGATGGTCTGTCTACACACTCTCCAAAGGTTCCAGTTCTGTATTATTCTACCACTATCCTAGGTCTACCAGGACAGGTTTCTCCTAGTTTAGGTCAAAGGTTGGAATCAGACTGACAAAACCTTCTTTTTAATTTGCCTATAATCTCCACTCCCCAGATCAGCCATTGTTTGATTCCATACGTTTGGTTAGCTGTACCAATCAAGGAATGCTGTGGACAAGAACACGAGAGCCCGGGTTGGTGCCTTCTGGGGGTGCTGCCATCTGGTGGTGTGCTGATGAAGACTGGAGGAGTAAACTACACAAT
This sequence comes from Poa pratensis, assembly GCA_947311845.1. NCBI lineage: Eukaryota > Viridiplantae > Streptophyta > Magnoliopsida > Poales > Poaceae > Poa > Poa pratensis. The sequence goes on from CAMZMU010000068.1 coordinate 13,911,545, forward strand.
TGAGCTTGGGATTCGGCCGTATGGTGCCTATCAGTGTAAGAGTAATAGTACAATAGTCCACATGTGTATAATAATAGCGGTATTTGCAGTGCTTGTATGTGGACATATGAGCTGCCCATGATAGCTGAATACTGTTCATAGGTAGGCTGCATCTTGGAAGGTCAGCAGTGCCTGAATTTCTGGCGGGTAAGCTGGCACATCACACCATTGATTTTGCTTGTCTCTCTCCGTGAAACAGCAAAGTTGTGCTTAGGCAAACTGGAGGGATGGGATTTGGATTGTATAGTCAGAGGTAGAAGGTGTTGTACAAGTGTAGAAGAGAATTGTTCCTGATGATACAGGGCACAGTGCCATGATCCACATGAGGTTTACTGTTGGCTCCACACTATCTGTAACCTGTTAATCACTACATATTGCAACTGCGTTGACAGTTACACTGGTGATCTCTGTGCAAAAACTACAGATTCTTGTACTTTGCCAGAAAGAGTTTGCCGGGGCTCTTCTTGCCTTGTGGAGCTTTGAGTCACTAGCTAGCATGATGAATTCATTGATCCATGATGTGTACAGAGTGGATGTGCCTGCAATCATTTCTTTTTCATTTCCCTTTTGCCATTTGAATATATATACTGAATAAAAGAAGATAATACATTACAAAAAAGTCACGAGACAGCGAGAAGAAATCCCAGTGGCGGTGGCGGACGCTGAGGTGTTGTCGGCTGATGCTAGCTCGAGAAGCGATCTTTCGCCGCGTGCTGGAGCATTCGGCCGTTCTGCAAGTAAAATAACTTAGGAAACTAGTAACAAAATATGGGATGTGACACTTGTCTAGTTCCGGGCATTATTCTAGCACTATCCTAGGTCTACCAGGACATCTCATGGTTAAGGTCAAAGGTTTGAATCAGACTGACAAAACCTTGTTATCTTGCCTAATCTCTATTCCCCAGATCAGCCATTGTTTGATTCCACCATACGTTTGTTTAGCTGTACCAATCAAGGAATGCTCTGGGCAAGAACACGAGAGCCCGATTTGGTGCCTTCTGGTGGGGCTGCCATCTGGTGTTGCTGATGAAGACTGGAGGAGTAAACTACACAATCGAGCTGTGATTTGGCCGTATGGCGCCGCATCGGAGTACAATAATAGTCCATATGTATAATAATAACAGTATTTGCAGTGCATGTATGTGGACATATGAGCTGCCATGCGTGATAGCTGAATGCTGTTCCTAGGTAGGTTGCACTTCGGAAGGTCACCGGTGCCTGAATTTCCGGCAGGTAAGCAGCTGGCTGGCTCACCACACCATTGCTTGTCTGCATGGCGCAGCAAAGTTGTGAGTCCAAGGCAGAAGGTGTTGTATAGAACTGTTACTGATGATACAGGTCAGAGTGCCATGATCCACATGGGTTTATTGCTGGGTTCCACACTATCTGTACCCTGTTAGTTACTGCATATTGTGAGATTGGTTACAATTATGCTGGTGATCTCTCTGCAAACCCACATATATTCTTTTTTTTTTGTTTGAGGTGTACCACGCGATCCCACATATATTCTTTTACTTACCGAATCTAATACTATTTGTTCGTTTCTGTCCTCACCAGAAGGATTTTGCCAGTGTTTTTATTTTAATAATGAGGGCCATACTACCCCACTTAATTATAGAATTTTGCCTGGCTGGCTGGCTTCCTTTTCCATTGTGGAACTTTGACTAGCTGGCTGGCATCATGCATTCGTGATATGTAAAGACCGGATCCGTCTTGCCATCATTTCTTTTTCACCTTTTGTCATTTGAGTATATGTACTCAATAAAAGAAACTCATAAGAAATGTCAAGAGGCAGCGATAAGAAATATTGGTGCGGTGGCGGCTTGATGTTAGGAAGGTGGGCGGATGCGGAGGCGCTGTCGGCTGACGCTAGCTCGAGAAGCAATCGCTCGACGCTGTGCTGGAGCATTCGACGGCTCCACCGTTCTGCAAGTAAACCCCAGCTGCATGGCCGCCAACTCGACGAATCAGCAGCAGGAGAAGAAGGGCAGTCCCACTAATACGCCTAATAATACCAAGAACGTGCGTGGAGAACGACATGGACGTGCACGCGTCGTCTTGTGGCTTCACATGTTTGTTCTCCTTAGGACTCCTTTGATTCGTAGGAAAAGAAAAGTGTAGGAATAGGAAACCAATAGGATTGGATGACGTGACTAATTGAATCCTATGGAAAGAGATAGTTCATTTGATTGTGGTGAAGAAATTTTCCATGAGGTTAGACCTCGTGTTATTCTCCTATGAAGTTTGCACTACAAGATTCGTATAGGAATTTTTCCTATGAGATGTGATCTTATGAATCAAACGGCTTATAAGGGAAAAAAAACCATAGGATTCCAATACTACACATATCCTTTAGAAATCCTATGAATCAAATGAGCCACAATATTTTCAGTGCATTCAAAGGGATCGAAGGGATTCCGGAAAATCCACAATATTTTTTTTTAGCTAATTTTAGATGGAATAATCTCAAAGTATCCCCAGAATTCATCTCATTTATTATGTAGATTAAAAACACTAATGGTGCGTTCGGATGTTTGCATTGAGGCTAGATATTGGATATTCGGGTGGTTTCAGCCCCGAATATCTGAAATCAGTGCGTTTGGATGTGCTAGATATTCATCATGTGTATTCGCGTCGAATATTGAGGTGCAGAACTTTTGCCTGCGGAGCCTGTTCCCGAATGTCTTTGGTTGGAGCTCGACATTGTGGGATATTCGTGTCGAGCGTACCGCTTCGCTCCCAACGCCGCTGCCTCCTCGTCACCGTCTCCTCGCGCCGCTGCCTCCTCCCGTCGGCGGATGAACATGGCCTCCCCGTGGCTCCCAGCGCCGCCACCTCGCGCCGCCGAGCACGGCATCCCCGCGACTCCCAGCGCCGCCACCTCACGCCGCGCAGGGCCGCCTGCTCGCACGGCCGAGCCGCGACTCCCAGCGCCGCCCAGAGCCGCCTGCTCGCGCGGCCGAGCTCGGCCTCCCCGCGGATCCCAGCGTCGCCCCCTCACACCGCCCAGGGCCGCCTGCTCGCGCGGCCGAGCACGGCCTTCCCGCCGCCTCCTCGCTCCCCACTTAGCCCTGGTCTCTCCTCGGTCCTCGCGGTAGCACCGCCGACGGGCTGCTGCCCCGCATGCCACACAGAGGACGATGGGTGTGTCTGGACCTGATTGCTTTCTTATTTCTGTCCAGGGACCTGTCTATAAATATTTGGACATATCTGTAATTTAAATCCTAGACTTGGAGGACCTATTAGTAAAACATATGATATAATAATTTTTATCTGGCAGTTCCGTAAGGTCTCGTGACGGTGGATGGTACCAATAATATGGTTATTTTGTATAATTTTGGCATTGAATAACAGTAATATGAATATCCAATATCTGGCACTTTTATACCATCCAAACAACATTTGATATTCAAACTCAATATTTTGTCTGGGTCTGAATATCTAACACATCCAAACAAAAATATTGACATTCAAACTCAATATCAATATCATATTCAACCCAATATCAATATGGAGCTCCCAATGCGAACATCCGAACGAAGCATAAAGTGTATTGGGATGGAAAATATCTGTGAAAATTTAAGAAGACTGGGTCAAAGGAATAAATTCATCAATTCCCTCAAATCGTCAATGGGATGAAATTAGACCCCATATAAACAAGGCCTTATTGTTTTGTTCAACATATTTTTCGTGTTATCATGGCCTACACGCGTACGTATAAACCTGGCAATTAATTTACATAAATTTTAGGATCTGGGACTGCAATGAATACACAAATCATATGTTGCCAGTAAAAAAAGAAAAAAAATACACGTTTAATATTTTATTTTATTTTCTGAAACGAGGATACACGTTTGATATGATTTATGTCTTTTTAGGCATGGCCAGCAATCTCAAATCCATGATATACAAACAGAAAGCAAAAAGGATTTTTTTTTTTGGCAAACTCTGCTGCCTTGTGACCATGAGGTCACGGGTTCAAGTCCTGGAAACAGCCTCTTGCATAAATGCAGGGAAATGCTGCGTACTAAAGACCCAAAGTGGTCGGACCCTTCCCGGACCCTGCGCAAGCGGGAGCTACTGCACCGGGGCTGCCCTTTTTTTTTTTTTGGCAAACTCTGGTAGTCCTGGCAGGCTCTTAGGCCACTAAATCTGGCCTATCAGGTGACCATATTAAGTTAAAAAAAGGAGACCATATGGGCCAACAGCAAATGAACTTATTTAGTGTGTTTGGTGTAAGCTGCACATGAAAAAACTCATGGCCTTGATCACTGCAGCAAACTGGAAATTCTGACTGAAAGATCACACCTTCACGCTAGTCCTTCACTCAGCTCCTCTTGCGGCTACTACTGCTGAGATATAGGCACATTACATTCAAAACAGAGCTTTCGATCCTGAAGATGCATGTTCACCCAATCAGCCTACCTAGCCATGTCTTACCTGCTAAGCAAAAGGAAAAAGCAGGTTCCTCATCCTACTAAAGAAACAGAACTGGACTTGAGGCGTCAGAATTCTTCGTCAGGCAGAAACAGAAACGAAAGTGTAGCCTCTTGGTTCATCTGTAAGAAGGAAGCTCTCCTCCAGGAAGATCCCAGTTGTCACGCCTGTCATCGTCGGTGACTCCCTCCTTCGGCTCCTGCTCCTCGTCAAATGGGTATGGACCCTTGAAGCGCCTGCAAGAAAAAAGACTAGCACCAATTAGGAGGAACAAAACTACAGTTGGGATAATGAAACTGGAGGTGCTTCTGAATCACAAAGTATAGTGACCCTTTCAAAGAACTAGGTACGTCCCTTGCACACTACAAAGTTCAGTATAAACAGGCCGTGTGATTCTTCAATGGACAATCGACTTGGGTCACCGCATAGGTTTCTATGAATTGGCAATGCACATTGCCGCCATGCATTCATGATCAGCAACATACACGAAGGCGACGGACCACAGAACGGTTTGCATGAATAATTTGATGTCCATAGTTCCATTTGAAACCATACTGTACCAACATTATCCAGCTAGCTAGCAATAGTTGAATTTCTACTGCTAATATGTGTACCGAGTACTGTTATCCGACATGATCAACATAGCAATCCGATGTAATATATGAGTTTGATGCTTAATTTGGAGGCAACATCGTGTTAAAATCTTATAAACGCTGCCAAAATGTTACAGAAACAACGATGGAGTCTCCGATTCTATCCGTTGGAAGTTCACTAGTGATGGGTGTTACACTGCCAAGTCGGCCTACAAAATGCAATTTGAAGGCATCATCAACACCGACCTCAACACCATGGTTTGGAGGCCATGGGCTACTCTCAAATGCAATTTTTTGCATGCTTGTGCTCCAAAATAGGATATGGACAGCGGATAGGCTCCAACGGAGAGGGTGGCCAAATTGTGGGAATTGCCCTCTTTGCAACCAAGTGCAAGAATCGACAAGCCAGTTGCTCTACAAATGCCGGTTCACCACGCGCGTTTGGAAGGAGATGCTAACTTGGTGTAGGTGCAATGAAATTCTTCCAGCGCTTTGGGCTAATGACCCAAATGTGGCGAGTGGTGGTCTAAGCTCGTCACCAACCATTCGGTGGCTAGGAAGGCGATGTCCTCCATCATCATGCTAATCTCTTGGGAAATTTGGAAAGAGCGTAATGCTAGGGTTTTTAGGCATGTCGCCTCGCCGGCTTTTCTGGTTGTTTCACGCATCAAAGATGAGGCGAGAGCGTGGGCTTTGGCCGGAGCCAAAATTTTGAGCTATGTAATACCGGGAGAGTGAGCTCCCTTTTGAAGTCCTAGGGCTTGTCCTAGGCATCTAAACTCTAAAACCTTCTCCTTAATTAATGAAAATGGCAAATCTTTTGCCTTGTTTCAAAAAAAAAAGTGATCTATAGCACCTAAAATGAGTAAAGGAATGGGGCAAAGATTGATAGTGGCCAACGGAGGGGGGACTGGGGAGACCAAAATGAAAGAGATCAAAATTGCTCATCGGCGTAAGCAGGATCAAGGGATCAGGTAAGTAATCGGTCGATCGAGCAGGGGGCGCACCTGCGGCTCAACCTCCAGGCGGCGTCGCGGGACTTCCGCTTGCGCTTGTCCCGCGCGTCCTCGTGCCTCCGCCGCCGCCTGATTTCGTGGATGACGCCGGAGCGCGCCACCTCCCGCGTGAACTGCCGCAGAAGCTCGCCCCGTCCACGTCCTCGTCTCCCGCGTCCGCCTTCGCGTTGTGGTACTTGGGGTTGGCCGCCGGCGCCAGCGGCGAGGCGGGGGCAGAGACCGAGAGGGAGAGGGCGATGGTAGGAGGAGATCTCCGCGGGAAGAAAGCGACCGTGGTCCGGTGTCCCGCGTGGAGGAGAGGAGGAGGTGCCGGCGATGAGAAGAAGGCTCGTGCGGCGGCCGCGGTGGGCATGGTGGTGGCGCTCGCCGACGACGGACCGGGACAGGGTGGTGGGCTTTGGGGTTTCGACCGGATCGAGAAAGCAAACGGCCGGATACTACTAGAACCGGGCTTACATGTTTGACATCCGGCGACGGAAACGACTCGGTACGCCCGAGCGATTCGTACCGGAGAATCGCTCGCGCCTGGTACTAGCCTACGCCGGCCCACTTACGCCCATTGTTTTGTCGATAGCAGACGCAATAAACGCCGAATATGAATTACCAGGGATTTCTGCTCGAACAACGCAACATGGCAACAATATAATCGAATTACAAAGATTAAAGGTTAAGATCTTTATGTGTGGTTCTTGTACTAGAAAGTGCTTCTCACTGAGGATAATTTAGCTAGACGAAACTGGAATGGTTATAAAAAATGTTATTTTGTGACCAAGATGAAACAATAAAATATTTGTTAACATGTCCTTTTGTAAAGATGGTTTGGCGTATTTTTTATATGTACTTATAATATAAAATCTCCAAGTAATATTACGAATCTTTTGGGAATTGGTTGTGGGGTGTCTTCAAAAAAGATAAAGTACGATCCGAGTTGCAGTGTGCGCTTTACTTTAGGCCGTATGGAACATACGAAATGATTATATTTTTAACAATGCAAAATCTTATTTCTTCATGTAGGTTATACCAATGGCTACGAATTGGATCTGTACGTGGTCTTGCGTACAATCAACGAAGAAGCTCGACACGCTGGTTTTTGAGTGCAACCGCCTAGATACGATTGCGTGGGGCCCAATTCAGCTGGCGTTCTTATCTTAAAATAGCATGTTAATGCAGTGTCATTCTATGTTGTGCTTTTTTTTTTAGATGGTTGATAGTTGATACATGTATCGAATTTGTGCGATCTATGCATTTTCTGGTAAATATTTCTATACCTAATAATAAAAGCATTAAGTCTTCTTCTCGTACGTCGTTGAAAATACCCCCGAAGTTCGTAAAAATTACCCACCACTGCCACCCATAAGTCATGTACCGTTTCCTCCCGTTTTTTCGTCCATTTTCGTCCGTCATCGCATTACGTTTTCGTCCGTCCTTGATTTACGTCCGTCGCTAATTTCTGTTCCTTCGCCCGCTTAGAATTTGTTTGAGATACGATCGATCCAATCTGTATTCGAACCGTATAATGCAGCGTCCTTATTCATCTTTATATGAGAACCTGCAAATCTGTCCCAGTCCGACGCAATCAATTCCGATCCCCAGAATCCACGCTCCTTCCCGGCCTTGATCTCGCGTACGTCCTTGGGCTCAAGCCAGCATCAAAGATGCGACGAGATGGATGAGCGGAAGATGCTGATCAAGTACTAACAGATCGATTTGGAGAACTCGCGGCGGCGACATCCATGCATGATGCTCCTGATGAGCATTGAACCACCCCTTCGTCGTCTCTGGCAGACGCGCGCGGCGCGCGGCGGCATACTTCCCGGCTCTTTCGTCCGTCTCCCGCCGTCCCGCGCATCCCGGCGCACCCATGAGCATCGGACCATCCGGCGGTGTCCCTGTCAGCCACTCAGCAGCGGCAGCAGTGCCATGCTGGCCGGCCCCTTCCTCCAGCTGCCGCGGCACGCCTCCCCGGCGGGCATGAGGGCATCGCGTCGTGGCTCACCCCAGCGCACGTCGCCGTGTAGCTGGGCGTGTCAGTCTGGTCATCCATCGCTGTACAGGTTGTTGACGTTTTCTGTTGTTCTCCTTCGCCAACAGGCCAAGATGCGTGGTATGTCGATGATAAACATGATTGCGATGGCTTCATTCCTTGGATGTATACCTGGTACGTACTCAGCTCATTACCAAACGGCGTACTTCAAATCTTCAATACCATGTGCCCCTGGACTGAAGACTGCATATGGGAGGTTTGAACCTGACCTCTACTTCGTTCTGTTTATTTATTACGGCACTGCACCATTGTATTACCATTTAGAGCTAGCTTAATTAACTTGGCTGGGACACAAGAAGCGAGCACAATGTTGCAGTTCTGCCTGCTCAACAACGAACGATGCTCATTGTGCAAGTGTCGCGCGGTGTCCGCCGGCCAACGCACATCGAATCTTTTCAGCGTAACCGAGTGAAAGGAGTTAGCGACTACTAGAAGGTAGTACCACGTGGTATTCCTCATGACCTTTCTTTATTATTTGTGGCTTGATCTGGATTGGGGTTTGGAAGAAATTACAAATTGTAGAACAATATAGGAATAACTCTTGCCTTAATGTCATGTTCTTCTCCTTTCTTGATTCATGTTTATGTACCATGCATGTCATATGTTCCAAGAAATGTATGTGGTAGCACCACTGTGGCATGGGGATAGATCAAATGCAATTAATTTGGTGATTGATCAAATGTACATTCGAAATGCATTGGTAAACATACATGCACATACTTTGTTTTGGAAGAGATCTATGCATTAAAAATATGTTTAACCTACAACTTGACAAGAACAATTGTAAATCACATGCGATCCTGCAATAGAAGAGGACCGTGCACTTTTCTATTTGAGAATTCAATTTTTCCCCGTTGCAACGCACGGGCACTCTTGCTAGTAATTTTAATAAAGTAATAAAAGCCGAATGCATCTTCCGGCTAGGCTCCCTATTTCGAAAAAAAAATCAACTTCTATGGGTGGCTGTGCCGGCAGTCCCCACCGGTAAGGCTGCCGAGTATGAGATGGAACGCCATGTGGCTGGACCCATGGTACCATGTCAAGAGCGCGTTCGGAAGGAGTACTGCTAGACTGCTAGTACCGGACTCAATTGGTAGGATCAAAATCTAGCAATTTTACAAACAAGGCTCCGCCAGTTTTACATATGCAAAACACGGCGCTGCAATCTACACCCGTTGCAGCACTGCCCTCGTGGCCGCGCGCATGGGAGCCCTCCAGCCTCATGGCCGGTCCTAGGCGGGTTGGGAGGGGCGGCCGTCCCGGGCCCAGAAAATTTAGGGGCCCCTCCATGGTATGTGTGTACTAGGATACTAGTTGAATTATGCGCGGCGTCACGCCGCGTCCTTGGTGGAAATTTTTGTGTGCGGTTTGTTTTACCGTTTTAGTTACATAATATATTTTGTAAGCAGGAGTAATGGTTCTAATTTGCATAGTGCATTTAGTATTTTCATTAGCCGAATCGCAAATGCATATAGTACACACACACACATATATATATATATATACATTATTACATATGTCTACATTAGCTAGCAGGACAGCTGTTATAGAAACATGTAATTGACTGGGTGGTGCCATAAGATTGTTGCATGTAATTCATGTACAAAACATTCAAAAGTAAGAACTTGTTGTTGATCTAAACATAGTGGCCAGATCGACATGTGTAGAATCTGAGCATGAACATTTACGGCACTTTCGTATGCCATCATGTATTTCATCCTAAATAAGCATTTCCTGCAGGAATGAAACCACCGGTCGCGCGGCTCGTTTACTTAAACAGATAATATAAGTTGATGTTTCTTGATACTAAAAGAATATTTTTTCCAAACCATGGATGTCTAGTATGCATGCTGAGGTTGCATGCCATGTCTTGTGCATAACATATCATAAGAGCAAAAACAACTCCTCGGCAACTAAATATCTTTCCAACAAATATAATGCAATAGGAACAAACTTTTGTGCTACTTACTCATCCATCGTAGTATCTCTACTTTTTGAACCTCATCAACAATATCTTGTTCAAAGTGCTGCAAGAAGATACGATCATAGCAAATAAATAATTAGATAGAAACGTGTTGAGAAGTCCACAATTAGGAAGATATGCACCCAATACTGATGAAGACATAAAACTCCAGTAGGAAAAAAAACAGCACAGGTAAAGTACATGTTTCAGACAAAGTTGCATCAATTGGTTGGGGAAAGCGAGAAACAGCATGTTTTACTTGTGCAAACAGAAAACTTAGTTTGCAATAATACGTATTCCGTAATAGAACACTGGAAGTTAAATTAGCTAATGGAAACTTGCTTATTTATTTATATATGATAAGGAAATTAGTCTAAGCATGTAAAATTTTGGCTTTCAATAGAAAATAAATAGGAACACACTGGTAGCATTATGAATATATGTATATGTTCTACTATGGCAAATATGGTAAAAACCGCAAGGTTTAAATTCTATAAAACTCCGTTATAAAAGTTTTATATAGCTGAAGAAGATAGCAAAGGTAAAATTTTCATAAACATAGGCTTTAGTTACTACTAAAATTATATGCTCGACGTCACCTGAAAAGCTTCACAGGCTGAGATTATTAGGTTTAGATTAACAGGTGACAATTGTCTTTTAAGCAAAGCACTATGTGTCATGCCCAAAAGAATATGAAGTTAGAAAGTTATAACTATTGTGTTAACAAAACTTAGATGGAGAAAATTTGGCAGTACAGATGTATACCAACAGAACGCAAATTAGCAAAGAGGTTTACACACTATAATTTTCAGTCCTGTAGCGAGAAAGTATCAATGTTTGGTATATATTATGTCCTTCACATTCTTTCAAAAGGAGCATGTACCTACATGTTTCATTCCATAATTTTATTTATCGGCATATGTTATATTTCTCATGTTGTTAGAGAATAAATAAAGGTTACTGTAAACTTTGATTGGCATGTCAAGGAAGATTATAGTGCGTCATGTTGATTGCTTGTAGTCCCACTGATTTGCCGCTCCTCCCTGCAAAAATGAAATGCATGAAGTGCAACTCATTTGATATAATCCAACTAGAGTAATGAACTCTACTTTTATCCATAATTAGTTAGCCATGTCGAATACAACTAATGGTAAAACTTATCTGACCTAGAGTAGCTATTATATCCTTGCATAACATTATTGTAAGAATATTAGATATAATGAATTTGCCACAATATTCATACATCAAAGAAAATAAAACAAATTGAACTGAACCTACATGGATGAGGACAATGGCAATTACCTAACCTGTAGAACACGTATTTCCTGCCTAACCCTGTTTGATTAAGCCTCCATATCCAACCCTGTTCACCCAAGCTTTAGCCATGGCTCTGAATTTAATCGATAAGAAATTACATTGCCTACCATAAATACAATTGTAAATCTATTAAAGTTATGAGACTGTCAGTTATACGCCTATACCTGAGGTGGGTGCTGCTGCTGCTACTACTTTCGGCCAAAGAACATCAGTGTGAATTTCGACGCGGCGGCATGCCGCGGTCGGATCTGTCGATCAAGTTTTGGTTAACAAAGTACATGTTTTAGGCTATTAAGTTCATGTTTAAGTCTCCGGTTAGTCCAAGTGCTCCTAAACATGCACTGTTAATTATGTTGATCAACTTTAATAAACTAATTAAGTTTGTTTTGAGTAAATATTGTTCGGTTAATTATTTCTTGATCTCTTGTTAGTTCATGTTCAAGCAATTAGAAGGAGGGGAGTAGAAATTGGCAAAGAAAAAGGAAACCCACTTGTGCCCGCAGGAAACCCTAACCCTAGAAAAATTACCCAATCGAAAAAAATCCCAAATTGGCTTAAAATGAGATCGAAAACTTACCGAGTACGACGCCGGACCGTCGCCTCCACCTTCGGGTCCGTGCAGCATCACCGCTGCAGGAGGGTGGCGGCCCCGCGACGCTGTTCCTCTCACATCGGAGAGGGCGGGCGGAAGACGCGCTCTGCGCGGAACGGATGCACGCGACACCGGCTTCTGCGCCGGTTGTCGCCGTCGTGGCCGGAAATGGCCGCCGGCTCGCCGGTGTGCACGACCTCCTCCACACCAGCACAGACGCGACGCACAGGCCACGCTAGATAGAGCAGCGTGCGAGATTCACTCGGCTGCACACTGCTCCGCCGAGCGGAGCCACAACGTCGCCGGGTACGGGCGAGCTCCGGCCACCGGAGAAGCTGCAGGGCAGCGCGTTCGCGTTTGGCGCCGCCTCTCTCGCGAGCGACTGAATCGGGGGGAAATGGAAATGGGGATTAGGGTTTTCGTGGCTATGGGTTGGTTTTATATACGTAAGGACTGGCTCATAATTTATGGAAAGTGGAGGGACTTTTTTGCAAAAATGCTAAGGACTGGTTCGCAATTTTTGAAAAGTAGAGGGACTTTTTTGCAAAAATGCCACGGACACTGTTCAACACTGTAGCATCTACAGTGACTGGAGCGCGGAGAGAGCGCAGAATCGCTCGTCTTTCATATACTTAGTAATGTGTACGGTAAGCAAAAAAATATTAAACGCAAACGGCTAAAGAAAGACCCTGCTATAATGCCGTCACAATTGCGCCCTCCTTTCGGCGTGCTGTAGCGATTGATTTGAAGACGTCAGACTTTTTTTACGAAGCACAGTACAACGCAGACGCTCACATACACGTGCACACACTCACCCCTATAAACGCACGCACACACACCTACCCCTATGAGCACCTCCGAAAGACTGAGTCGGCGGTCGGGTCTTGAGATTGACGAAGTCACCACATGCGCCTCGCTGTCGACGGGAACGTCGCCTCCACACTAATGTCAAATCTAGGATTTGAACTCTGGTGGGCTAGGGGTACAACCACCCTCCAATCCATCCTACCAGAGGCAGGTTCTCCGCCAGAAGTTTTCTCATTCCTCCTGATTCCGGTTCTGGTGTTTCCATATGGCTATTGGGTGGGCCATTCTGTTTCCGTGATTTAGCCCCTATGCATCTATTGCTAACCATCAAAATCGCATCGCCCATGACCTCCTCTCGCCCGCCGCGCCAGCTTGAGAACCTAATTACCTGATTCGTCCCCTGTTCCCGATCAGGCGATCACCCAAGATGCCGCCGGCAGGTCCAACCGGCCAATCCGATCGTCAGAAGGTATTGTAGGTCAAATATCCTTCTTTTTACTTTCTGAAATCTCTTTGTTGCCTCTTACTTCCTATACCAGGTTTAAGTATCTCAACCATTTAGCCATTTACAATCTACCCTAATGTGTCCTCTAAATTTTATTTAAATCTAAAAACGCAAAAATAGTTAGCATAAAAACATTTGGGGCATGACATTGGGCGAGATTGACATTGATTCCAACATCACTAACTCTGCATCACAAAATGCAAGGAGAAAAAATTAGGGTAAGTTGAAATAGTAATGATTCCTACGTGGTATTTTTGATAAAGGAGAGTGCAACATCACCGAAATTGCAAGCATGAGGACTTGAACTCGGGTGGGTGGGAAGGCATTAGCCCCTCCCCACCACTAGGCTATGCCTTAGTGATGCATGTAAAATGCATACATGAACTTTGCATTATATTACTTATATTTCAATCATATTTGCATCATATAAGGGTTATATCATTGTTTTATATTGATTTTGGAAATATTTCACAGTTTCCCTATTTTTCTGGAATTAACCCTGCACTGGCAGAAAACCCTATTTTCTATATTTTGATGTTTCAGGGACCCAAACGACGTTGACAAGGATATACATCTCGGGTACCCTACCGTAAGGGTACCTGGTGCACGTGTCGACTAAGGCCCAGTTATCAAGAGCCTACATGAAGCCCATGACGAAAGGCCCAACAAGATGGAGTACCCTCCAAGATTAGATATAGGCATAGTCGGTTTATACTTTCCTTACATGTAACCAGGGTCGGTTACGGACTCCTGAGACCCAGCCTCTTATAAAGGCTGGGAGGGCCGTCGATCCTGGATAAGCAATACTCGAACCACCAAAAGCCTAGCGAGATCGACATCTCGCCGGAGCTCTCCTGTAACCGCATAATCTCACACGATCAATACCAGACAAGCAGGAAGTAGGTTGTTACTCTCCGGAGGCCTGAACTTGGGTAAATCTTTGCCTCTGCTTGTCAGCCGACGAAACTACCAGTACTACCACGTTCTCTCCCCACAATCTCAACCCTAGGTCCTTAACCATGGGATTTGATGAGTTAACCCCTCGTCAATTGGCGCCGTCTGTGGGAAAGAATAGTGATGGACTCACGGTTTCTTCAGTTCCATCGGAAAACGGCGACTCGCCGATCGGATCTACAAACGGCAACTCGCCGGCTGCATCAACAAACCTGTGAGATCCTGGCTCAGGGCTTAACAGGATTAATAGAATACTCATATCAATAAGTTGCAACTTCTTTTCCGGAAGCTCATCTGGAAGGAACTCCGAGGTTAAGCGTGCTTGGCCCGGAGCACTCCAAGGATGGGTGACCGACCGGGAACTGGTTCCCGGGTGCGCACGAGTGAGGACAAAGTGCGCAGAAAAGACTAGTGTTGATCTGTGGGGCCAGTCTGGAGATCCTAGAGAGCTGCCAGGGGTGACAGGCCCGGCCCGGGGGTGGCCGGGGTGTTACAATTTGGTATCAGAGCCGACCCTCGCGGCAACACGGGCGTGTGCGGGTCAGGGGCGCGGACATGTGGAGCATGTGCTGGCACTGGGTGCACAGACGTGTACCAAGAGGGGAAGTTCCTGGACTAGGGGCTGACGGCGAGGGCGTCGGTCTTCTAAGGGGGGAAGGATGTGAGATCCTGGCTCAGGGCTTAACAGGATTAATAGAATACTCATATCAATAAGTTGCAACTTCTTTTCCGGAAGCTCATCTGGAAGGAACTCCGAGGTTAAGCGTGCTTGGCCCGGAGCACTCCAAGGATGGGTGACCGACCGGGAACTGGTTCCCGGGTGCGCACGAGTGAGGACAAAGTGCGCAGGAAAGACTAGTGTTGATCTGTGGGGCCAGTCTAGAGATCCTAGAGAACTGCCAGGGGTGGCCGGGGTGTTACAAAACCAGAACTCGCCGACTCGGTCAGCACACGGCAACTCGCCGAATCACTCGACAAACGGCAGCACGCCAGACTCACCAGCACATCAGATCCTCTGATGGATTTCGAGCCACACTCGCCAGAATTCCAGGAGACCTTCTCCGATCTCGAGTCAGGTTTGGGTTTAACCGTTGGTTCGTTCAATTTTTTCGTAAATAAGCTTGGTGTGCAGGACTTGACAGATCCACGCCAACTCGCGACTTCCGCACCCGAGGCTCCATCGGTTGCGGCTCCTTCGAGTGCGGATCCATCAACTGCGTCCATGCCATCGTCGATTGATGGTCCTGAAGAGCAAGGCCTTGATACCTGCAAAAGTAAATGAGATTAGGTTGAGACTCCAAGTGCAGAGTGTATAGTAAGTGGAAGACAGTTTTCCCTACGAGGGGTGACTCGAGGGTTTAATATCGAACTCTCGGGGAATCTGAAGTGGTAGATTTATCTTCTTATCCTTCTTTTGGTTACCTCCAAAACAAGGTTACATGTTTTGGTTCTCAACCTCACATGTGGTTATCAAGCACAAGGTGTAAGAATGATATCAGGATAGTTATGCAATGCAAACAAGAAATAAATATGCAATGATGGTGGATGCAATGATAAATGATATTTTTGGGTTTTTGATTGATGTATGCAAGATGAAAAGTATTTTTGTATTTTCGGATTTAATGGTGGCTGAAAATAGAAAAGTGGTATATGGTATTGGAAAGGTGTTTCTTATGATTAAAAATGGACTGGGGTTCATGGTTTCACAAATGCACTCTCTCTTTATAAAGTGGTAGACAATGGAACACACAAAGTTAACATATGAGATTGCAACACAGGGTTTGATAACAAGTTACTTAGATATATGGGCATCACGTCATAACATAGAGGTCTTTTGGTTATTAACCTCTCTTATACTCCACCAAGATGCGAACTAAATCATAACACCTCAGTAATTAAGATAACTCAGAGTATAGCATTAAGTATCATGACATGAAGTGAAATAAGAACATGCTAGATCTAGTCATGGAGTAGGGGCAATGGTCACGCCCATATCCCCGGTAGCATGATATTTTAGTTTATCCCTAGTGAGGTAACAAAGTAAGGTAAAGATACCAAAGTGGATCGCAGAACTTTCTCTCACGTTCACTGCACTAGCCACCCCCCGTAACTCCAACAAATACACACGTTCCCCCACATACGCTCTCATAAACATGCTTGATCAAAACAAGTAGACAAGAACGGGGTACATAATATGCATCTATACTCATAACTGAAACAAACATTGCAATCTCAAACATATATTCACTCATAAAGATCCACCACAAAAGTGTTACAACGGTGACCGTAATCATGTTCAGCAGCTCATACGGTGCTAATTAGTGAAGCTCAAGAGAGGAGAGATACATAAGTTACTTCCACAAACCCATAGTCCAGAGGTGGACTACTCCCTCTTCATCATGGAGACGGTGGAGAAGTCGATGGATAAGATGGAGACCACGCCGGCAGCTCCCCGCCGGAGTTTTCCCCTCCAATCTGCTGCTCATGATCTCCGTTTCGGTGTTTCTGTGTTTGTGCGGCGCTCCTTCCAGAGAACGTCGGGGGACCTTTTTTATAGGCGTTTTAGGTCAAGACAATGTCGGTGGAGCAAAGATCGACGGCAACGGAGCCACGAGGGCCAAACGGGTGGGCCCCACGTGGCCACAGTACCTGGCCGCATGGGCCACCCCTGTTCGGGCCTCCGCTTGTTCGCTTCCTTCGCCCACAGGTCTTCTTCCTTCCAAATATTGACGCCCGTAAATTTCCATGTGATTTCGTTGACGTTTGGGTCCCTGAAACATTAAAATAAGAAAACGGGGTTTTCTGCCTGTGCAGGGTTAATTCCATAAAAATAGGAAATAAATGAATATTCCCAAAAAAATCTTTATAAAACATTGATATAACCCTTATATGATGCAAATATGATTGGAATATAAGCAATTAAAGTGCAAAGTTCATGTATGCATTTTACATGCATCAACATCCCCAAGCTTAATCCATACTCGTCCTCGAGTATGAAGATGATAAAACTAACATGGACTTTGCAATTTAATACTTAACAATGAATATCAAAGATGATTATTATTGCTCCATATAGTCAAATGATTCATTCTTCAAAGGAGTAGCAATATGCAAATAGTTTATGAAGCTTCAAAGGAGGCATCCTCCATAGCACTACCACCAAATTGTTCCCTAGTTATCAAGTTCAACAAACTAGGACTTACTTCATAACTCTCAGCATTTATCTTAGGTGTGGCAATAGCTCTTGTGATAAATTGATCATTAGGAGTGTTTGTGTAGTCACACAACTTAGTTCTTTCTCCCATTTTAGCAAGTTTTTTTGTATTTTTAATTTTTTATGCAAAACTGAAATAAATATGATATGATATGCAATGACACTAACAAAACAGATAAATTGCTTTGTAAGTAAAGATGGATAAGATGGTGCTCACGTAGGTGCAACCTCCCCAAACTTAGGTGTTAGCATAAGTTGGTGACGTTGACTTTGTTGTGAGATGAATGCGATGATGCACACCCTTGGATAAATCTCTCAGCTACGATTCCCCGGCAACGGCGCCAGAAAACGTCTTGATGGTCCCGAAGAGCAAGGCCTTGATACCTGCAAAAAATAAACGGGATTAGGTTGAGACTCCAAGTGCAGAGTGTATAGTAAGTGGAATACAGTTTTCCCCACGAGGGGTGACTCGAGGATTTAATTTCGAACTCTCGGGGAATCTGAAGTGGTAGATTTATCTTCTTATCCTTCTTTTGGTTACCTGCAAAACAAGGTTAGATGTTTTGGTCCTCAACCTTACCTGTGGTTGTCAAGCACAAGGTGTAAGAATGATATCAGGATAGTTATGCAATGCAAACAAGAAATAAATATGCAATGATGGTGGATGCAATGATAAATGATATTTTTGGGTTTTTGAATGATGTATGCAAGATGAAAAGTATTTTTGTATTTTCGGATTTAATGATGGCTGACAATAGAAAAGTGGTATATGGTGTTGGAAAGGTGTTTCTTATGATTAAAAATGGACTGGGGTTCATGGTTTCACAAATGCACTCTCTCTTTATAAAGTGGTAGACAATGGAACATACAAAGTTAACATATGAGATTGCAACACAGGGTTTGATAACAAGTTACTTAGATATATGGGCATCACGTCCTAACATAGAGGTCTTTTGGTTATTAACCTCTCTTATACTCCACCAAGATGCGAACTAAATCATAACATCTCAGTAATTAAGATAACTCAGAGTATAGCATTAAGTATCATGACATGAAGTGAAAATAAGAACATGCTAGATCTAGTCATGGAGTAGTGGCAATGGTCACGCCACATCCCCGGTAGCATGGTATTTTAGTTTATCCCTAGTGAGGTAACAAAGTAAGGTAAAGATACCAAAGTGGATCGCAGAACTTTCTCTCACGTTCACTGCACTAGCCACCCCCCGTTACTCCAACTAATGCACACGTTCCCCACACACGCTCTCATAAACATGCTTGATCAAAACAAGTAGACAAGAATGGGGTACATAATATGCATCTATACTCATAACTGAAACAAACATTGCAATCTCAAACATATATTAACTCATAAAGATCCACCACAAAAGTGTTACAACGGTGACCGTAATCATGTTCAGCAGCTCATACGGTGGTAATTAGTGAAGCTCAAGAGAGGAGAGATACATAAGTTACTTCCACAAACCCATAGTCCAGAGGTGGACTACTCCCTCTTCATCATGGAGCGGTGGAGAAGTCGATGGAGAAGATGGAGACCACGCCGGCAGCGCCCGCCGAAGTTTTCCCCCTCCAATCTGCAGCTCCTGATCTCCGTTTCGGTGTTTCTGTGTTTGTGCGGCGCTCCTTCCAGAGAACGTCGGGGGACCTTTTTTATAGGCGTTTTTAGGTCAAGACGATGTCGGTGGAGAAAAGATCGAAGGCAACGGAGCCACGAGGCCCAAATGGGTGGGTCCCACGCTGCTACAGTACCAGGCCGCGTGGGCCCCCCTCGTTTGGCCCTCGAGCCTCCGTTTGCTCGTTTCCTTCGCCCACAGGTCTTCTTCCTTCCAAATATTTACGCCTGTAAATTTCCAGGTGATTTCGTTGACGTTTGGGTCCCTGAAACATTAAAATAAGAAAACGGGGTTTTCTGCCTGTGCAGGGTTAATTCCATAAAAATAGGAAATAAATGAATATTCCCAAAAATCATTATAAAACATTGATATAACCCTTATATGATGCAAATATGATTGGAATATAAGCAATTAAAGTGCAAAGTTCATGTATGCATTTTACATGCATCAGCCAGCGAGGCACAAATATCACAGCCATGCAATACATACGACTCATGCTCGAAGGCACATCCCGCGACTGGCTCAAGGCTCTACCTCCATCAACATACGACTGTGGGATCACTTCCGCACAGACTTCATCAAAAACTTCGAGCCTCTATGTGAGCGCCCAAAAACGTTCGAAGAGCTGCGAGCTTGCGTTCAACGGTCAGACGAAACGTTGAGGTCATACATCCGACGATGGACTGAGATACGCAACTCAGTTGGAGTAATTTCAGAAGATATGGCCATGGATGCTTTCATCATGGGCCTCGCCAGGCGAGACTTCAAAGAAGCACTTGGTCGCCAAAAGCCAACCTCTGTGGCTAATCTCTGAAGATCGCGACTGAGTGGGCAGACGGAGAAGACATGGCGCGCACCACACGCGGGTCCTCACCCCGTGACAATCATGAAAGCGGCAGTCGAAGCCGCAGAGACTCATACAGAGACGACCGAAGGCGCAAGCGTTCAAAACGTCACTACGACGACGACAGACCCGAATTCATGGCGGCTGGGTTCTCCACACCCCGCAACGACCAAGACAGAAGCGACCGACGGTCAGAAGATCGACGGGACAGTCGAGATGATCCGGGACAGTCGAGATGATCGCCGGGACAGTCGAGACCGGCCAAGCGCGACAGCTACAAGAGGAAAGACTGGCGCAAGTCGCGCTCCGGCGCACAAACGAGCGATCATTCGAAGAAAAGATGGATGCTGATTGCAGATTCCACCTGTACAAGGGGGAAGACGGAAAATTGCGCTCCAATCACTCGATGAGAAACTGCAGAGAATTCGACCAACTAGCGTCTGAATACGTACAACTCAGAAAGGCAACAGCCGCACACGCACCGCACCTGCACCTGTGCCTCAGCCAAACAATGTGCCCGTCTGATGGCACCACCTCCACCACCACAGCCTGCCGCAGGAAATATCGCGGGTGCCATACAACCCGTACCTCGGGTGGACGAACCTCAGTACCCTCCGCCCCAAGGGCAGATGTACATGATACAGAAAGGTCGCCCTTCCAACAGGGAGCAAAAACTTCGCACTCGACAAGTAAACATGGCGGTCATGTCACCTCCTGCCGTAACTGAATTCTTGAAGGGATCCGAAACTGCAATAAGCTTCAGCAGAGAGGACCACCCACCATCGGTCGTTCGTCCAGGGCACTCTGCTCTGGTACTCGACGCACAAATTGGAGGCTACGCCATGTCCAAGGTCTTCATGGATGGTGGCAGCGGCATAAACATCATCTTCGCAGATACGCTCCGCAAAATGAACAGGTCAGTCGAAAACCTGCCAAGATCTTCAAATACCTTTCACGGTATCGTCCCAGGCAAAGCAATAAGCCCAGAAGGCACCATACAACTCGACGTAACGTTCGGGGACAAGAACCACTTCAGGACAGAGTCGATTGAGTTCGAAGTTGTCGACTGGAAGTCACAATACCATGCCATACTTGGACGCCCGACGTTCGCTCGATTCATGGCGGTCCACACTACGCATACCTCCAGCTGAAGATGCCTGGACCAAAAGGAGTAATCACAGTCAAAGGAAACTTCCAAAAGTCCGACTCTTGCGACCGAGAGTTTAGCAAAATCTCTGAGATGTTCGGCATGGAAGCAACACTCGCCGATCTAGCGGTCTCCAACGATCGAACACTTATGCCGGAGCACAAGAAGGTGGCAGTCGACAGAGCATTCAACGCCACCAATGACACAAGTCGCATCAGGTGCACCCGACTGACCCGACCAAGACAGTCAATGTCTCTTCGAGTCTGCCTATCGCATAGGAAAGCGCGCTCGTCGAATTCCTCCGTGAGAACTGGGATATATTTGCGTGGTGTCCAGCCGACATGCCAGGTATTCCCAGGGAATTCGCCGAGCACTCTCTCCAATTATTTCCAGATGCTAAACCAGTCAAGCAAACAATGCGCCGCATATCCGGCCCAAAAGAACCGCAGTCGAAGCCGAAGTCGACAGACTACTCGCAGCAGGTTTCATCAGAGAAATCAAGAAATCACAATGGGTGGCCAACCCCGTACTCGTAGAGAAGAAGCACACAGATATCCTTCGGATGTGCGTAGATTTCACAGCACTCAATAAATGTTGTCCAAAGGATCACTTTCCACTACCTCGAATCGACCAGATCGTCGACTCCACCGCCGGGTGCGCTCGCTTGTCCTTCCTGGATGCTTACTCGGGTTACCACCAGATAAGGATGAAGGAAGAGGATGAAGAGAAAACGGCGTTCATAACCCCACTCGGGGTCTACTGCTACACAACCATGCCTTTGGGCTCAAGAACGCAGGCGCAACCTACCAGCGCATGATGCAAGACTGCCTCAAGAAGCAAATTGGGCGAAACGTCCAGGTCTACGTAGATGACATCGTCATCACAACAAGGGAGGAAAACACACTACTCGATGACTTGCGAGAGACGTTCGCAAACCTCAAACGCTTCCACATCAAGCTCAACCCGAAGAAGTGCACGTTCGGCGTGCCAGCCGGGCAGCTCCTGGGTATCTAGTCTCGGCTCGTGGAATCGAGGCGGACCCGGAGAAAATACAGGCCATCTTGACGATGCAAAGGCCTTCAAAGCTCCATGACGTGCAAAAGTTAGCGGGTCGAGTGGCAGCACTCAGTCGATTCATCAGCAAGCTAGGCGAAAAAGCACTCCCGTTCTATCGACTGATGAAGAAAGCAGACAAATTCGAGTGGACGCCAGAAGCCGAAGCAGCCTTCACGGACCTCAAGCGAGTCCTCACAAGCCCTCCAATCCTCGTCGCACCAAGGGAACGCGAGCCACTATACCTATATGTCTCCGCAACTAACAGGGTGGTAAGCACCGTACTGGTAGTCGAACGCAGGGAGGAGGGACACGCCCAAAGCATACAACGCCCAGTCTATTACTTGAGTGAAGTGCTCTCCATATCAAAGCAGCGGTACCCGCACTATCAAAAGCTGGCCTACGCCGTGTTCATGTCCTCAAGGAAGCTGACGCACTACTTCGCAGAGCACCCGATCACTGTAATCAGCACCTCAGGGATCGGGACATCCTCACAAACCCAACGCAACTGGGCGAGTCGCAAAATGGCTCATCGAGCTAGGACCACGAGATATCAAGTATGATTACCCGAAGGCCATCAAAGCACAAGTCTTACCTGACTTCCATACCGAGTGGATCGAAGCTCATTGCCAGGAGCACCAGATGTGTCCAACTCATGGACTATGTACTTCGACGGCTCAAAGAAGAACGAAGGCGCAGGCGCAGGTGTCATCCTCATATCACCAAAAGGCGACAAGCTTCGCTATATCCTGCAGATGGGATTCGAGTTACCATCCAATAACGAAGCTGAGTACGAGGCCCTGATCCATGGCATGCGGATGGCCAAAGCCCTCGGGTGCACTCGACTGATGATCTATGGTGACTCGAATCTTGTGGTGCAGCAAACAATGAAGGCCTGCGATGCAATCGCAGATAACATGATCGCCTACCGTGACCTGTACAACCTCATGGAGGGCAGCTTCGAAGGCTGCGAGTTGCGGCACATAGGGCGCGAGAGCAATGAAGAAGCAGATAAGCTAGCCAACATTGGCGCGACCAAAGCACCAGTTCCACCTGGTGTCTTCCTCGAGCGCATCGAGCACAGGTCCATCAAGAAAAACGAACATCTCCTACATCAGCCGCACCAGCCAAGAGCAAAGCACCTAGCACAGAGGACCCGCCAGTCGAGGTACTCCTCATCGAGCCAACTTGGACTCAACCTTTCCTCGCATACATACTCCGCGGCGAGGTACCTGAAGACATAACAGAGTCAAGACGCGTCACTCGACGATCTAAAGCATACACCGTCATCAACGGCGAACTATACAAGCGCAGCGTATCAGGTATGTTCCAACGTTGCATAGCATTTGAAGATGGCCAAGCCATCCTTCGTGATATTCATGCAGGTACCTGCGGGCATCATGCCAGCAGTCGATCACTCGTAGCCAAAGCCTTTCGCGCAGGCTTCTACTGGCCCACAGCACTCAAAGACGCGGAGGACATAGTCAAAAGGTGCATCGGCTGTCAAAAATTCGCCACAAAGCCGCACGCACCCGCATCGGCGTTGAAGACAATACCATTGGCCTGGCCCTTCGCCCAGTGGGGGCTCGATATGGTCGGGCCACTCAAAAAATCCTCCCATGGAGGGCATACTCACCTTCTGGTGGCGGTCGACAAGTTCACCAAGTGGATTGAAGCAGTCCCTATCACAAGTTCGACTGCCACTACAGCAGTCAATTTCATAAAATCCATCATATACCGCTTGGTGCCAAGCAGTATCATCACTGATAACGGTACAAACTTCACGGCTGAAGAGTTCCGAACTTTCTGCAAAGAGCAAGATATCACGCTCAACTATGCATCCGTGGCACACCCGCAGTCCAATGGCCAAGTCGAAAAAGCCAATGGACTCGTGACGAGCGGAATCAAGAAACGCCTCCTGGTGCCACTCAAAAGCCGCGGGTGCTTGGGTCGAAGAACTCCCATCTGTGCTATGGAGCCTACGCACAACTCCCAACGCTTCAACACAATTCACCCCATTTTTCATGGTCTACGGCGCAGAGGCAATCCTGCCATCAGATGTAAGATTCAATGCACCAAGAGTCGAAGCATACAACGAAGAAGATGCAGATGAAGCACTCGAAGATGCAGTCGACTTGCTCGAAGAAGCACGCAACACGGCGCTAGCACGCACAGCTGTCTATCAGCAAGACCTCCGCAACTATCACAGCCGTCGACTGCGTACCAGGTCCTTTGAGGTTGGCGACCTGGTACTTCGACTGAAGCAAAAGAAGGTGCACAAACTCGCTTCTCCATGGGAAGGACCCTTCATCATCACCGAGGTCATTGGTGGTGGAGCATACAGACTGAAGCACGCGAAGACAGGCGAACTCTCGCACAATCCTTGGAACGTTGCGCAGCTGCGCCGTTTCTATGCTTAGATTGCTCAGTCGCACAATGTAATAGGCACATATGTCGGATGGCTGCAGGTTTCAGACGCGCTCTTTTCCTTACCAGGGTACCTACGGGGACTGGAAGGTTTTTAATGAGGCGGCCTGCAGCTTAACATTCAAAAATGGAATATAATCAATGATTCCTCATATTTCTCCCTGCTTACTACTCGCATAACTTATTCGCACAAACTTAGCCTCACCCGAATACTCGGGGGCTGCGCTATCTCAAAGCATGAGCTTTCGCTCCTTCTTCAAACATAATACCCCAGCCGCACTCGAATACTCGGGGGCTGGGTCATAAAATCATACATAAACGAAAAAGTTGCTCAAAATCATGAGTTGAAGCTTCAAACATCGCAAAAATTCACAGCCTCACTCGAACACTCGGGGGCTGTGCAATTTATGTTCCATACTCTAAGTGTTTTTCATAAACCCCACTCGATACACTCGGGGGCTGCGCACATACACATAAACAAATACACTACGTACAAGTGGCAAATTTACACTCGGGGGCTGTCCTCTATACAGAAATACCCTAATCTTCCGGTTCGTCCTTAACTGGTAGAACAGGCCCATAAGTTGAGCGTGATAACACTCAACCATCACCCTCGCATATTCGACTGTATCGTCAAGTTGCGACTGTGACAAAGTCGATCCAGGCACGGGTGGACGTAGCTGCATATTTGGACGACTCCGGATATACGCCATCGTTGCGTTGGCTCCATCCACAAGCTTCTGGGTGATAAAATCTCGAATAGGACCTGCACTCCGGAAAAGCCCGAGCAGCGCATGGATTCCTTGAGGTTGCGGCCCCGTCGGGAAAAGAGTCTGGTTGATTCGACTGAAGGCCGACCTGCATAACTCGAGCAGCAGAGTGCTCCGCCACACTCGATCCTTTAGAGTTGCGAGTATGCGCGCTCGGTTCTTATCCAAGCGAAAGTGCTGACGGCCCGTCGTTGGTTCGTCAGTCGCATTGTTCAACTGCTCATAACACGAGCTTGCTCCGCCTGGAAGTCTGGAACAAAGCCTGCAACAAGGCACGTTGGATCAACAAAAAGGACAGACTATGAACTCTTGAGATCAAGGCAGTCATGCTTACACTCGAGTTGTCTGTTCACGATCTCCATCTCGCCAAGCACATAGTCCTCTCGCTGAGTGGGTAAAGCAGGCCTCGCCCTCATCCTATCCAGCTCGCTCTGGGCACTCTTCAACTCTTGCTCCAGTTTTACGACTCGAGCCTTCATATAACGCATTACTGCGGCATCATTTGCCACCTGAGCTCGAGATCGAGTGGGAGCACGATGCCGCGACGAGCCAGATGAAGTAGCGGCTGCCCGTTTCTGTTCCAAACATCATAAAAATCTCATGAGAGACTCATCACAAAGCTTAGGCGAGTAACAGCACATAGCCTTACAGGCGGAACACAACAAGGAACCAAATCCATACAAGTGTGGCAAAAGCATGCGCATACTCGCGATATCATAAAAGTATAATTACAGTCCAAAAAAGGGAAGATGGCCCTAAAGTCTATGATGCAGACTCCGACCTAGCCCTACGCGCGTGATTGGCGATCTCCGCTGACCGGCGCTCCACAGTGGTCATAAAAATTTCAGCCAGCCGCGCGGCTGGCTCGTTCACATGCTTCAGAGACACCAGCTTCCCGTCCGGCTTCCGAGGGAAATCAGACAGAGCGGCCTCGAAGTCACCCTCTATCCCATGACCTAAAAGGAGCTTGAGGGTGGTCTCTGAGCCGCGTACCGTCAGTGCGAGCAAAACTCGCCATAGTCGAGGTTCCTGGGCCTAGGACGTCGGCGAAGCCATCCACAGTCGACGGAAGTTGGCCAGACGGGAACACGCCCTTGTATACGGTGCCGAGTGTGCTCGTAGACTTGGCGAGTGCATCCTTCGCTTGGGCAGAGATTGCGTCAAGATCACCAATAGCACGGTCGAGGGACAAATCGCCACTCGCCTGGTCTACAGGTGCCGGTGCGCCAACGACTACTTCAAAAATCAGAGAGAACAAAAACTCTTACACAACACTCAGCGCCAACATAAGTAAACAAAAAGTGGCAAATGTTACTAACCGCCCACGTCTCGGGTGAGGCTAGCCAGCCGCTCAGCATACTCTTTCTCGCGCAAGGCAGCAGAGTCTTTGGCATCATCCAAAGCCTTCTTTGACTCAACACGCTGCTTGGCGAGTGCATCTTCCAGCTCTTTAACCCGATCCTCAGCTGATTTCTTGTCACCTGGATACGGAAGGCATGACTCAAAATCAGTATAGTAAAAGACAGCAAAAGAGAGCCCCAGAGGCAGCAAATACACTTACGGGTGAGCTGTTCCAGGTCAGCGCGTAAAGTGTTTCTTTCCTACTCCATTTGGACAAAAGCCTTGCCCGATTCTACCAAGTTGAGGTAGTAAGGTTGTAAGCACATGAAACTAGCATAAGCTATACATACCTAGTCCCGTATGCGGACTCGACAAAAAGACACTTACGTGTTCAGTCCAAGGAGCAGGCTTCGAAGCAGATGTTTCGACCCTCGGAGTTGCAGCACTCGTAGCCTTGGCCGTCTCAATGGCAGTAGCCGTGGCTGCTGATTGAACGACCTCCGGAGCCACGTGAGAGACTTCCGGGTGCTCAGGGGTCGTAATCTTCTCGGATGGAGGAGTCGGTGGACGCACAGTCACAACACTGCGAGTGACAGAAGAAATACAGCATAAGCACAAAAATTAACAAAATAAAAACTTTAGTACAAAAAGCTCAGGAGCATACCTGTGCTCTTCTTCCTCCTCACTATCAAGGTTGTCAAAATTGGGACCTCCAAAAAGCAGCTCCTCACTCGACTGAGGAGGAGGAGGAGGAGCTGAGCTCAACGGGCTCACATTCAAAGGAGCCGCTGTGGTAGAAGGAGACGAGCCCGAGTCTCCGTCATCTTTCACATCTGACTCCTTCGCGGGTGAACTCGTGGAAGAAGACATACCTCGGGCCACCCGACGACGCTTGCGAGTGGGAACCTCGCTCACATGATCAGTCATGGCGGGCTTTCCGGCTTGTACTTCCTCTGCCCCTTCCTCTTCGACCTCTTCCATAGGAGATGTGGTAGCCGAAGGTAGAGGCGATTCATCCCTCCCTTCGTTTCTACCGTTTGCACCTCCGTTTCATGAGTTGGGCCATCTTCGAGAAGAGGAGGAAGGGTTGATGCAGTAGAGTGGCCCTGCATACCAAATACAGCAGTCGAAAGTTACAAAGATGCATAACAAAATAGAAAAATAAGGAGATCATAAACTTGATTGTTCACTAACCTCCTCCAAAGACCTTTCAGCACCATAAGGAGTGCCAGGACAGTCGACGTTGCAAGGCTCACTGGATTTCGTGCTAGTAATGGACCGCACATGTGACACCAGGTCGCTCTTCGACAATTCCTCCTTGCTCATTCGGGTGACGTTGAGCGCACCCTCATACTCCCACATGGGGTGGGCTCGAGCGCGGAGCGGCCACACCTGCAGCTTCACAAAGGTGGCAATCAAATGCACACCAGTTACGCTGCTTAGCAGCTCTCCAATCTTCGACAGCAGAGGCGCCGCTTCTGCCTTTTCTTCAGCCGAAAGCGGGTGGTCCCAGGCATTCGTCCTCGCGAGTATACCAGCAGTCGAAAATGGTGGGACTCCTTCCTGGTCGACGCGCACATAAAACCACCTCTTCCTCCACCCTTGCGCCGAGTCGACTGGCTTCAGGGCAAAGTAGCGGGTGTCGTTGCGCACCTGGATCCCGAAGCCGCCAACAGGATAGGTGCGGCCGCCTTGGTTGTTGGGCCGGACCATGAAAATTGAATTCCAGAGGGCCCAGCTGGGAGAAACTTCCAAGTCGCACTCGCACAAAACCATAAAGCAGGCAATGTGCATAATGCCATTCGGGGTGAAATCATGGATTTGCACCCCGTAAGCAAACATCAAACCACGAACAAAGTCGTGGAGGGGAAACGAAAAACCCCTAGGAAGAAACTCCGCAAAACAAACGCGCTCGTTAGCGCGAGGCTCGGGGAGTACCTACTTGGGCGACGGCGCGCGGACGAACAGCTGGTCCGTGGGTGGCAGCATTCCCTCCTCACGAAGCTTGTCCAGATGCGCTCCTTAAGGGTGGATTTCACCCAATCGTCGTCGCTCTTCTTGAGGTCGACGACGGGTGCAGATGCACTAGCTGCAGTCTTCTTCCGCTTCAGAGCGGCCGCGTCGGCCGCGGGCGCGTCGGCAGCAGCAGCTTTTCTCTTTGGCGCCATGGCAGTCGTGGCTAAGGGGAATAGCAGGAGCTCGGGCGCAAGAACAATGGGGAAGAGAGAAGAAGACGATGAAGCAGGGGCGGCGCGCAGAGCAAATGGCAAGTAAACAATAATGCCAGCGCCGTTCCCCCTATTTACCACAAATCAAAAGCGATCATAACCGTTCAGATCATAATCGTGTGTTCCGCACGCAATCCCACCGTACACGTGACAACCGCGGAGGGCAACCGTCGCCGGCCACTCCGCCCACTACACACGCAAAAAGAGGAGCCATCATCACGCCTCCGTCAATAGCGGGCCAGCGCGGTCAAATCCAGTCCAAACGACACTGTCATTCGGTCAGCGTTGCACAATGGGCCCACATACGTGTCACGTCCCATCCATCGCAGCATAACGCATGCCACCGCGTGTCAGGAAGCGCAGTCGCCAAAAAACGTCATCCCTGACGTCATTGCAAGCGCTCTGATCAGAAATACATATCGAGTCCGCTCAACGCATATCAGTCACTCGATTTCCTTGTTTGGTTCGGGTGTGAAAAAGCAATGTTAAAGCAAAAATTGGTCACTCGATCGTTCCTTCGACTGAGGCATATTACTTCCCATCGGGAGCGTATCAAAAAATTCTTCGACTAGAGATGCTCAAGATAAAATGATTTTGAGATTATCCTCCATTACAAGCAATACATCATAATCTCGGGGGCTACTCCCATCGGGAGCACTATCGTGCACCCGATAGAATTACGGCAAAAAATTCTTTGACTAATATATGCAGGGTAAGAAGATTTGAGATTATCCTCCATTGCAAGCAATAAAGCACAATCTCGGGGGCTACTCCCATCGGGAGCGCTGTCGCGCACCCGATAAGAATAATGACAAAGTATCAGTCGGCAAAAGACTCGACTCAGTTCATATGCAAAATCATACTCGAAACCAGTACTACCACGTTATCTCCCCAGAATCTCAACCCTAGGTCCTTAACCATGGGATTTGATGAGTTAACCCCTCGTCAGACGTCCAAATGACCTAATATTTTGCGGGGCCAAAAGAGGTGGGCCCACGCGGCCAGATTCCTTGGCCGCGTGGGAC
Source organism: Poa pratensis (assembly GCA_947311845.1). Lineage (NCBI taxonomy): Eukaryota > Viridiplantae > Streptophyta > Magnoliopsida > Poales > Poaceae > Poa > Poa pratensis. The sequence continues at coordinate 13,941,492 of CAMZMU010000068.1, forward strand.
CCCCTATCCTGGGCCTCGAGCCTCCGATGACGTCGATCTTCTTCCCCGTGCCTTCGTCTTGACCTAAAAACGACTATAAAAATAGTCCCCCGACGGCTTTCGGAAGGGAGCGCCGCAGAAACACAAAACCACGAAACAGAAGACCTGGAGCTGCAGATTGGAGGGGGAAAACTCTGACGGGGCGCTGTCGGGGTGGTCTCCATCTTCTCCAACATCTCCACCGTCATCACCATGATGAAGGGGGAGTAGTCCATCCCCTGGACTTTGGGTTTGTGGTGGTAACTTGATCTAATCTCTCTATGTATGATCATTGTTGAAGTCCATATGATGTGCCTTGCATAAGTATGGATCTATCTATGTAATTCCTATGGTGGATATTGTGGTATGAGATGATATTTGTTATGCATTTACCGTTGTGTTGGATATTTTATGACTTGTCATACTTTGGAGATATTCTATGATGCATGTGATAGTTCGATTTATGCATAATGTCTTGTTTATCTATGTCATGACGTGATTGACACCACCAAGTGTAGATAGATGAGAGAGATGTGGTCATGCACACGAAATATGAATCATTGCCCTAGTGTTTAGCATATTGTCCATTATGAAGTATGATGTATGTAGGTACGGGATGGCCGATGTGACAACGGCATATGTATTGAGTGACACAATACAGCCCAACATCCTTTATCTGGGGGTAAAAAGGAAGAAGTATGATGTGGGAGTGACAACAAACCACGCTAGCCTTACGAGGGTGACCTAGCAACACAAATGATTATTTTCTCTCAACTATGTGTTTTAGGACATGTAGCCGTCATAGAAGTTTACCATTAAAGCATGACAATTGTGTGTAATTTTTATCTATAACATGATAATCACCATAGATGGGAGAGAGGATTGAGTGAACCCATGAACCCATGTCCATTGTTCCTATAAGAGAAAACCTTTGTCTTGTCCTCTTGCATTGAAGAGGATTGGGACACTTTTACATTCTTGTTTTGTTACATTAAACTTTCATCCATTAAATTAATCATCTTGTTCTTTAAATTGTTTAGTGCATAATCAACTAAAACTTGTGACACTTTAGTTGTAGGGAATAGATAACTTTTCCGTCTTGCTCCTGCGGATCGATACCCTACTTCCACATTGAGAGGTGCTACAGTGATCCTCTGCTCTTGGGGGTTATCAAGCACTTTTCTGGCACCGTTGCTGGGGAGCGTAGCGCTTAAGTTTCTATTCTTGTGTGCACTAGACTTTAGATTTATTTTATTTTGTTTTATATCTTACAATCATCTAAGCTTGGGGAGGTTCCTTTAAACTTGTTTGGTTGTGAGGTTCTCATTAGCTTTACTTTTAGTTATGTATCAGTTGCCAACCCTACAGGCAGCTGACTGGGAAGCACCCTAGTTCGCATTGACGTCAGTGAAGTCTTCTTCTTCGACTGCTCATCTTCAGAATCTGGCTAAGACAATAGCCAGGGACGAAACCAATATGAGTACATTTGAATGTACTCGCAAACTACCCCCGAAATGAGCATGCATTACTCTTTTTATTGTTTAAATAAAACTTTCTTTGCTTTGAAAACTCTATATCCTTGTTGAAAAAGAGAAGGATAGACTTTTGTTTAATAAAACCTTGTTTTGGAACCTCTATATCTTTATTGAAAAAGGAAAGAAGGCTTTTAGAACTTTTCTCATAAATCTGTCTTTGTAAGAAGTCTCTTTAAAATCTTTTCCTGAAATATATCTTTGTTGGAAAGTGATAAGAAGTCTCCTTTAAAACATTTCTCGGAAAATCACCATTTTGTTTATTTCTCCCAAAACTCCTCCTTTTTCGACCATGACCCTTCATGGTCAATCATTTTCCAACAATCTTATACCAGCCCTTCGGTATAGTTGCCTAAAACATTTTCCAATTTCAAATTACAAAACTCTTCACTTCCCGACCATAGCCCGTCATGGTCAAATCATTCTCCTGCACCCTCATACCAGCCCGTCAGTAGAGTTGCAGATACAACACATCTCCATTTTATTTTCAAATCTCAAAACTTGCACATGGTTAGAGGACAGCCTCCCAACTGTCCATATCCGAGGACTCGGCTATTCGAATAGTTTTACCCTCTGCAGAGGTAGCACGCTTTCCCCACATCCATCCGGCAACTCATCGTGTCAGCCACGTCCCGCCATACAAGGTGTATGCGAAGTTGAGACACCGACCATAGCCTGTCATTTTCTCATGCTAGTATAGGACCCTACCGCTACGAAGCTTTCCAACACACTTAACCCAGCCCGTCGGAATCTAAGTGTGAGGACTCGTAGTTCTGCCCGGCGAATTTTAATGCCCCTACAAATCCTCTATCTCCAATTAATATCAGCCCTCGGGCATTGCCCTCAGGCGTTCTTCTCTTTAGAGGACCCGGGTCAGGGGGTAGGTCCTCAGACCATCCCCTCATGGAACGGGGTCATCCCCGTTGTTGAGGCATCCAGTACTAATATGAGCAAACTATATGACTACGCCCTTTCCCATATGGTGGTAAATGTGGTCGCACAGGTTATCGGCTGGTCGTCATAGTACAAAGACACGATGTGCATTTTTCATAAACACCACCATTCTCCATTTCTCTACTTCAACACCGACATCTCGGTATTCCATATCCACACAAGTATTTTCAAAGGAGTTTTGAGTAAACAATATTTTTCCCATCCTATAGTTTGAAAAAGAATTTCCATCTAATATCTCCATATAGGGTGTCAAAATAATATACTTGTATTTTTAAAACAAAGGGTTTTCAAAATCATAGCTTTAGTGGCAAACACCACATAAGTCACTTATGCTCTTTATAAGTAAAACATGTGAACCGAAATAGATGTATATAGATGCAAGCTCAGAGAATAGCTTGCCTGATTTCAGCATAATGCTCCTGGACTTCTTCTCACTGATCAGAGAAATAAACTCCTATCCTTCTTCCATAAATCCTTTCCAAATACCACCCCGGTAGCGTTTATCTCTAGCGTCGCAACATGAAAATAAAACAACACGCAATAAGCAAACCAAACCACAAGTGGTATACAAACAAGTAATCAAACCACAACATAGCACTATTTTAATCAAGCAACAAACTAAGGTCTACATTTACAAGGGCATTATACTCACAGGAGTATAACACCAAACACATGCTAAAAACATCGAGCACCAAGACATCCTCAATTAGAGGTAATTAACAACCATTTTTCCTAATCAGTAAATACTTCAGACAAAAGTTAAGCCACCAATTAATCTTGGTAATTTAACTTAAATACAAGCAAGGCAACATACTAGTCACACAGAATAATCTAACCTCAAAGCAAACAAGCATAACAAACCCCTAATTAATAGGAGAATAGCTATATAGGGAATTAAAACCCTACCAATTACATAACTCACAAGTAACTCTCCTAATAGCTAACAACAATAAGGAAACACATCACAACAGTGGATTACCACCCTACACATGCTAGGAAACACATTTGCAACAATAAAGTTATAACACACAATTAATTAAAGTCCTAATAAAAATAGGCAGAAAATGCCTAAACTTTATAATTAGCACCACAGTCAATCAGTGACTCCTAAATTCAAACCAAGATAGGGATATGTTCTCCTACACATATAGAAGACAACCCAATTGGATTTACCCCAAAATTCATCTCACAAAAATCTACAAAAATCACCAAAGAGCCACTGATATGTTTTTAAGAATGAACAGAACTTTTGTTTTAGACTTCATTTGCATACGAGACCAACAGATCTGGAAAGGTACCACTTCAGGCTTTCCATAGAATTTTAGTTTGCAAATTTTGGAGTTATAAAACTCTAGATATTAAATATTTAGTGAGAAAGATACTTTTTACAAGATTTAATCTAGACCACAGTTAAAAATATATTTTTGCAAACAACCAGTTCTATCTAATCAAGAAAACACATAGGAACTCTAAAAAATTTGAATCACTCAAATATCTATCACAGATTTACCACAAAAGAATTAAAGCTATACTGTAATTAACACAGGAAACTAAAAGCATAATTAGATCTACAAAAAAAAGAAACGGGCCAGATCTGGAGCTGGGCCAAACAGCACCATGCTGGGCCAGCCCGTTGCACTGGCGAAGAGGTACGGGTTCATCTCCTTCCTCTCAACACGCGCACGGCAGAGCTCGGCGCTCCGGGAGACAAGCGAGGACGGCGACGGCGCTCCGATGAACCTGAGACGAAGGGGTGATGTCCATTAGCTAGCTCGCGACGAGAGGATCTCAGAGAAGCGAAAATGGCGTGAAATGGTGGATGAAATTGCTCGCGAGCTTCACGGCAAGCTGACGGCCGGAGCAGAAGAAGATGGAGATGCTCTGCTTGATTCACGGCCTCCCGCATCGATTCTTTGGACGGGGATGCAGAGGACGACGAGGCGGTGAAGATGGTCCTGCTCGATCCGCTCTAGGAACCCTGGAACGGCGGCGATGCTCGACGGTGGCTCGGCTAGGGTTCGGTGCCGTGGTGGGGAGAAAAGAGAGAAGGAGGGAGCAGGCGAGGGAGAGAGCGCTGGAGGGCAGAGCAGAGGAGCGCCCGGGGGGCCTCCTTATCTCCTTCGCGCGGAAGAGGAGCGAGAGGGGGGGGGGGTCCGGGCGGCGAACGCGGAGCGGCGACACGGCGGCCTAGCGCCATGTGAGCTACAGAGAAGACGGCATTTTTACAGAAATCCCCCTGGAAGACTTTCCCCATTTACAACTAGGTCATTTTCCTGTTTTCCTTTATTTCTCTGTTAAACCAGTAGCTTTTAGATATTTAATTGAGGCAGTAAAATATTTTATAAAAAATTGAAAATATTCATGTGGCCTCCCCAATACATGTAGAAGCTACACAAAAATTGGTGTTGCAAAATAAAATACTTTGAACCACATTTGTTCATAAAGTTTAAATATGTTATTTTTGGATAAAACCAATTTGACAAATTGAAATATCTTTATAATTGGAGATTAGAAATTTTGAGGAGAGAGTGATATGATAATGAGATGGTTATCATCTCATTCCTGGATTTTATAAGATAAAATAATTGTTATAACAAAATAGAGAATTAGGTAGAGAGGGAATTTAAATAAGATCATTTCTTTTAATCAAGAATTTATTTTGAGGGTGGTGAGTAATCATAGAGGTCTTGTTTTGTTTTCAAGCCACATTCCACATTTGTGATCAGTGGGTTTTCAACTTAACACTCAAGTACATGGGTGTAATTATTCACCCAAGCAAACAATAAAACAAGAATTAACACTCAATACAACCATAAGTCCAACAAGCAACAATCACAACAAGATCAACATCACAACCAAGTCCACACAATTCAAACCACAAGAATTAATCATACCACAACTTCCATAACTAACTATACTATCTTATAAAAATGATCACACTTAATTATGACAAGATGATGTTTAGGAAATATCTCCACTCATAACTTAATAGTTTTCAAAAAGATTTGAGAAAGGAATTATGTGGGTAATATATTTCCCACTAGTGTTATTTTCAAATGGAGTGAAAATAAGAGTTTATAAAATGGGAGTTGTATACACCGGCAAAATATCAAGGTTAAAAGATAGATGGGAGATAGCATATAGATCTCCACAATTTTGGAAACACATACTTTAGAAATACTTTTACGTTCTCAAATACTGGTATAAGTTTTGGTGGGTGATAAACCAAGTATCATTGAAATGGAGTTGGCCAAAATAAGAATGGAAATGATATAGGGAATATTTTCTTGTCATAACATGATCACCAAAGTTAAATATATCTTTATATTGGTTGGGTCTTATTTTTACTAGTCAAACAACTTTAAACAACAAGTCATACAAGGTCAACATAGCAATGGGAAGGAAAACACAACCATCAGTAAAACATTTCAAAAAGTTTTTGTTGGTTCTGAATTTTGGGTCTGGTAAAACTAAGTTTTTCTTAGTTCCAAAATTTGGGAAGTTACAGTATGCCTATAATTGCCTCTTACCATAATAATGAAATTATGACCACTGATATGAAGGCAGCCGAGGAATTTACTATTGTAAGGGGAATTCTTGAGATAGTTATGTTTAATATAGATAAAGCTCGTAGCCTCACACCAAGACTTGCTACAACACTTGAACAACTCTTGAAACTCTTTTGTAAGAATACCTATATCCTTGAATATTATAACAATCTTGTTGCTATCAAGGAGAGATCTAATGGCTTGCAGGAACAAGAAGAAGATAGAGAAGAGGAAAAGGTATTAGAGGATTGCCCATATCCTTTTTTTTTACCTTAAGACTGCAGGGCAACAGCCCCACAGCATTTTATTTAAAATTAACCAACAGAAATACAACGTTTATGTACATGCAGCGAGTAAGAAAAAAAATACAAATTTACAACAGATCGTCAATCCATCTTGACAGCTGTGAAAAGTGCTTATCCTTCACTATGTACCGAAGTAGAGTGATATCATGGACAAAAGATCTTTTCCAAGACCTGAAAGATGGTGTCACATTCTGGAAGATAGCTTCATTTCGTTGCTTCCAAATATTCCAAGCTGCAAGAATAACTACTTCAGAGAAGAAAGGCTGACAAAATTTCCTTCTCGCAACCATGAACAAAGAATCAACAGTCATATTAGCTCCATAGTCCCACTCTTTTTGCAAATATCTCCAGATTCGAACACTAACGCTGCAGGCAAAAAATAGGTGCTGCCAGTCTTCATCAGTATGTGTTGGGCACAACACACAATGATAAACATCAGTGACATTCCAATGCCTCCTTCTAAGCATGTCTCTGGTGTTTAATCTGTCACTGACCAGTAACCACGCAAAGACTTTGATTCGGAGCACACACTTGCTCTGCCAAATCCAATTATATACCTTATCAGCTTTTACATCTTTAAAACAGTGATGGTAGAACCGGCTGGAGGTATACTCCCCATCCTTCCAAATTGCTTTCCATGTGTCATTGTTTGTGGCATCAAAAGTAGCCGAGGCAATAGTATTTTCCATTTCCAAGAATTCCCCATATGCTTGCTGAGACATTGGCAAGTAAAACAGCTGAGTTCTATCTTCTGTTTGTAACACTTCCTGCACCGACACATTGGAGTCGAGGACAAAGGAGAATAATCTCGGTAATTTCTGCTACAGTGTACAATCAGTCCATATGTCTGTCCAGAACAGGGCAGAGTCTCCCCTCCCAATTGTAACAGTTGTTACCTGTCTATAAGCTTCGATTGCCCATATCCTTACTCACCATGCTATTTTGATTCAGATTCTGATGATGATCAACACATTCAAAATGATCTTTGAAGTGATGAGGAATTTGTGTTAGATATTCTATATGATAATGCTTTAGATGATGGTGCTATTTGAGAGCTAGGATCAAACAATAGTGATTTGTTGTCCAGAAAACAGATTCCTAAGCTTCACTGCGAAGAATGTTAAAAATCACAGAAGAGGAATTTTGACCTGATATTTTACGACAGCAATATTCAGTTGTTATTACACATTTCATTAGTTCAAAGTTTTCTGATTTGAGCAACATAAGTGCCTCTAAAAATTCGCTCCTTTCAGGCTGTCCAGTTTTTGACAGATTCTGTTTTTATTTTGCATTAGTCTCATTACTATGTTTTGTGTGGTTCTTTTGATCAAAGAGCAAAACATAACCTTAGTAACAGTAGTTAATGTTTAGAATCAACTCATTATATGTCTTTGTTGTACCTATGAGGATTTAATTTATGGAGACACTAACCCCTCTAATCAAGTTTTATGTTGAGTTTTGTGTAAAGAGAATTTTCAAGTGGAAGAGTTGAGGGTGATGAACAAAGATCAAGAGAGACAAACACTCAAGCTTGGGGATGTTACCCCTAGACTCACCCAACATATATCAAATAAGGACAAGAATTCAAGCTTGGGGATGCCAAGCCACCTCACTCCAACCATCTTGATATCAAGTAAGAAGCCTAGCTACATGGCTATAAAGAAAGCGCTTTACGGGAGGCAACCCGGTTGTTTTTATTTTTGATTTTCTTTGTGTCCTCTTGCTGTAACAAGAGACTTAGTTTTTAATTTTGTTTCTGGAATTTTTAATAAAGTGCCAAGTTTTACCCGTTTTGGTTTGAAAAAGTTGCTATTTGTATTCGGAGATTTTATTCCAGCACGAATCTGTGCACGGTATGATTTTTCATTTCTATTCTGTAACTCCGAATGAGCTGAAATTTGAACTGTAATTGCAACTTTTCATCCTCTGTAAGCGTGAATTTTTCAGATTTTTTCGACATATTTAAGTAGGGTAGAAAAATGCGTTTTGCTGCTGCTGTTTTTCTGGACAGATTCTGTCCCATTTTGTTTGATGCATTCTTTGAACTTTTAACTTGAATCTTTTTTATCCAATTGAGTTTATAAGTAGGCATACAACATTATATACTTTCTGGACATGTTTCACATTTTTGTTTAAGGATTTTATGCAGCAAGCAATTCATTTGTCTATCACTACTAATGTCACCCCACAGAAAAGAGATGGGAGAAACGGTGTTTTGAAGTTTTTTCACAGGGATTAGAGGAGATGCACCAAGAGTTATCCAAGGATGGTGAAGACCATAAGCTTGGGGATGTGAAGACAACCCCATTGGACCAACACACTCTCGGTTTGCACACGTCTAACTTCTGTTTTTCGATCAATGCACTTTATCGCATAAACTTGGAGCGTCTTTTATTTTTGTTATTTCGGTTTGGTTTTTATTTGTGAGACCACCACTTTTCATTTATGTTATGAGAGAGCTACTGGAAATTTGGGTTGAATTAAGTTGGATGCTATTAAAAAGATTGGGAAAGGGATGTTTGAGTTGATTCAAAAAGATACATATAGTTGCATGATTCATGTGCTTTTTAATGAGTATTAATTTGCAAGTGTTTTATCAAGAGCTATCTTTTATTCATTTTGATGCTGAATGTTACTTTACTTTGTTTAACATGGATTGATTAGTTCTATGGACACTTATGCATGCATTTAGACGGTCAACTTTCTCCCTTTTGCTAGCCCAAAAATTCCAACAAGTAAAAACTTGTTTTCCAACACCTTCAACCAAAGTTTTCCAGTGAGTCCACCATATCTACCTATTAGCTTAATGCTATTCCGAGTATGTTTATCATGTTATATTGTATTATCTATGTTTCCAAATTAAAATGCTTATGTTATTGATTGTTATGGGAAAGTTGGTTAAAAAGCTCTCACGAACTTGATGCACACTTTACTTTTATTGCACTTAATAAACATGAACCATTGTGATTAAAATTATGAAGTTGTATGCTTGACAAGAGTCTTGGTTGGGAGTTAGCTCATATGTGCTGTCACATGGCAAGCTTTCAACGTGCTCTTAATTATATTTAGTTGATATCATGTACTTTTGTTTATGGATGCTTATCATGGTGCCAAATAAATGCGGAAACTTAGTAAGTTTGAGGAGTTTGTATAAATGGCTAGAGAGACGCCTGGGCCGCTAACCTAAGCCATGCATCATTCATGGTGGAAATTTACAGCGTACCAAAGTGAACATTCAGTGATGCACGTCATAATAAAAAGCTATACAAATAGTAAATAAAAGAGTGCTGAGATTGTTCATTGTCTGTTTGTCTTGTCATTTTGACATGGGCTAGTTTCCATGTCCTGAGGCAAGAGGTACCCCAGTTGACGCTCTTGATGACGCTATTATATTACTTACAATGACTTTAACTTGAACTTGCTTTGTGGCCCGAGTTGAGTAACACCGTGGTGTAGGTACTCGTATTCACGGGGCATGAGGCATTCAACCCATACTTTGTCAAGCACACTACTCATATTTGCTTTCACTTTAAACTTTAACCATTCAAGATGCTATGATAGGGGTAATGAGAGCTCCACACCAATGGATACCACATTGCAAACATTAACTTAAGTAGAAGCATTTGGAAGCTAGATGAAACTTATTCATGTTTTACCTCTACTTATTTATATATCTTTCCAAAGTGTCCACCTTTTATATTCAGATTTACAAGAATACTCTATGACCATTATAGGATGTTTTTACTTTTTATTATGCATACATTTGGTCCATAGTACTTTCTTCTATGTTACACTTTGTGAATTATCATTGAACATCCTTACATTGAATATTTGATATCACTTCATAATCTATCTTGTATATTGCTATTCCTTTGAAGAATGAATCATTTGACTCTATGTAGCAATAGTAATCATCTTTGATATCCATTGATAGTATTAAAAAGCAAAGTCCATGTTAGTTTTATCACCTTCATACTCGAGGACGAGTATAGGTTAAGCTTGGGGATGTTGATGCATGTAAAATGCATACATGAACTTTGCATTATATTACTTATATTTCAATCATATTTGCATCATATAAGGGTTATATCATTGTTTTATATTGATTTTGGGAATATTTCACAGTTTCCCTATTTTTCTGGAATTAACCCTGCACTGGCAGAAAACCCTATTTTCTATATTTTGATGTTTCAGGGACCCAAACGACGTCCAAATGACCTAATATTTTGCGGGGATCATTTTTTGGAAGGAACAAAGCGTAGGAGCGAAGGAAGCGAAAAAATGGAAACCCGAGGGCCAAAAGAGGTGGGCCCACGTGGCCAGATTCCTTGGCCGCGTGGGACCCCCTATCCTGGGCCTCGAGCCTCCGATGCCGTCGATCTTCGTCCCCGTGCCTTCGTCTTGACCTAAAAACGACTATAAAAATAGTCCCCCGACGGCTTTCGGAAGGGAGCGCCGCAGAAACACAAAACCACGAAACAGAAGACCTGGAGCTGCAGATTGGAGGGGGAAAACTCCGGCGGGGCGCTGCCGGGGTGGTCTCCATCTTCTCCAACATCTCCACCATCATCACCATGATGAAGGGGGAGTAGTCCACCCCCTGGACTTTGGGTTTGTGGTGGTAACTTGATCTAATCTCTCTATGTATGATCATTGTTGAAGTCCATATGATGTGCCTTGCATAAGTATGGATCTATCTATGTAATTCCTATGGTGGATATTGTGGTATGAGATGATATTTGTTATGCATTTACCGTTGTGTTGGATCTTTTATGACTTGTCATACTTTGGAGATATTCTATGATGCATGTGATGGTTCGATTTATGCATAATGCCTTGTTTATCCATGTCATGAGGTGATTGACACCACCAAGTGTAGATAGATGAGAGAGATGTGGTCATGCACACGAAATATGAATCATTGCACTAGTGTTTAGAATATTGTCCATTATGAAGTATGATGTATGTAGGTACGGGATGGCCGATGTGACAACGGCATATGTATTGAGTGACACAATACACCCAACATCCTTTATCTGGGGGTAAAAAGGAAGAAGTATGATGTGGGAGTGACAACAAACCACGCTAGCCTTACGAGGGTGACCTAGCAACACAAATGATTATTTTCTTTCAACTATGTGTTTTAGGACATGTAGCCGTCATAGAAGTTTACCATTAAAGCATGACAATTGTGTGTACTTTTTATCTATAACATGATAATCACCATAGATGGGAGAGAGGATTGAGTGAACCCATGAACCCATGTCCATTGTTCCTATAAGAGAAAACTTTGTCTTGTCCTCTTGCATTGAAGAGGATTGGGACACTTTTACATTCTTGTTTTGTTACATTAAACTTCATCCATTAAATCAACCATCTTGTTCTTTAAACTTGTTTAGTGCATAATCAACTAAAACTTGTGACACTTTAGTTGTAGGGAATAGATAACTTTTCCTTCTTGCTCCTGCGGGTCGATACCCTACTTTCACATTGAGAGGTGTTACAGTGATCCCCTGCTTTTGAAGGTTATCACTTAGTCTGCAAGTTGAAATAGTAATACTCCTCCATCATAGTCTAATTACGCTTTCGTGCGTCTGTGTGTTTCCCCAAAGATTGTCCACGTAACAATCCCTGTATGGTTTCTCTCGTTTGATCTCTGTTTAGTTAACTTAAGTTCACTTATTTATACTAAGGGTATTCTAGTTTCATCCCGGTCCGCCGAAATCTCAGGATCGGCACTGCCGGCCTCCTCGTACAGACGCACCAATCAGCCCTAGAAACTGGGGATTTGGGGAGCTTGTAGTATATTTGGGGAGAAGGGACCGTTATCATTCCGATTCCTAAAAATAAAAACCTTACCTTCCTACCTCTTCGGCGGCGGCGGCTGGGGCTGGCCCTGCCGATCGGATTCTTAGCCTTTAGAAAGAGCTTCCACGACTTTCGATAGAGAGCTGTGGCGTCTGTTATCGCCGTCGAAACAAATGTTGTCGCGGGCGTTCTCTCAGGTGTCCAAAAGCCCGCTAGATCTGTTCGTCCATGCATCTGCCGTGGTTGGCTTTGGTTCCAATATGCCACGGCATCTTCACCACCTCCTTCGTCAACCAGAACCAGCTGACGGTCTCCCGCTGCAAAACAGCAGGTTAGTAAATAAATCTAAACTTCTTCCTGTCTCCCAGAAGCAGACATGCCGATAGGACTGTCGGCACCATTTTACCTATAAAACAGAAGGCGGGGTTTCCATTTGTTTGTAGTAGTATATCAAGCCATGCTATAGCAACAGCTTCAGCTTCAGTAGAGATCTTTTTGGCTCCAGAGCTACAGGGAGCCTGAATTTTTTTTTAAATATTTAGAGTTTTTGAAAATTCTGAATTTTTTCCATGGATACATACGGATCTTCTGTACATATATGTATATTTGTTTTCAGATTTTTTAGTTTTAAAAGTAAAGTTTTTTATTATTATTTAGAGCTCGGGATCTGAAAGCACTTTTTGGGGCTTCACTAGCTATTTTATGAGTAAATTCCGGAGAATGACATGCATTTTGCATAAGATTATTAGATAACACATCCTTTTGTTGTGTATTTTTGAAAGCCACACCTATTTTGCCGCAAAATCACAAAAGTATGCCTTGTGTGGGCGAACTGTATATTACTGATCGCACCCTCTCTGTTTTTGCACGACAAGTATTGTTCTTTAAATTCTCATTCCTATATATTCAGTATATTACTTTATAAGTATTTGGAATATCATGAAGTTGCTTAATAAACGGAAAAAGAGACAAGATTGAGATACCGATCTTGTTTATTTTATTTGTATGCATTGACCTGGATTTGTGTTAATGCAGGGGAGCTCCTCATACCTGTAACTTCGAATCAAACTGGACCATGCAGCATAATTTTTCCACTGTGAAGAATTCAGATGACAGTCCTCTTTACTCTAAAAGGTAACCTTGCTCGTTCCAAAACTTAAAATTATATGATGTTAATACAGTTTTTTTGTGTGTAGAGCCACTGCTGGCAGGACCTTAACCCAAAGGTTTGAAACACTGAGAAGCATTGGGGAGTGTGAAAACAAGTGTGATATCGTGATGCTCTTGACGAAGAAAACTGCTCCCATTTGCTATGTCTGGTGTGACCCCTCCCCCTGGATACATATATCCCAGGTATAGGTACAACTGGAGCATGTGTATGTAGATCTTGTGTTCAGTCAGTATACATGTGGACTAATGAAATGCATATTGTGGGAAGTTGGAACAGTCTGCTAGTAACTTGCAGCCGTTTATTCTCTTTCTGGAATGTCATAGTACACTAATGTAATGTTTGTAGTATGTATTATTGTAGATATTTTTAGTTAGATGATGGCAACCTTCAAAGATTTGTTCCACTTTTGGAAGACCTTGCGTTATGTCACTAGATCTCGATTTTTCATATATAAACGTAACTAACCTATCCCCCTTGTAAAGGATTTCTCCATAATGCCCATTAACAGTTGCTCCTGTAGTGGCCAAATAAGGTTTTGTCTTGTTTAACTTGATTTATCGTTTCTAGCAAAACTTTTTCCCACTAACTCATTTTCGCACTAATGTAATGGCTTGATTTCACATTGGAACTACACTACTTAGTCCATGATTTTGCTGCTATTTAATTAATTTTTTGTTGTTCCAAATTGTGAGATGTTTCATTGCGTCATGCAATTTAATTTACTTAGTTCATATGAACATTTTCAAGCTTGTATACGACGTTCTCTATGCACTTCGCATTGATTTGTTCTCATTGTGCAGGGGTTCTCGATGTCAATCAATGTTAATAAGATGATTAGTGCTGGCTTCAAAGTTAAAGTATTGATGGCAGATTGGTTTGCTCGGATGGATCCTAGGATTGGTGGGAATTTACGTAAAATGCAGACTATTGCCATGTATAACATTGAGATGTGGAAAGCAACTGGCATGGACCTCGATGGAGTAGAGTTTTTGATGTTGTCTGATGAAATAAGTTGCCGCGCAGACGAATACTGGCCTCTTGCAATGAAAGTTGCGACCATGAGTGAACTGGAAGAAATAACAAGGTGTTTTAATTCTAAAGATTTACTGAAGGATACAAGGTAGTTGTCATTTTTACCTTATTACAGTGTTTTTAATTCATTTTAATTGTCGACCTTTGAGTTTGTTAACTTCAGCTGTTGGGCCATTGCTTGTTCTTGACGCAAGTTACTTTATTTTGTTTTCCAAGCAGGGGTCGTGGGAGTATAGATCCAGATGCAATAAGAGAATTTACTCCTGCTGAGACACTGCATGCTCGCCTGCTCTTCACTGTAGCAAGGGATAAGAGGGGGCGAGACGGCTAGCAAAACAACTATTTCTAATGCTTGAGAATTTGGCCCTATTAACATTATAAATTTATTGTACTGTAGACCCCACACATTATAAGATAGTAAAAAACTAAAGAGGTCCTGAATCAAATTAAATATCTCTTTTGTAGGATGCAACTGTATGAGAATGACAGATACCTGCAACTGAAGATACCTTTCACAACTAAACATTTATGTCGATGGTTTGTCGAGAGAGGATACAAATTGTAGAGTTATATGTTGAGAGGAATTGGAAGGATAAAAGAAAATGCTGTGGGAAGGTGGAAAGATAGATATTTTTTCTGCATTTGCAATTTGGCATGTGTTATCTCAAGCGGGTTCATGTGTTATTTATTAGACAATCTCACGGTTGAGTATTTCAATAAGCGTGGAGTGCTTCCATGATGAATTTAGGTAGTAAATAGAGCTTTTAGGTAAGGGAATAGAAGTACTGAGTACTCATAGACCATTTTGTGACATCCTTTTTCGAACGGAGGGAGTAGTATATTACTTCAGGAGGTTGGTTTCTGTAATATCATATCAATCATCGTATGTCAACCATAGTATATTACTCAGTCTCGCGTGTACGGCCACTTCTCTTTAACTTTGACCATGACGTATTTAATAGAACTATAGTATATTGGAAATAACAGTCTGAATACACCTTGAGTACTCAGTACTTCTATTCCCTTACCTAAAAGCTCTATTTACTACCTAAATTCATCATGGAAGCACTCCACGCTTATTGAAATACTCAACCGTGAGATTGTCTAATAAATAACACATGAACCCGCTTGAGATAACACATGCCAAATTGCAAATGCAGAAAAAAAATATCTATCTTTCCACCTTCCCGCAGCATTTTCTTTTATCCTTCCAATTCCTCTCAACATATAACTCTACAATTTGTATCCTCTCTCGACAAACCATCGACATAAATGTTTAGTTGTGAAAGGTATCTTCAGTTGCAGGTATCTGTCATTCTCATACAGTTGCATCCTACAAAAGAGATATTTAATTTGATTCAGGACCTCTTTAGTTTTTTACTATCTTATAATGTGTGGGGTCTACAGTACAATAAATTTATAATGTTAATAGGGCCAAATTCTCAAGCATTAGAAATAGTTGTTTTGCTAGCCGTCTCGCCCCCTCTTATCCCTTGCTACAGTGAAGAGCAGGCGATAAGGAGGCGACTCCGCTTTCTCCACCGCGCCGCCGGCCAGGCCGGTGGTTCCCTCCCTCTCCGCCTGCCGCCTCGGCGGCGGGAGAGTGGGGGAACCCCGGTCCTGCGTTTCTGGCCTGTAGGGTGTAGATTAGGTGTGCGTGCCTGGCGGACGGCGTCGAAGATGGTGGCGATGGCGTCGGCGTGCGAGGCGAGGTCCTTCCCCTCCTTTCCCCGTTCCGGCTTCGTCTTCGACGCTGGGGAGGCCGTGAAGGTGTTGCGTCCGGTGCATCTCTCTGTTTCTGCTTCTTCGGCCGACCGTGGTGGCGAGGGGAGGAGTTGGTGCAGTTTGGTGTTCCGTTTTTGTTGGTGCAGGTGGTGGTGGTCTCCTTCTTCGTCTCTGCTCCGGCCGGCCTTGGTGGCGAGGGGAGCGGCGACTGGAGGTGGGTGGGCGTTCGTGGTGGTTGGCCTGGGCGATGCCGTGTTGGCTGGAAGCTCGGAGGTGCGGTGGAGTTGGCGCTGTGGCCGTGCGCGTTCATCGCGGCTAGGTTCCGTCGCGCTGCGGCGGACGAATCTTGCGGTCTTCTACAACGTGTGGCGGCGCTCTCTCCCCGGCGGCAGGAGGTACGGCGACGGCGGCGTCGGCTAGGTTCTTGGGAGCCGGCGAAGGATTCGATTGAAGTTCTTCCAGGATGCTCGGGTGCTTCATGCAATTTGCAGGGTCCTCTTTGTGTTTTCTTTCCTTTGTTGGACTTGGTTGTAAGTTGTACTGAGTATTCATATATGAATCGGATTCTTTCCTCAAAAAAAAAAAAAATCTCAAGCATTAGAGAAGGAACACAAATTTCTCGTAATGACTGTCCATGTAGAATATAATTTGCGTTATATGAGGGAATATCCTGAAGGACACAAGGAACATGAAATTAGTCTAGTTACATTTTATTGCAGTGCAGAGTTGTGCTTTACATATTTGTAGATTGTTCTTTGCTGGTCTTTGATTGAACTGGATGCTTTGGAATAAAAACTACTAATATTTTGTTACCTTGATCTTGAAAACCTTTCCACTTTCATCACATGAACTGTTATCAAATCTTCTAATTTTAGAGTACATGTTCATTTCGCTGTTCCCAGAATCAACGCCATACTCTTGTTTCCAGATTTACCTATGTTGAATTTTGTTAGTACGAACAGTGTCAGTATCATCCAACTTTATTTGCCTCTTCTTTATTCTTGTGTGCAAGACCTATCTGGCTTATCTTTTGAAATGATACAGATTTATTCTGGTCCTAGTAGACTTTATGGGCTCAGCTTCACTGTACTACTCCCTCCGTTCTAAATTAATTGACTTCTATTTGCCCACATGTGGATGTATCTACACATGTTACAAGTATAGATACGTCCACATTTGGATAAATGGAAGTCAATTAATTTGGAACGGAGTGAGTACTAGTTTATTGTACTGGTCCATAGTAGTATATTTTACCTGTCATGCTTAGGCCATGCAGTCTACTTAGTAGCATATTATTGTGGAGCATGCATAAATACCCGAACTACAGGTGGACCTCTGGCTGATGGACATGGATCAGCGTGGGGTCGACATGTTAGCTGAAGAATACTGCAAGCACACGGGATATAAAAATAAACCAGTTGCTTTGTTCCACGGTATCTTTATGTTTTGAATTAGTTGCTGTTTGTCTTGTTTTTCTTTCACGGATCTGCACACACTTAACTTCAACTACAGATATGCAACGGCGGCGCCAGGAAATTGACACTGGGTATTCATCCCCAAATTTTTTTTTTACTCTAAATATATACTATATGACCCAATCACACAACAATGGCAGCCTGGATAATCGTTTCCACATCGGGAGCACCCTCCATGCGCACAAAATCATTCGGTAAAAGCTCACCAAGCCGGCAATACAAATAACAGATGCAAGAAATGAAGAAAACGCACCTCGGAGTACCACTCCCCGAAGTTATCGTCCTTCTTGTACGCCATGCCCAGCTTCGTCTCCTTCTTCACCTCCTTCTTCTTCTTCCCTGCAAGCACACATCAAGGAAACCAGCTCAGAGAACGCAAAGACCGAAGACCAAAACTCAAATCCAGCACAGCCAACAGCGTTAGAAGAAGAGGAAGAGGGGCCGGGGCGCGGGCGGCCGGGGGGCGGGGCGGGGCGCCGCGGGAGGGGGCGCAGGGGGCGGGGACGGAGCGCCGTCGCCTGTCCCTGACTGAATCGGGCGGCGGCGGCGGGGGCGCAGGAGATAAGGCGAGCTGCGACCTGCGAGCGACGGACTGAGTGAGGCGAGAAAAATGGAAAACGGGCAGCGAGACGAGGCCTTCGTGGGCTGGGCCAAAGTAGTAGAAAATTTTTAGCGCTCCCGACTCTTGGGTATTCAGCTGAAGACAGCGAATACACGCTGGCGCCGCCACTGCAGATATGGTACCTAGTTTGTTACGGAACACAGAATGGAACAATATGGGGGATCCAGGACGGGGTATCTTCATGGAAGATGATGAGGTTTGAACTGCTTTTTCACCTTTTAGTTACTCAGATGCAGATGCTACTAACCCGTTATATATACTCCACTGGTTGCACACTAGTTCTGATCATCTGATGTGCTGAGAGTCAAAGGTTAATGCCGTAAACTCATCTTGATGCTGCAAGATAAAATAATTGAATAATTTATTGCCAAAGAACAATAGATCACTCTTTGCACCAAAGCTATCCAGCAGAATTTATGTTTACACTGTTTTTATATGCCAATTGAGCAGAAAAGAAAGGCATGAAAGAACATCGGAAAAAATTTAACTCTTCGCCTTGTGTACAAAGGAGACCGGCCTGTTTGTTCTTTTTGCAGTGTAAGATAAAGGACGTAATGCAGTGTAAAGAAAATGACTAATATGGTTAACCGGTACTACCTCCGTCCCCAAATAGTTGGCGTATGAATTTAGTACAAAAGTCAATATTTCTATTTTTGACCAAACATATACGGTGGAAACTCGACAATTATAATGATAAATAAATGTATTTCTATTATGGTGGATCTATTGATATTGGTTTGGTACTGCAAATCTTCATACTTTTGCATATATATTTGGTCAAACTTTAAAAACACTGACTTTTTGACTCATTTTATATGTCACCTATTTGGGATGGAGGGAGTATCACTTTAAAGGGTACATTCAGTGTGGAACAGTGATTTCAACCATTTTCTATAAGAGATTGGGTAGATTTTCTATGCATCCTTGGGGGCTTACGGAATAAGAGCATCTCCAGCTGCGCACGCATATTCTCTCCGTTTTGGGGCGTCTGGACACAACGTCCGAACCGATGGGAGCGGGTGCTGCCCCAATGTGATCGGCCTTTCTAATTTTTTTCTTGGCTATTTTTCATCTATTTCTTCAAATTTCTACACTAGATACTCTATTGCAGGTATTTTTTTACATAGAAACTAACTAAAAAACAATTCACTTGAAAAATAGATAGTTCAATCCACTATAACACATGCCAATCAAATATATTCATTTCCTTTGAGCGTCCACATGCTCAACTAGATCATCTTGTAGTTGCCCATGAACACCTTCACCGCTTTCCCGATACTTAGCAAGAAGGACGAGTTGCGGCCGGCGAGAAGAGGGGCGACCTCAAATCTTTGCCCCAATGGTGGCAGTGCGGTATGATCCCCCCCCCCCCCCATCATGCCCAACCACGACCAAAAGGCGTCGGAAACGCCATCGGTACCGCCGGGGGGGGGGGGGGGGGGGTTGGCTGGCGGAGGTTTGGTGGAGAGAGATATGTGACGGGGCCGACAGAGAGTGGAATGGATGGGTCGCTGGCTGGTGGGTGTGTCCAGACCAAGGTTTTGGTTCCCGACAAAAATTAAATCCCGAGGGGCCTCAGGATTCCCGGTTACCGCGGTAACCGGGAAATCCTGGATGGTTACCGGGTAAATTTGAAAATTAAATTTTGAATTCAAATTTTGGTCGGAAGGGTTATTTTTGTTTTAAACTCGAACTGGACACAAACTTAATTGTAGCCTAGCGGTATGCCTCGCTTCGGTCGTGTACGCAGTTCATAGGTCGCGGGTTCGTATATTGCTTCTCAATTTTTTTGATAATTATGAAGATATAGTGTTGCAACAGATAAGAATACTGAAAAAACTAAAAACAAGTGGAGACGACTGCGGAACTCGATCCCGTAACGTCCGGTAGAGAGCAGCAAGTCGTTCCCACCATGCTATGTCTTCGTATTCGTATATTGGAAGAGAATACAACCTAAGTATCAAAGTTTCTGCGTTCAAATTCAAAATTTTCAAAAATTATCAGGAATTTTTGACCGGTAAGCAAGTTTACCGGGGGTGCTCGGGAACCTCGGTTACCGGTCGGTAACCAGATTTTTTAGGCAAAAAAAAATCTTAATACGACAGACACAGCAGTTCTTGAGGCAAAAAAAATTGTGTTTGCTATCTTTTCTACAAATGGTACTGTTCCACAGTTGCCCTCTGCTTATTGCAGGAAGATGTCAGTAGGAAAATAGAGAGAGCTTTCTGCCCTCCAAAATTAGTAGAAGACAATCCTTGTTTGGAGTACGTAAAGTATATAGTCTTACCTTGCTTAGGGAAGTTTGAGGTTGTCCTGAAGGAAGAGAACAGTGGTAACAAGTAAGTTCTGAAATATCACCTCTGACAAATATTATTTATGTAATTAACCATTAGATTCTGCATTTATCTCATTACAATACCATTATTCAATAACATATCATACTGGTCCATGTCTTGTGACAGCTGAGAAATGATATAATATTTTAATTTGTACAGGACGTTCTTGAGCATGGAAGAGCTTAATGCTGATTATTCAAGTGGAGCTATGCGTCCTGCTGATGTGAAGCGGGCCCTTGTGAAGGCAATAAACATAATATTACAGGTGATGAGTGTTTTACATAATTTTCTTCATCTGATTGATTATAACGAGTATATGTTTTGATATCAATAGATGTATTTTGATATCCATAGATTTTCTTTTTCACATTCGTATAGAATGCTTATTGTTTCAGTAGATTGCGTACCAGTGCTAATGCTAGGGCTAAGCTCGATATGTAGATACATCGCACCAAAGGCACCGTGGCTTTAGTCTTGGATTGTATCTCCATGTTGCTGCAGTAATTAATTATATTTTCTATCAAGATTTTAAATAATTAACAAGCTTAATATTGGGTTATCTTGGACATACTCCAATTATTTATTTCTGAATGGCACCCAATTAGCATATGAGTATTATTCATATTTGCCTCTCATTGGATGGTAGGGGGACATATGTTGATTGACACTTTTCTATATCTGTTGATACTCTGCTTAAGTATCTATACTTATTCTTTTGAAAAGTATAGTTACAGTTTGGCATAAACGATTGTAGCCATCCAATATAATTTAACTCCCGCAAGAATTAAGCTAAATATATATTTTCCTTACTTGATCAGTTAACATCTTAATAACATCATATTAATATAACCCATCTTTTGAAGTTATAAAGAATTTGCATAACCTATTTCTCATTCTTTAATCGTGACACTGTGATTTCTAAACTTCCTATTCATACAATATGCATGGGCATGATTGGTTAGCTACATGAATTTTGGCGTTTTTGCATCAACTACAGAACCAGGCCCTAGCGAGACGGGCTGAGGAGAAACGAGAACTGAGCCAATTTGTACATCCCATTTGGTTACCAACAATGTTTCAACCCGTATGAGAGGAAACGAGTTTTTAAGCCCCGACGTTTGGTTTACATATGTGTTTCGTGTATTCTCACCTCTTATCTACGTGGTGATCTTACCTCACACTAGCTCTGCCGCCGGCGACGAGCATGACGACATTACGGCACATTGACGGTGCGGTGGCGGAGGCTACGATGGCAAAATTCACGACGACGAGCAGCGGCGACATAGGTTGAAGAACACACCTATAGTAGCCGTATTTTAAACACGTACATACTGTTAGAGATTTATAGTATCCTTTCTGTATATCCCCATTGTATAAGCGGTTTCCTGCACTTTACCGCACTTTTACATGTATTGGCCTTTGGCCCCCGTGAATGTCAGTTGCTCATTTCTCTAACATGGTATCATAACCAAGTTTGGCTTTCCTCCTCCCGCACGCAGCAACTCTGTGCTCGCTCCACCGCTGCTGTCGCTGTCGCTAGCTCTCTTGGCCGGCTATCGCTAGCTTGTTTGCTTCTTCCTCCTTTCACCCGCTCAAAATCGAGCTGTTCCTCGAGCTCTTTCTCTATCTCCTCTTTCTTATGCCAAGCCCGAGCCCGCTGCGACCGACGCTGTCTGGCTCGACCCGACCGCTCCCGTGGCACGCCGTCGCTCTCTCGGTTGTTCGCCTCGCCTGTCGCTGCCGCCTCTGCCCCGGCCATCTATGTAGCCGGCCGCCGTCGCCACGGGCCATCACCGAATCTGCTCGGCCCGACCGCCCATGTGGGCGGCCATCGCCGCCCCGGCCGTCATCGGATCTAGCCGCCCCCTTGTGGATTCGTCTCTTGCTCACTCGATCCGGTGAGTGTATCGGTCCCTCGCTCGATCTGTGAGCGTTGACCCGTGTAGCTAAAAAAATGTCAAAAAAATAGAAGGTGCCATGTCATCATTGTCGGGGTATGTTGTTGTTCCTCGCTGCTCGGTGATCTTTGATGGTACCAACTATGTAGAGTTTGCTGACTTTATGCGTATCCACATGCGTGGTCTTCTGCTTTGGGGCGTTCTCTCTGCCGAGGTCTCCTGTCAGCCACGCCCCATTGCTCCTATGGCTCCTACCCCGCCAACGTCACCGGTTCTTGCCGCCGATGCTTCTCAGGTTGATAGGGATGCTGCCAAAACTGCTGATGATGTTGTGGTTAAAGCCTATGATTAGCAGGCATCAGTCTACTCGGATGCTCTTTCCATTTACCGGGATGATCTGGCTGTTTACTCAGTGGTGCAATGATGATGCTCGTGTTGTTGTTGTTCTCACTTCGATTGTTCTGCCTCAGTTTGCTTCTCGGCTCTGCTCCTGCGATGTGGTCTTACCTTTGTCAGCGCTATCAGCCCTCTGGTGATGCTCTCTACTTATCTGTGATTCTTCAAGAGCACGCTCTTCAGCAGGGTGACTCTACCGTTGATGAGTTCTATACGTAGAGCTCTGCCCTATGGCGCCAGCTTGACTCCCTCTGGACAGTTGTTTGTGGTGTCTATCCGTGCTGCCAGACTATGAGGTCTGACTTGGAGTTTCAGCGTGTCCATGAGTTCTTGTCTCGCCTCCGCGTTGAGTTTGAGCTCCGGCATGCTCACCTACTTGTTCGTGGCTGTCTTCCTATCTCGGAGGTACTTGCAGAGCTTCGTGCTGAGAAGACAAGCCTCCACTCTGTTGGTTTGCTTACGGTTTCCACTGTGCTCGCTGTCCGAGCTCCTGCTATGTTGTCTGCTCGTTCCCCTGCTCCACCGCTCCTACCCACGCCTTCAGGGGTGGCTGCCCTCGTTCTGCAGGAGAGGGTCGGCCTCGCTCTTACACCTTTTGTGGCTACTGCTTGAGGTCGGGTCACCCAGAGGGACATGAGGCACTTTTCTTCTACTTGAACTCGTGCTTCTTCTTTGACTGCCTATCTCAGTAAGCATGATATTGTGCATCTCAAGCGTATACTGGCTTCCTCTGGCTCTTCTTCGATGGGTACTGCAGACTCTGGGACCGCTACCTCCACCACTAAGACGTCGGCACCTACATAGTCAGGTACATCTTCGTGGGTTTGGGAGTATGGAGCTTCTTTTCACATGTCTTATGATTCTTTCGCTTTGTCTTCTCTTTGATCTCTCGATTTTACTGTCAATGTTCTCACTGCTGATGGCACACCTCTTCCTGTTGCTAGTCATGGCACTCTTTCCACCCCATCTTTTTATGTTTCGAATGTTCCTCATGTCCCCGCCTTACCATGAATCTCTTTTCCGCTGCCCAACTTACTGATTATGTTTGCCGTGCTATTCTTGATGTCGACACTTGCTCTATCCAAGGTCGTCGCACCAAGGCTCTGCTTGGAGCTGACCCTCAACGTTGTGAGTCTCAAGGTCGTTGGGAGCTAGACTGGCTTCGTGTTCCTTCTTCTGCCCCCACACCTGCCAATTCTCATGCTCTCGCTACTTCCGCTTTCGCTTCCTTTCAGCAGTGGCATCATCGACTTGGTCATATTTGTGGTTCTCGTTTGTCATCTTTAGTGCATCAAGGTGTTCTAGGGCCGGTCTCTCAGGAGATGTCTCTTTACAGTATAATGGTTGTAGACTTGGCAAACAGAATCAATTACCTTATCCTACTAGTGAGTCAGTATCTGAGTGTCCCTTCGACTTAGTTCATTCTGATGTATGGGATTTTGCTCCCCTTTCCTTCGAAAGGGGATCATCGCTACTATGTTATCTTTATTGATGATTTCTCTCGCTACACTTGGCTTTATTTCATGACTTCTCGCAGCGAGATTCTCTCTCTATATAAGCGATTTGTTGTTATGGTTCACACCTAGTTTTCCACGCTTATTCGTGTTTTTTTGTGCTGACTCGGCCGATGAGTATATCTCCAAGATGTTGCGTGGCTTTCTTGCTGAGTAGGGTACTTTCGCGCAGTTTCTTGTCATGGCACTCATGCTCAGAATGGCGTTGCTGAGCGCAAGCATCCCACCTCCTTGAGACAGCTCAGGCGATGATGATCGCCGCCTCTCTTCCACCTATCTCATCAACATTCAGTCGTGATCTGCCTTGCAGGGTGGTATTCCCATGGAGCGTCTCTCTAGTTGTTCTCCTGACTACTCAGCTCTTCGTCTGTTTGGTTACATATGCTATGTTCTTCATGCTCCGCGTGAACGCACCAAATTGACTGCGCAGTCAGTTAAGGGTGTCTTTCTTGGATACAGTGATGAGCACAAGGGTTATCGATGTTGGGATCATGTTGGTCGCCGGATGCGCATTTCACGTGATGTGACTTTTGATGAGTCTCGTCTATTCTACCGGCGTCCTTCCTCCTCGACCATTTCCGTGGAGGACATATCCTTTCTAGTGGAGTCTCTTCCTAGGCCGAAATCACAGGCTGCTCCTGGCCTAGGCTCGGCAGTGCAGGAAACCAGCCCTCGTGGGCCGCTTCTGGTCGCAGCGGAGCAGCAGACTCCGGCTGAAGCCGCAGAGC
This sequence comes from Poa pratensis, assembly GCA_947311845.1. Lineage (NCBI taxonomy): Eukaryota > Viridiplantae > Streptophyta > Magnoliopsida > Poales > Poaceae > Poa > Poa pratensis. The sequence goes on from CAMZMU010000068.1 coordinate 13,966,554, forward strand.
TCTTGCTGGGCCGGCCTGCCTCCCCGTCTCGCGTCCTGGTTGGGCCGTCGACGGCGGGTGAGGGCATGGGCCTAGACTGCAGGGCGACGGACGGGCCACCGCGTGGAGGAGATGGTGGGCCGCTGGCCACCGCATGCATGGCCAGCCAAGAGGCTGTTTCTGCTGGGCCGTACCAGGGGAGGGCTCCTTCTTCAGCCCAGCCTTCCCTGGTTGGCCCGGTAGTGGCTGCCGCTGCGACGGGGGGGTCTCGACTCCGACTCCGACCTCTCCAACAAGTGCTGCTGCGTGCGTGGATGCTGCGTCCGCTGGGTTGGATGCTACGTCGTCCTTGCCGACCCAGGACGATGGACCCGTCACGTCTTGCACACCTCCTCCTACGGCATCAGCGTTGGCTGATGGGGTCACTCCGATCAGCCGTAGTGGGAGGTTTGGGATGGCGAACGATGGGGCTTCAGCGACCGATGAGGACTCTCTGCAGAAGGCCATGCGTCGTCAAGCGACACGCAACTTGGACTTCTTAGGTACGGATTTAAATTCAAAGTCATTTTTGTCTTTTTCTTCGCAATCTATTAGTTCTAAATTGAGTAGTGTAGGAGTTAAGCTTGGTAATTCTAAAAAAGAAATTCTTGTGTCAACTAATGTCTTGAGGCATATGGAATTTGACCGTCTTACGGTTATTCCTAAAGCTTCGACTGTGTTGACATCCACCTATTTGGATGATGAAGAAGCGATTGCCACATCAGATGGTCAGCTTCTTCCTCATCTAATTGGTGAACTGTTGGAGGGTGGATTGGATGACGACGGACTGAGCTCATTGTATGAGTTAAAAGACTCCGGTCAGAAATCAAAATCTACTACCAACAAGTCTTCCCGAAAAAGGACCAAGTTATCCAAATCCCCCACTGTTTCCCAATGAATGGCATGTTTGCAAATAGCAGAGATCTTGGTGACTTGGCTAAACATTTGCATTTTGCTGGGAGTGTTCGGGACCATAATTTGGATTTCTTAGCTATTTCTGAGACGGGTCGACGAGATTTCTCGCAATCTCTATTGAACCGACTTTCGGGCGGTATAGAGTTCGAATGGTACTCACGTCCCCCTCACGGTCGCTCTGGAGGTATCTTACTAGGCATCAGGATTGATACCATGGAAGTATTGGAGGTTAAAGATGGTGATTTTCATATCAAATTGCACATCCGTAATAAATCCGATAATTTCATTTGGAGTCTGGTGGCTGTGTATGGACCAGCTCAGGAGGTGGCTAAGACTGCTTTTCTCGTTGAAATGGTAAATTTGACAAAAGATAACCCCCACCCTCTTATCATTGGTGAGGATTTTAATTTGCTATGTTTTCCGTTTGAGAAAAGCAAGGGACGTTTCGACAACCGTTGGCCTCTTTTGTTCAATGCAGTCATTGACAGCTTAAACCTTCGAGATATTACAATGGTGGGGAGACAATTCACTTGGGCTAATTCTCTTCCTGAACCCACTTACGAGAAACTAGACAGTGTACTGATGGATACTGAGTGGGAATCTAGGTTCCCACTAGTGTCGGTACGGGCGCTAGAACGTATTGAGGGTTTGTCTGATCATGCTCCCATTCTTTTGACCACTGGAGTACCGAGACCGCAGTGCAAACCACGTTTCAAGTTTGAGCTTGGGTGGTTACACCGCGAGGGCTTCCATGAGATGGTTAAAAGAATTTGGGAAGGACCAGTGGCGGGTGATTCGCCGATTCAGAGGTGGAACAATAAGATTCGTGCTTTACGCACTCACCTCGTTGGTTGGGCTCGTCATACTGCTGGTTTACTTAAAAAAGAAAAGGTACGACTATCCTCGATAATTGATGCTCTTGAAGCATTAGCAGAAGTTTGCCTTCTATCCGTGCAAGAGATTGAGCTCAAGAGCCAATCAAATGCACAGATCGCGACGCTACTGCGTGAGGAAGAGTTAAAATGGTATCAATGTTCTAAAGCCCAATTCATACTTGAAGGAGATTCGAATACTCGCTATTTCCATAGTATTGCCAATGGCAGACATAGGAAAAAGCGTATTCACTCTCTAATTCAGGATGAAGGAACGATTAAGGGCCATGTGCAACTACAGTCGTACATTACAAAATATTATAAAGGCATGTTCGGTGATCCAGAGGAGGGAGACTTCACTTTGGATGAATCTCGAACAGAGGATATACCCCAGGTTTCAGACGAGGAAAATTGCCTACTCACTAAACTCTATTCGGAGGAAGAAGTGAAAAAGGCGGTTTTCCAAATGAAACATAATACGGCTCCTGGACCTGATGGTTTCCCAGCTGAGTTCTATCAGAACTTTTGGGATGTTATCAAGTTTGATCTTCTTCAGTTGTTCACTTGTCTTCACAATGGACAACTTGAGCTGTTTCATCTCAATTTTGGTGAGATAATTTTATTACCTAAGGTTAATGAGGCAGAAAGGATCCCACAATATAGACCTATATGCCTTCTTAATGTTAATTTTAAAAAATTTACCAAAGTGGCTACGATTCGCCTGAACAGTGTGGCAGATCATGTGGTTCGTCCGTCCCAGACGGCTTTCATGCAAGGCCGCAGCATCCTTGACGGTGTTGCGATTCTGCATGAAACAGTTCATGAACTACATAGGAAAAGTTGAATGGGGTAATTCTCAAAATTGATTTTGATAAAGCTTATGACAAAGTCAAATGGTCTTTCCTCCAGCAGACCCTCAGAATGAAAGGTTTTTCTTCTGAGTGGCGTGCGTTAGTAAATAGCTTTGTTTTGGGAGGAAGTGTAGCCATTAAGGTCAATGATGACACTGGCAAATACTTTCAAACAAAAAAAGGTCTCAGACAAGGTGACCCATTATCGCCAGTACTATTTAATATAGTGGCGGATATGTTGGCTATCTTGATTGAACGCGCTAAATCTGAGGGCCAGATTGAAGGAGTGATCCCACATCTTGTTGATGGGGTTTATCGATTCTTCAATACGCAGATGATACGATTCTTTTTATGGAACATGACATTGAAAAGCTCGTAACCTGAAGCTGATTTTATCAGCCTTCGAGCAACTTTCGGGTCTTAAGATAAATTTCCATAAAAGTGAATTGTTTTCTTTGGCGAGGCCAAGAAAACGCCGCCTTGTATGCCGAACTTTTTGGCTGCGAGCAAGGTCAATTTCCAATCAACTATTTGGGTATTCCGATTCATTATCGGAGACTCACAAATGCTGAATGGAAAAAGGTGGAGGAAAGACTTCAAATTCGACTGAATAGCTGGAAAGGCAAACTCTTATCCCTGGGTGGAAGACTGGTCCTCATAAATGCGGTACTAAGTAACATGGTACTGTATATGATTCATTCTTCCAGTTGCCCAAAGGAGTCTTAAAACGATTGGATTACTTCCGGTCTAGATTCTTTTGGCAAGGGGATTGTGAGAAGAAAAAATATCGACTGACTAAATGGAATGTGGTTTGCTGCCCTAAAGACCAAGGTGGGCTCGGAATTCCTGACCTTGAGGTCAAGAATAGAGCACTGCTAGGTAAATGGCTCTTCAAACTCCTCTCTGAAGATGGAGTTTGGCAAACCCTCCTTAGGAGAAAGTATGTGGGAGATCAAGTTGTTTCCTAGGTCCAATGGAAACCTGGTGACTCACACTTCTGGGCTGGCCTCATGGCTACAAAGAAGTTCTTTTTCCCACAAGGATCTTTCTCAATTAGGAATGGATCGGAAATTCGTTTTTGGGAGGATACGTGGCTAGGCCAATCGACTCTCCGGGAACAATATCCGGCTCTATATTCTATTGTACGAAACAAAAGCGACACGATCGCGAAGGTGATGGGTATTTACCCACCGGATGTTTCGTTTAGAAGAAGTTTATTTGGGACAAGACAAGCATCATGGAATGCCTTGCTTATTCGACTGGAATCAATCCAATTGTCGGAAGGCCCAGATAAATTTCAATGGAATCTGACTAAGAATGGTAATTCTCTGTTGATTCGATGTATAGAGCATTAATTCTTCCTGAAGTTCCGGTCGATAGCAGGTCTAATAACAAAATTTGGAAGATGAAGATACACTAAAAATTAAGGTTTTTGCGTGGTATCTTCGTCGAGGAGTAATTCTTACAAAAGACAACCTTGTCAAGCGCAATTGGCACGGAAGCAAAAAGTGCGTCTTCTGTCATCACGACGAGACTATTACACACTTATTCTTCCAATGTGAGTTAGCTAGTTCTATATGGTCAGCCATCCAGATAGGTTCTACCTTACATCCTCCACGGTCCGTTGCAAACATTTTTGGCAACTGGCTAAATGGAGTGGATCCTAGGTTCAAATTTTTCAGTAGGATGGGCGCGATTGCAATTATTTGGTCGCTGTGGCTATGTAGAAATGACAAGATTTTTAACGATAAAAATGCTTCTATTATGCAGGTGATCTATCGGTGTACAGCTACGCTACGAGCTTGGTCGGCACTGCAGCGTGTGGACCACCGAGATCTTTTTTTGGAGGTGGCGGCGAGGCTGGAGGCTGCAGCCAGGGAGTTATTCTCTCGGCATGGATGGCAACATAGTCTCCGGATTGAGCTACCACCAACCTAGGCGGATCTACAATTTCTCATTTTGATATGTAATTCGCCTTTTTATTTTTATGTTGTACTGGGAACTGGAGAACTGGCCGGCTGTGTGCATCCTAGCTATGCAGAGGCCGGGTGTAATGCTTAAAACTCTTTAAGTAATAAAATCTCTTTATCTAAAAAAAAATATCCTTTCTTATCTTTCCTGACACGACTCCCTCTTTGCCTCATGTTCCGCCTCCTCCAACGAGTCCCACTGTTCTTGATACGCCCCCGACGCCACCCTCCCCTCCTTACTCCTCTCCTCCCCGTCACCTACTTTCCCACCTACCTCTCTGGTGTGTCCTCGTGACTCTCCTTTTCCTCTCCACTATTCTCGTCGTTCTCACGTTGTGGATGATCCTACCTACGTGCTCTACTTTCGGAGCGTCGCATTTCCTGTCTCCACCGGTTCATAACCTTCGTGATCGGTCTTTGTTAAGGCCCCCTGATCGCTATTCTCATGCCTGCTATGGTCTCTCTGCTGTTCTTGAGCCCACCTCCTATCGAGATGTTGTTTCTCAGCCCGAATGGCAGCTTGCGATGGCAGAGGAGATTGATGTGCTTGAGTGCACTGCCACGTGGGATCTGGTTCCCTCTCCTCCGGGAGTTCGTCCCATCACGTGCAAGTGGGTTTATAAGATTCTCGCTCTGATGGTTCCCTTGAGCGTTACAAAGCTAGTCTTGTGGCTCTTGGTTTTAAGCAAGAGCAGGGACGTGACTATGATGCGATTTTTGCTCTTGTGGCCCACATGACCACTGTCCGCACTCTCCTTGTTGTGGCTTCTATTCGTCATTGGTCTGTGTCTCAGTTTGATGTTCAGAATGCTTTTCTCAATGGTGAGTTGCGTGAGGAGCTTTATATGCAGCCACCACCGGGGTACTTTGTTGGCATGGTCTGCCGCCTTCGGGGCTCCCTCTATGGCCTTAAACTAGCCCCTCGCGCCTGGTTTGAGCGTTTCGCCTCTGTGGTGACTGCTGCTGGTTTCTCGCCTAGCAACTACGACACATCATTGTTTGTCCACACCTCTCCTCGTGGTCGGACTCTTCTCATTCTATATGTCGATGACATGATCATCAGTGGCGACGACTCTGAGTACATTGCCTTTGTTAAGGCCCGCCTCCGTGAGCAGTTCCTGAGGTCTGATTCGGTCCACTTCGCTATTTTCTCGGGATTGAGTTTTCTTCTACCTCTAATGGCTTCTTCATCTCCCAAGAGAAGTACATCCATGATATCATTGCTTGTGTCGCTCTTGGTGATGAGCGCACGGTTGTGACTCATATGGAGCTCAACGTGCAGCTTCATGTTTCTGATGGTGATCCCCTTGCTGATCCCACACGGTGTCGCCACTTGGTTGAGAGTCTTGTCTATCTAGTTGTCACTCATCCAGATATCTCCTATCCTGTCCACATTCTGAGTCAGCTCGTTTCTGCTCCAACCTTTGTCCACTATAGTCACCTGCTACGTGTTGATCGATATCTTCGTGGCACGATCTCTCATCATCTCTTCTTTCCCCCGTTCCAGCTCCCTTTAGCTCCAAGTCTACTCTTATGATACGTGGGCTCGTGATCCTTCGGATCGCGCTCGCTTTCTGCTTACTGTGTTTTTCTTGGTGGTTCTCTCATTGCCCGGAAGACGAAGAAACAAACTACAGTTTTCCGCTCGAGTGCATGGGCTGAGTTGCGAGCGATGTCTCTCTTGACGGCGGAGGTGACCTGATTACGCTGGTTACTTGAGGATTTTGATGTTTCTGTCGTTGCACCGACTCCCTTATTGTCAGACAGTACAGGTGCTATCAGCATTGCGCGTGATCCGGGGAAGCATGAGCTCACCAAACACATCGGTGGATGCCTCCTTTGTGCGTGTTGTTGTGCAGGATCAGATTCTCGCTCTTCAGTATGTGCCTTCTGAGTTACAGTTGGCGGATTTCTTCATGAAGGCACAGACTAGAGCGCAACATGGTTTTTCTATCCAAACTTGGTGTTGTTGATCCACCATGAGTTTGAGGGGGGGGGGGGGGGGTGCTAGAGATGTATAGTCTCATTTCTGTATATCCCTCCAACACATACCTCATTACAAGATCTGCTTGTATATGACCGACGGACCGGAAAAAGTACAACATGAAAGTTGTGCGAAACTTCGAGATGAACCTGCTCGTCAAAGGATATTTCAAACGGTCCACCGAGTGCGATGAATTTGACAAAATTCGTCTAAAAAAATTCCAAACATCAGTTCAAAATTGAAAAGTTACAGTTGACGAAACTCGAAACCGAGTACGGGAATGGAGCCTACTTGTCGACGCGCATATTTATGTGTACACTTTATCTTAAATCAAAATATAATGGAACCTACTCAACCTGACTCTGGAGTGCTTTGTGGTTTGTGATAGGTAGGAACGCGAAGCAGCCCAGTCAACTAGATGGGCTGAAACTCCTATGCGATAGTGTGAAACGAATGCTTGCAGGCAACCAAACACGCCCTATATTATTACGAAATGTTGTGGTTTATAAACTTTCAGAGACAACATTGACTGTAAAAACGAGAAAAAAATGCACTGTCATTGTATTTTCGGAGTCCTAATTTATCTGTCGAAACATCTATTGCATGTGTATGTTTGCTAGTAAGTTAATTGTTTTTCACTCAGCCAGCAATTCAAAATTATGCACTTTACTCTTGTAATAGTTAATTATATGATTACATTTTTGCTCGAACTAGCTAAATGATAGCTCACTGGCGTGTAACAAATATTATATACTTGTCTTCAACTGTTTAATGTATTAGATTCTTACTAATGTTGGTCTTACTTCTTTTTTTAAAGCCTGTGCGTGACCACTTCGGAAGCTGCAGTGCAAAAACACTACGGAAAGCTATGGAGGTACTGTTTTGTTGCTTGTTTTCAGTCGTGCAAACTAGGTACATTCTGTAGAAGCCTTAAGCTGGAAATTCTGGAAAATTAAATCTGATGATACATGCAAATCTGGACTTAACTGACTTCGTTTAGTTTACATTCATTTATATACCAATTATTGTCGCGGAAATTCATTTCGGGTAGTAGGAGCATCTACTCCCACTGTTTGAAAATACATTTTTTTAATGTCAAAAAAATTCGAAAAATATTCCGGGTGTATCTACAAACATTTTATGCTGGCACATAAAATTTCAGACAAAATAATTGAGCTAAAAAAATCAGACAAAAAGACATTTTTTGTGTCCTGTGTTAAAAAGACAACAAAATGTCTTTTTAAAACTCATTTTGTAGCACCGAAATTGTCTATTTTACACAAGTCACACAAAATTTCTTTTCGTCGCGAAACTTTGGACATAAAATGTCAAGATGAACATCCGAAGTTTTTTTGTTGAATTGTTTTTACATTTTAAAATATTTTTAATTTTTTTCTTAATGGGAGTAGATGTTCCTACTACCCAAAACGCCGCCTCCTGTAGTCCTGTACTCTCCTCATATTATCTGCCTGCTATATTATGAGTAGCTCTTTAAAAAATGTGTTCCTAAGTCACTTCAGTGACCGCAGGATTACTACTTTATTGACGGAGCAAAAGGACCACAATTACTGTCAGAAAAGGTCCAAGAATCACAGTGTTATTAGTGGCCAAGTATTAGGCATCTGGTAGCCCTTTGTCGACCATCTATCCTCTATGGCTATGTAGTAAGGACTAGTAGGTTGCAGGGGCGGTATCCTTTCGAAACTCTGTATTGTGTAAAGAGTCTGGCGTGAAGTAAGATTTATGAATGTGTTTGGTTTACGTATGTCGCAGGGTCAAGGCCTTGTAATTTCTGTATTATACTAACAAAATGTGCCCTTGCGACGGGTTAATTTATTTGTATACTACTGAAAATCATTTGCATGTCAATTCTTAAATCTTAAAGCAAGACTGTCCATGTTTTTTTTAAACGGGTTCATGTAAGTTGAAACTGTCCTACTATGCAATTAGAGCTAGATTTGCTCCAAAATTGACATGATATCTTGTTCCGATGAAGTATCATTTGTGAAGTACATACAAACTACGTCCACCATCTAGGTCGCTAAAACAAAGATTTAACCAAGAACTACTTCATCAACATGGATGCCATCTTGGCTGCAGGTAGGAAACCACACCGAGGGTAGACTGTACTCAAATTTAGAAAACAACGACTCTTTCAGTTGGATTTGTGAAGGTGACAGTCTTCAAACCTGAAGATCACGCACCACGTTCCGAAGCAAATACAACTAATCGACAGCAGGCGGGAACAGGGAGGTAATGGGACGGCGACGTAATTTGTGGTCGCCGCCGTAAGTTGGGCATGGCGGCGGTCCATTGGGGAGAGAGAGGCACGGCGGCCGGAGACCACGTCGTGGAACCACAACTCTGCAGCCCTCGACACTGCGTGGTGGCCGGAATCCAATGGCCGCGCGGGGACCCGGAGAGGAACGACCTCCAGGGCGGCGGCGGTGACCACGCGGCCGGCGGCGGAAACGACCACGTGTCCGAAGGTGGAATAGTTTTGGTCGTGGGGAACGAGGTGGGTGCCGTTTTCTCGGGATGTCGAGTGGCGAAGGAGACAGGGGAGGCTTCAATGGGTTTATCACTTAGGCGGTGGCAATGGACGTAATTCGGACAGGTTGCAGGGGTAAAACTAAAATAGACGAAAAACTTCATTATCGGTGGTATGGTGGGTAATTTTGGACAACTTTCAGGGCAATTTTAGTCTTACACCAAAACGCGGAAGTCTTAGCGCTTTTATTATTATTAGGTAAAGATATGGTAACAGTCTGTGCGTGAACCAAGATTTATGATTGTGGTTCGGCCATGTTATGTGACGACATTGCGCACATTAATATTGTTGACTTTTTTTCATTCGTTTGTCCTTCTAAGAATATCAGCCAAATTGTGTTATGGGCGATAATTAGGTCTTGCAGTCCACTAGTGAATTATGTAAAACCTATAGTGACTTCTCACAAGAAACTAAGGTAGTCAAGTAGGCTGACTCGGCTGACTCCAAATGGCATCACCAGTTGGCATTCTTCGCCCGAGGTAGACCTTTACTACAAAATAGCACCATCAGTTTCCTTCCTTGCGTACTTCCGTTTCCCTGATTATGTGTTCGACTTGCTCGAGATCATTGAGCAGGAACCAAATTTGGTTAAAAAACAAACCTCACGACAACTCTTCTTTCTCTGCCTCCTCTCTCGCGAAGATTGTCTCCTCTGGTTTATCCAGATCTAGGGCCACTGCCCCCCTCCTCTCCGGTTTGCCGGCTTTGAGACGGGCGATGGTCCCACCCATGTGCAGCAGGAGATAGGAGTAGTAGCTAGGTTTATGTCTAATTTGGTTGCATAGGGGTCGTTGGCATCATGTTGGTTTGGGGCTGTCTCCGGCGCCAGCGAGCAGTAATGGGACATGGAAGTTCTCCTCCTCTGATAACTGGAGGATGGCGGCCGTGCAGGTTCGTTCGAAGTTGATCGCCTTCCTTTCTTCTTCTGTCATGGAGGACTGGAGGTCAAGGTGGAGAGGGGTGTGGGGGATTTCATTTGCATCGATCTGCATAGCGGGGAGGTTTTGCTGCAGTTTTTTGGAGCTTACGGTGGTTTAGTGCCGGCTGGCGGTCGACTTTCATTGCTGGAAGCCAGCTGCTTCGTGTGTCTCTCTGACACCTGCTGGTACCAGGCGCCGCCGCCTTTGCTTTGTTAAGTATTTTTTACCATGTGCAAACAAATCTTGGAGATAACACAGAAAAACAACACCATTTGAAATAGTATGAGGATCCTCACCTCCGGAAGGGATCCAAAGGGGGGATCAGCAAAAGGGCATCCACCCCTCCATAGCTTCGGTTTTGGAGGCCACGACATCGATCTCCATTAGCATCATAGCCATCTTCATAGACTCCTCCATCCATATCATTGTAATCCAAACCCTATTGTGGATTGTATTACTCTAATCATTCCTCTTCAATTCATATGAGTTCTTCAACGATGTCTTGTGCCCCATATCCGAGTAGTTTCCTAAACTCCGGGACATGGAGGAACCTTAGTATTTACGTGAATTGAACGAAAGAATGAATTTGATCTGTATGATATGGATGTGGTAATTGTCGGAGATTTTACCAACAATATAGAAATATAGAATAGGGTGTGGTCACCTAGATGATCCCGTTGGTAGCACTAGGACACATATTTATACAAGTTCGAGATCTGGAAAGCAATACTTGAGTAAAGATCCTACTCATGTTTGTGGCTGGATCAAATCCTTATACTCAGTTACGATCTCGAGATGGGTCTCGATCTCTCTATGGTGGTGGTGTTTTCATCAGGCCATGAGATGTTTGTGGATGATAGATACATATAGACGACCGAGAATATAGGGTTACATGGCATATGATCTACGTGCATGTGTTTGCATAAACATGAAGGTGTGCATACAAGGGGTGTAGTTGCCAGGGCGGACAAATGGGGGGCAGCCGACTCCCATCTCCAGAGACATATAGGGGGTCATATTTGCACAGTCTGGTTAAAGATGCTCTTAGGGTTCAGGAAAAAAAAGAGGATTTCCGCCCGGACTACGCAGCGTGGTAACAGTTTAATCGAATTGCCACAGTACTTGGGACTTGACACATTGGCACTTGCATAACGGAGAAGAACTGACAGGCGGGACCCTGTAAGCTTCTAAATGGGGAAAGTGACATAAAATCTAATTCGAACAGAGTTTCACACAAACTGACCCCTAAAACCAATTGGTCCAGAACTTCTCAAATATTGTGAATTTCACTCAACTTGCTCCCTTATCATCAAGCGCAAACAAATTTACAAACTTATAGTCTTTGAAAAGGTCGCTCCACGAGCTTGTACAGGAGCGTTGTGCTGCTGGTGCTCTCCTCTGCTTCCGCTTCTCCGGCCGGCCGTGGTGGCAAGGAGGGAAGCTGGCAGAGGTCCGTCTCCCGCTTTTGGTTCGGTTGGTGCAGGTGGTCTCCGGCGTTGTTGCTCTGGCCGGCCTTGGCGGCGAGGGGAGGAGCGGCGTCTGGAGGTGGTCGTCGGCTGGCGGTGGTGGACCTGGACGACGGTGTCTTCGGCTGGAAGATGGGCGGTGTCGGTGAGTTGGTGTTGTGGCTGTGTTCTTTCAGCGCGTCAAGTTCCGCTGCTCGGCGGCGGACGGCTCCTGCAGTCGACTTCAAGGTGAGGTGGCGCCTTCTCTCCGGCGGCATGCGGTACGGCGAGTTCGCCGGCGTCCAGGAGCTTGGGGCTGCGGCGTGGGTCTGATTGTTTTTCTTCCTGGTGACAGAGGGTGCTCTGTGCACTTTTTCGGGGCCTGTGTGTAGTTTCTGTTTCTCTGCTGGGCCTGGTTGTAAAAGTGTTGAGCCTCCTTGTATTTGTATCAGACCCTTTCAAAAAAAAAAAAGGTCGCTCCACGGTGGCAAACTGAGACGACTATAGCTATGCCGCCGTGGTGACCAGGTAGGTGTAAGAAAAATTGGATCGGCCGCGACATCAAAGTGGCGATGGTGGACTAGAAGAGCTCTAGTTGTTTGAATTTCCCCTTCTGGATCATGTGCTTCATTCTGGACTACTCTCTCCGTACATGAAAGAGTGTACTTCTAGTTTTTTTAAGTTAAACTATCTCAAACTTCAATTGAGTTCATATAAAAATATAACAATATTTTTGCAAATAAATAGCTATATGACAAAAATATATTTCATCATGAATCTAATGACAGCGGGCCAAACACAAGCAGACCAAGAAACCAGGATTTGGGGAGAAGGGATCGCGGACTGTCCGTTGTCATTCTCTGCATTCCGAATCCTGAAAACCTTTCCTTCCCACCTCTTTGGAGGCGGCGGCTGGCTCTGGCCGTGGCGAGGATCTGTGTTCGCCGTCGAAACAAATGATATCGCGGGCGTTCTCTCAGGTGTCCAAACGCCCGCTAGATCTGTTCGTCCATGCATCTGCCGTGGTTCGCTTCGGTTCCAACATGCCACGGCATCTTCACCACCTCCTTCATCAACCAGAACCAGCTGCTGTCTTCCCGCTGCAAAACAGCAGGTTAGTATACTTCTTCCTGTCTCCAGGTTAGTAATCAAACCCATAAAACAGAGGGCGGGGTTTCCGTTTGTTTGTAGTATAGTTTGCAACGGGTTCACTAGAGCGTCTTTTTTACTCCTGGGCTACAGGGAGCCTGAAATTTTAAAAATATATATTTAGAAGCTTCTGAAAATTCTGATTTTTTAACTTATAGTTTTGGCTATGCAAAAAAGAAATAAATTGTGGCTGCAACCAGGCAAAAGAAAACTCGATTTTGCTCCACACATTTGTTTCTTTGTGTAGAACTGTATATCACATCAGTGACATCACAGAAGATATGTTGACGAAATTTTGTAGGCACATACTAGACATGTATTGGTACCTGTATATTTGTTTTCAGTTTTTTTTAGTTTTATAAGTAAAGGTTTAAAAAATTTAGAGCCCAGGGTCTGAAAGCACTTCTTGGGGCTTCAGTAGCTATTTTATGAGTAAATTCCGGAACGGCATGCATTTTGCATAAGACTATTAGATAATCCATCCTTTTGTTCTGTATTTTGCACGACAAGTATTGTTCTTTAAATTCTTATGCTATATATTCAGTATATTACTTTATAAGTATTTGGATTATCACGAAGTTGCTTAAAACGGAAAAAGGGGGAAATTGAGATATTGATCATGTTTATTTAATTTGAATGCATTTACCAGGTTTTTTGTTAATGCAGGGGAGCTCCTCCTACTTGTACCTTTGAATCAAAACGGACTATGCAGCGTAGTTTTTCCACTGTGAAGAATTCAGATGACACTCCTCTTGACTCTATAACGTAACCTTGCTCATTTCAAAACTTAATTATGGACCTGATATTTGTGACATGTTAATATGGCCTTCGTTTTTAGTGGTACTGTTGACAGGAGCTTTGAACAAAGGTTTGCTACACTGCGGAGCATCGGGAACTGTGACAACCGTTATGAGCTCAGCGTGCTCTTGAAGAACAAAAATGCCCCCATTTGCTATGTTTGGTGTGATCCCTCCCCTTGGATGCATATAACCCAGGTAAACCAGAATATTCTGTAACCCGCAGGAGTTCAATGTACCAACATGTGTTAATCCCGTAAACAGGGGCCCTGACTTGATTTGTAGACGAGTCAGGTTTGCGGCCTATTTTGAAACCTAGCTCTCTAAGCAAATCCGAACCCTCATCCCATTACCTGAGCAGCAGCGGCTCTAGCCTCCATAGTCTCATGGTCCTTCTCTCGCCCCGTGCTCGCTTGCGCTTAGCTTAGGTGAGTGAGCAAGAAAGCCTTTTGGAACCTTGGTCAATTCTATAGAATTGGTTAAAACCTTTCTCAAATGGAATCTTATACCATGCTTAGATCAAGTTGTCACTTTCCAAACTGTTCTTTCTTTTTGATTTTACATAATATTAGCTTTTAGGGGAGGTGGTTCTTGTGCTGATCATATGGTTGGTTCTACTATATGATTTGAGCCAGTTCATTTCTATGCTGCTGTTTTAATTTACTTCAGCAATTTTGGTTCTGAGTTGACCTCACTGATGATATCAGTGATTCATGCAGGGTATCTTAATGACGGTCAATGTCAATAAAATGATTAAAGCTGGTTGCAAAGTTAAAATTTTGATAGCAGATTGGTTTGCTCGGATGGACCGTAAGATTAGTTTTATTGCTGGTGGCGATCTAAGTAAAATGCAGCCTATTGGCTTGTACAATGTTGAGACGTGGAAAGCAACTGGCATGGATCTTGATGGAGTAGAGTTTGTGTGGCTGTCAGATTTAATATCTAAGAACGCAGATGAATACTGGCCACTTGCTATGGATATTGCAAGGAAAAGCAACCCGAGTGCAATAAAAAGTTGGCTTCGTGTTCATGCTTCAATTGATACAAGGTATCTTGTTCTTTAGACTATTTAAATGTGTAATGTTCAGTTCACTTGAGAACCTTTGAATTTAGCATTATCTCTTGCTCTGGAACAAGCAAGTCACTCTATTATGTTTACCAATCAGGGGCCATGGGCGTATGGATCCCTATATGCTGAGAGATTTTAATGCTGCTGAGATATTATATCCTTGCTTGCAGAGTGCTTGTATATTACTTCAAAAGGTCGGTTTCTCTAACAACATATTCGTCATGGATGTCAATTACTGCTTGAGTTTGTTTATGTTTTGTAAGCATGCTTGGTGCAGTCTGCAGTGAACTTTGTCTAATTTTGATCATCTACGCAGATTGAATAACAACACCTTTACTTGCATTTCATGATGTCATACAGATTTTGTTTGTGAGCTTTACCAATTCTCTATCTGCTTGTACATTGTTTTCCTGAATGACAGCATTAACACCTTAGTCCAAAGTTTTAAATAGCCGGCTATCACTCAGCTATAGCCTTGCGAGAGGGTTCACACTACAACTAAGGCCTTCATACGCTAAAGAGATAATAGCCGCTCATAGCCCGGCTAAATGGATTTAGCCCCTTAGCCGCTATCTTCCCGCTCAAGGGGGCCCAAAAATTTTGGACCAAATTTTATCTGCTTGGCCCAAAAAAAAATCTCGAGAAAACGCAAAAAGATTTTGCGCTTCATTTCATTGAAAAGGGGAGAAGTTTTATAGCAGTTTCAACCTCATAAGAGGTGTGCATAGATTACAAATATAAGGACATTAGTGGACGTCCCAGGTCGTCGGGATGATGTCAGGCAGCCCTGTTGCTCCGGCTCTAGCCCAAAGGGCGGCTTCCTCTTTTATCTTGGCTACCAGGTCAGCAACGAGGGTCTTGCGCCGTCGAAGACGCAGCCATTGCTGTGCTTCCAGATGAGCCAGGGTATCATGAGCGTGGTTGCGGCGAGTCCCTTGCGCATCGGCTTTGGTGTGACCTGCCTCGTTCGCTGGCACCATTGGTGCAGGGAGACGGTGTTGTCCGGCTTGGCCCAATTTCGGAGCCCAAATAACCGCTATGCCAACCCTAACCCTAAAATCTCCACATTCCTCTCCTCTCTCCGAAAATAGCAGCCGAGAGGAGAGGCGGCCATGTCCTGAACTTCCTTTTGCTACACGTGGTTATGTAATATGCTAATAATTGGACAGAACTATGTTTTGAATTGTTGGTACTTAATGTTGCAATATGTGGACAGAACTATGTCCAGAACTTCTGGTTATTTGTATCTTTTATGTAACTATGTTAATATGTTATGCATCTGTGAATTGTTGATACATATATATAAATATATGCTGCCCAAATTTTGAATTTTCCCATTATTTGGCAAAACGGCTATATGGTCTTAGCTGCTCTATAGGCCGACTATAGCCTTTCGTAGCTTGTGGAATCGCCGGCGCTAAATACAATAGCCTGCTATATAAACTTTGCCTTAGGCACATACCCCTGAGATCAATAGATTTTTGTTCATTAATTGTGAAAGTTGGGGGAAATGCATTCTCAGAGGACACTAACCAAACATACGTCCTGAATTTATCTCCCTTGGCAGCTCCCCATTTGTAATCTCCTCCCACTAAAAAAACATCTCTTAACTTTATGGATCTTTCCCACGAAACAGGCTTTCGCCCAGCTTTATAAATAAAGCAACCGCCCACAAGTTTTACAACACGTCAACCAACAAGTACGAGACATAACGAAATTTGCTGGGGCCACAGCACAATCCGACCCAAAACATAAAGATGACGATACAACTCCAGGAGGAGTAGAGCTCAGCGACTAGACGGTGTATGTAGATGACGTGCCGCCACCAGGAGTTTCTCGATCATCACGTCTAGCCGCATCCTGTCCCGCCGCCTACATAACGGGTGCCACTGCTGCAAGAAGGCCAAGAATTTAAACACGGCGTCAGAGGCATGGCGTAAGAAGACCCGCTCGATAACCATCTTATTACGAATAGTCCATAGCGTCCAGGTCAACGCACCGAACACTAACCAGAAGAGGCGCCTCCTCTTACCGGTACGGTTCGCCTGCACTTCCAGGAACTTGCCAAGGTCTCGGGCCTGCCACTCAGGCCCCAGCGCCTCAGAGACAAAGCTCCACAGGAAGTGGGCAGCAGGACAGGAGAAAAGGATGTGCACGCCCGTTTCCGGGACCGCACACAGCGGGCACGTGCCATCCCCAGGTCCAAAGCGCTTGACCACCTCCACCCCCGAGGGGAGGCGGTCTCTGAGGAGTTGCCATATGAAGATTTTAATCTTCAAGGGCAACGGGGCCTTCCACAAAGGGGAGGTCCAAGGGAGGACTGGCCCTCGAAAGAGGGCCCTATATGCAGATCTAACCGAAAAACAACCCGAAGGGGCCAACGTCCAAGAAACCGTGTCCTCCGAGGCCGATAGGTTCTACGGAAGCATAGCCAAGAGCGCGCCCAGGACTGAGCCTCCTCAGGACCAAACGTGCGCCTGAAGCCCACCTCCCATCGCCCATGGGAAGCGGCGCTGGCCACGATCAGCATCGGGTCTAAGCATATGGCAAAGAGCTGGGGGAACTCCTGCCTGATAGAACGCCCATCAAGCCATGGATCTAGCCAGAAAAGGGTCCCTCTTCCGTCGCCTACAGAAAAGGAGGCCCCCAGCCTGATCTCATGTTTGATGGCCTGGATAGCTCTCCAAAACTGAGAACCGTCCCTGCGTTCACAGGCCAACAGCGGGCACCCCCGCAAGTACTTGGCTCTAACCAACTGCAGCCACAAGCCCCCCTCACCTCTAAGAATACGCCAAACCCATCTCAGCATTAGCGCCTCATTCATGCGGCGCGATGCCAAGATGCCTATGCCCCCAAGCTCCTTGGGGGCGCAAATGTCCGCCCACTTCACCATATGATACTTTTGTCGTCCGTTCGCCGCCATCCAGAAGAATTTCGACAGGTCCTTATCAAAGTTCCCGTGAGTTCCTTCCGGTAGGATATACATCCCCATCATAAACGTGGCGAGGCTAGAGAGGCAAGAATCTATGAGGACCGTTTTACTCCCCTTGGAGGTAAACCTCCCTTGCCACGGCTCGGCCCTAGATTTGACCCGCTCTACTAGCGGATCCAAATCTTTGGCAAGGATCCTCGTGTCCCTAACCGGCATCCCCAAGTACGTAACTGGGAATGTGGTTAGGCGACAATTGAGGTTGTCCGCTATGAGCTGCTGCTCCTCCTCTGAATAACCAATGATCACGACTTCACTCTTATCAAAGTTAATTTTGAGGCCAGACATGGCCTCAAAACAAAGGAGAAGGAACTTGAGGTTAATGATGTCAAGTTCCGACCCTTCTACCATGATCATGGTATCATCCGCATATTGAAGATGCGTGACACCACCCCCTGGGACAAGATGTCCAACCACACCCGAGATGTGGCCGGCGGTCTTGGCTCTCTCCAAGACCTCCGCCAGGGTGTCGACAGCCGCGTTAAACAGTAGTGGGGATACCGGATCCCCCTGTCTAACCCCGCATGTCGGCCTAAAATGGGGACCCACTTCCCCATTGATATTAATAGCAGTGTTGCCACTCATCACAATCTGCATGAGCCAACTGATCATACGATCGTCAAACCCTCTCCGTTGCAGCGCCACCCGGAGAAAGGCCCAGTCCAGACGGTCATACGCTTTCCGGAAATCTAGCTTCAGGAACACGCCCTTTTGGCGTTGAGATTTCACCTCGTGAATAATCTCGTGAAGAGCCAGAATCCCATCATGTATAAACCGGCCTTTTAGGAAGGCGAACTGGTAAGGATGTGTAAGGCGCTCCATAATTGGAGCAAGCCTATTAGCACACACCTTAGAGAAGATCCTATGAATGACATTCAGCACGGTAATAGGTCTAAATTGGCGGATATCCGTGGCCCCCACTACCTTGGGGATCAGGGTAACCACGCCAAAGTTAAGGCGAGACATGACTAGTGTCCCAATATAAAATTCTTGGAACATCGCCATAATCACCGCCTTTAAATTCTCCCAGAACTTCTGGAAGAAAATAACCGGAAGACCATCCGGCCCCGGGGCCGAGTTGGTCTTCATCTCCATAATCGCGCTAGCGACCTCCTCCGGCAAGAATGGGAGAGTTAACTCCTCATTCTCCCTATCAGATACCCTAGCCCATACTGGCCAAAGGTCTACTGATAAGGTGACCCCCGACCGGGGCCCCGCCGTAAAGAGCTCCTTATAAAAGGAGTAAATATGGGTGGATAGGTCCGTTGGCGTCTCCAACAACCGATCCCCCTCCCAAAGGCACGGAATAGAACACTTCCGTCGTCGCCCATTAGCGATGGCATGGAAATAGGCCGTATTCGCCTCGCCTTTTAGGGTCCAATTCTGGCGGCTCCGCTGCCGCCAGAATATCTCCTCGCCCTTATAGATCTCCATAATGGAGTTCTCAAGGGCGTACCGCTGAAGCCATTCCTCCTCGGAGAGACCAACCGAGTCGGACGCCTGGTCAAGCACCTGGATCTCACTAAGGATCGAGGCTTTCCTCCTACGGAGGTCGGCTCCAAGGTTCGCCCCCCAACCCCGCATAAATTGGCGCGACATCATAGCACAGTGGTGCCATATGTCCACCGCATTATGCGCACGTGGCGGCGACGCCGCCCACTTTTGCTGCACCGCTCCCACAAACCCTGGCTGACCGAGCCAAAAGTTCTCAAAGTGGAAACGGTTCAACCGTGGGGGGTCAGCCCCTCCTGTAGACAAGAGAAGGGGCGAGTGGTCGGAGCCGATCCTAGTGATAGCCCGAAGAGAGCATAAAGGGAAGGCGACCTCCCAGTCCACCGATACAAGGACCCGATCCAGCACACTCCGGACCGGGTCTACCCGGTTGTTAGTCCAGGTATATCTGGCGCCTACTCGCGTGATCTCTCTAAGGGCGAGATCCGCGATGCATTCGTTGAACATTCGCATCCGCGGGATGTCAATGTTCGCCGAACTCTTGTCATCCGGGGATCTAATGAGGTTAAAATCCCCGGCCACGACAAGTGGCGTGGCGCACCTCTCCACTTTAGCTTTCAACTCTTGAAGGAAAAGCGGGGATCTCGAGTGGTCAGCAGGGCCATAGACAATAATAATCTCCCATCGGACACCTGTCCGTCTATGGGAGATCAGCATGCTCAGGAAGAATTCCCCACGGTCCATGTCCTCAACCTCAAAGGTGTCCTCCTTCACCCCAAGGAGGATACCACCCGAGTGGCCTGTGGCCGGGAGCCACTGCCATGCAAACTTGTGTCTACTAAGGCCCTCCAACTCCTGGATGGAGAAGTCCTGGCGAATAGTCTCCTGGATCCCAACTATGTCCACGTCCTCTTGCCTCATATACCCTCGTAGCTGGTTCCGTCGGCCCTCCTGGCCGAACCCCCTCATGTTCCAATCCAATAGCTTGCAGGGCGTATTCATTTGGACACACGGGTGGTGGTCCCCTTACGAGGGACCGAGCGGGCCCTACTAGAAGTCGAGGGCCGGGACGAAACTACGGGCGAGCTGTCTCTCGACCCCACCGCCTGTGGGGTAGCGAGAGACATGGGCTCCCCAGCTGGGACCGACAGAGCTCTACGAGAAGCCCGAGTCTCGGACGCTGCCTTGGGGGCCTCCCCCTTGGCCTCCGCGCCTGGGAGGTACCAAGAGGGATTGCCTCGGCTGCCGGTCCCGAGGGATCCTGGCTCGGCGCCACCCCCCTGGCTGCCGCCTTGGGAGGTCTACCCCGTGGCCTCCCCGTCTGGGAAGTCACAGTAGGAATGTCCTCCCCAGGAGCACCAGGCGTAGAAGAACTAGAGGGGTCCTCCCGTACGAGCTCCGCCTGAGCTCGTGCAGTAGCGAGGGCCCCTTCATACACTTCCTTGGCTTTAATAGCCGCAATCTGCTCTAACCGGGGGCCACACTCCCCCCGGAAAACAATACCACTGTCTCCTGCAACCTGCGCCAAATGGTCCAAAGGGACCTCCTGAAGAACAGAAAAACGAGACCCCGAGGGAGGGGTGGAACGAGACGTACCTGTGAGAGCACGACGAGCCGCAGTAGCCTGGATCGCCTGGGCCTCCATGGACGGCACTGGCACCCCCAGGTCGCCGCGTGAGCCAGCCAGCCTAGCACTGTGGCGGATGGGCTGGACTGCCTGGCTGCCGAGGCGTGGCGTGCGACCCAGGGGACCAGCCGCAGGCGAGTTGGAGGAGATCGCGGCTGGCCCAGTGCTGCCAGGAGGCGGGGAGACCCTAGAGGGGAGGTGGGAGTGGAGCTCGGCGAGACGCTAAAGCACACCATCCCCTCAGAGCGCGGCGACGACGGAGGCATCACCTCGAGGCCCACACTAGCGGTGTCCTCGAGGGTGGTGCACAGGGGGCTGGGCTGGTCTGGGCAAGGCAGCCCCAGAGCAGAAGATACCAGACCCGGCACCCCAAAGTTAGACCCGTACTGGGCTATGGGGAAGCCGGGTGGAGCTGCAGGGTCAGGCCGAGACCAACGGGGACGGTCCACCGGGGGGAGCTTAGCCGGCGCACTAGCAGCGTGCGGCACCGGGGCGGGGCGCTGGAGCACCGGCGAAGAAGCCAGCGTAGGAGCGCCTGCCAGCGAGGACGACCCTGCCGGTGGAGGGGCCGTGGCAGGGGCCTCTGGCGCAGCCATGGAGGAGGGCTTCGGCCTCCCCCACCCGTGGCATCAGCATCAGAGGGATCCTCCTCCGAGGAAGCGCCGCCTTCCCCGGAAGGATCACCCCTGGGATCGGAGAGGTCACACGGGGGTGGGGAGGGTGGGTTAGCGTCGTCGAGCTCCACACGCAGGATCCGCCCCACACGGCCAAAGTACACCGGCGGCAGGAGGCCGGGAAGCTTGGCCGGGTCCGGGCACAGGACACGAATCCGCACCGCCCCAGGGCCAGCCAGGGAGGTAAGGTCCACCTCCATAGGCTTACCAATGGCCTGCCCCACGAGCATGACAATACGCGCAATCTTGGCCTCATCGGGAATGCCATGGATCCATACCCACGACGGACAGAGAGGAGGAATCGAGTCTGGGATCTTCGTCGCTGCTTTGATGGAGACTTCGATCTTGTTGGTCGGGAGGGTGAAAGTAGTGCCAAAGGAACACATGTGGAGCACCTGGGCTGAGGGGAAAGCGACCGCAAACTCTGTCGAGGACAGCGCACGAACCTTCCATTCGTGCCCCGGCATCATCAGAGATAGCTCATCTGTAAGGATCTCCACCGTCAATCCCTCCGAAAGAGTGGGGAGCTGGTTGGGACGGACAGTGATGATAGCCAAATGCTCCGGCACAGCCATGGAGATACCACCCATATCAATGTAAAAGAACCCAGCTTCCACGCCCTGCCCAAGGAGCTCCAAGCTCGTCTGCGTGCCTTCCCCTTGGCATTCCCGCAGCAAATGCGACGTGGAACCACACCCTAGGCACACCTCGGGCTGAGTACACTCGGAGCGGTAATGCCCCAATGCCCTACAGTTGAAGCACCTATTGCGCGCGCGGGCACTCTCCCCTGCCTCCAGAAGAGGCTGGGTCGTGGCCTTCCCCGCCTGGGAAGGACCACTCGAGGCCCCCGGCGGCGCAGAAGGCATCGCGGCAGAGGGAACCCACTCTGGTTCCCCACTGACCCTGCGGGCTGAGCGGGCCTTTGCCTCTTCTTCTTTTTCCCCTTTTTCTTTGGCTGTCCCTAGGATGATCTGAGCGGCCTTGCTGCGGAGGAGAGCGCCGCTGTGCCTGGAACCCCCCACGCCCCTCCTGCCTCCAGGACCCGACCTCATCCCGGCCATTCGAGCGCGTTTGCTGCACAGGCGCACGGCCGTAGGAAGCCGGCCGCTGCTCCAGCTCCCGCCGGAGCTCCGTCTCCACCCTCTGGCCCTCCACCGAAGGCCCGCGACGGGCGAGCGCCTCCTAGGAGACGCCTCCCGCATGTGGGACGACGAGGCAGAGGCCCGCGGCGAGAGGCGCGGGGAGCGGCGGGGAGGGGGGTCCGCATAACGGCTCTGGCGAGCCGGCGAGCGGCGGGCCGGCGGCCTGTACACAGGCGCAGGGTCCTCACGCACACGGGCAGGGGCCGCGCTGCGGGCAGGGGGAGGAGGAGGGGATGGGGAGCGCGCGCGACGGCGGGGATGAACGTCCTCCTCGTCATCTTCAATCTGGCGTCGCTTCATGGCGGCAACCTCGGCGAAGGAGCGAGAGAGCGGTGGGGGAGGAGGGGTGCGGATGACGGCGCGGGAGGAAGAACGGTGGCGCTGGACTGATCTGGGAGAAGCAGGGAACCCTAGTTCTAGGGAAGCCGACCCTTTACGAAGCCACAGCCACGGGCCCTTGGGCAGCCTGTTGGGCTCCACTCCTCCCAGGGCCACACTCGGCCGGCCCGACACGCGCACGTCCTGGCATCACCACTCCAGAATGGGCCGCGGCCCAGCAGGCCTAGGGTTCGGGCCCATCCTAGGAGCAGGCAGCTCCGCTGTCGGGCATGGCGCCGCCGCCGCCTGCGCATCCACATCCGCCAGCAGTTGCAACCTCGCCGTCTGCGGCACGTCCGCGGGGCGCCTCCCCGCGTTCGTGGCCGCCATGGACGAGGCCATCCTAGCCCCCACAGGAGCAGGGCACCGGGGCCCCAATCGAGTCGGAGTCACCGCCTGAGGCCCTCGCCGCCGCGGAGACGCACGCGGCCGTCGGTGGTGGGCAATCGCCAGGAACTCGCCGAAGGTCGGAGATCCCGGGATGGCACAGCGCGCCGCCAACTCCAGCTCGAGCGCCGCGGCCTCGTCATCCTCATCGGCGACATCCGCCCACCGCCGCCCACGGATAGATGCAGGCCCCAACGCCCCGCCTGGGGAAGGGTCCGCCTCCGCCATGAGACGCAGCTAGGCTAAGGGCCGACGAGGGAGACGACGAGCGCTGGACGCCACGGTCGCCGGAGTCGCCATCAGCGTCGCCTTACCTGTCGCCTCTCCCAAAGCGGTTCAACCCCCCACTTTGTGGATCTTTCACAATCTGTCGCATACAGATAGCATTTTTTACTCATGGATGGTTTTGTTGTCTTAGTCCTCTCCCAGTGCTTTGTCTCTTAGTACATTGTAATAGGAGATACAAGAACTTAAGAGACAATCACTCCCAATGCATTGTCTCAAGTGTTGTATCCAAGGGAGGTTGCATTTAATTTATTTAAATGTCATCATGCTTGCACGTAATTGGGTAGCAATTCTTTTTGCCTATGAACCTCATTAACTGCAATGCCAGAATGCCACGTCAGAAGTTTGTCTAGGATACCGTGCTAAGAGACAAGTATTGGGAGAGGCCTTATTTACCATTAGGTTTATATTAATAATCAATGATTTTTACTGTTGATCAAAGTTCAAAACGGAGAGAAACAAATGCTCCACAATAACCAATGGAGCATTAGTTCTTTAAGTAGTAAAGAGACCATGCATTGTAAGGATTAAGGAAGGTCCTTTTTTGCTTCTCAAACACGCATCTAAATGCGCGTCATTTGTATTAGAAGGGGACACCGAGATGGCACAAAGTTTACAGCCAATTCAGAAACAAAAAAAAAAAGAGAAAAACAAAGCACAAAGCAAAACAGAGGAACCAAAAGAACTGTACATCTACTCTAGCAGACTATGTATCTAGCAGATTATGTTATCATGGCATCATATTGAGTCTCAATCGTTAGTAGATTCCTCGATGACAAGGCTGTTTATTGTCTGGTTTCTAACAAGGATGCCAGCATGCCTCTACGATTTTATGTTAAGAAAATCGTTTAAATTAACACTTTGTCAGACCTTGTATTTGCCAGGTTGTAATGTTCTTATATACTCTACTTTTCTGACTACATAGGTAAAACATTGAGAGAGAAAGAGGGAAAATCATCTGTATATTGCTAGACTAGTTTTTTTTAAAGGAGCTCGTGTACAAGATCAACAAGAACAAGCACACACACGCACGAAGAGAGGCGAAACGCACACAACGCACGCCAAACTCGGAGCCACCAAGCAGCACACCACCTTCCAGCACCGCCGGCACGCCGCCGGGAAAGAAGGAGGCAGGCTCACCTCGCATCGAAGCCGCCAGCTCGAACAACCATGTTGAGTCGCCGCAAAATCCAGCTGACGCAGGCGCCAGCATCTTGACGTTGAACGGAAATCGGCTCCGAGCCGCCAGCTCGCCCTCGCCGTCACACACCGGAGACGAGCACGAGGACGCCATCCATCTTCCGCATCACCCACCGAGTACGCCGTCGCCGACGCGCTTCTCCCCTGCAAACTCCCAAGGATCTTAACCAAAAGCACCTCCATCCGCCGCAGCGGAGGACGAAGGACCCCCAAACCAGAGCCACCACCGCCATCACGGACGGTGGCTCGAGGGGACGCGATCCGCGGCTCCGAGGAGCAGCACACGCAGAAGGCGGCGGCTCCGCCACGGGCCTCCACCGGAGCACCCAGAGCAGAGGAGGGGACCGTCGCCGACAAAAGCTTCTCCGACTGCACCGCCACCTCCACAGCGCCGCCGACAAGCACCCCACGCACACCTAGGCTATGTACACACCGGGATCCGTCGATTCCCCGTCCTCCCGCCGCCAGAGCGGCCGTGGAGGGCGAGGAATCGAGCGGATCCGCCGGCGGCGAGCTGGTCGCACGGGGAGGGCCCAAAAATCGCCTCTTGCACTGTAGATGGGGAAAGAGGAGGAGGGGTCCGTGCAACCGTATATTGCTAGACTAGTGCACGAATGCATTCTATATACTCTTTTTACTTTTTTTTTTAAAGCGGAGTTACCCCAGCCTATATACTCTTTTTAGTAGAGAATAGCTGGCGCGAGGGAGAACTGCCTGTTGGGTTCCTAGCCACTGATACCTACTCTTGACATGTTATTAACGTATCTGCTCTAAAATTATCTTCATGTGATACGTAAATTTGTTTGTTTGATAATTTTCCAGTCTTGCAATCTTGTTTGCATCTCCTTAATTGCTCCTACTTTATTTTGCACAAGTCCTTCAGCGTATGTTATAATTTTTTAACAGCAGACAGACATATGGTTGCTGGGCCTGGATCAGAGTGGGGCCCACACGTTAGCTCGGCAATACTGCAATCACATGGAGTTGAAAATAGACCAATTGCGTTGATCAACAGTATCTTTATATTATTATTATTATTATTTTCCACTGTTGTCGCGAACACTTGCTTGCACACACATACACCCTTAACTTCAAACAGATATGCCCCGTAATTTGTTAGAACGCCCAGAAACACGTGCAGTTGATGATCCGAACTGGGCCATCTTCATGGAAGATGATGAGGTTTGTACTCCATTTTCTATAATTTGACCATTATGATGCTAACACCACTTATTTGCAGTCTATTGGTTGCATACATATGTTTGGGAGCGCTGAAACTATTTGCTTCGCTATTCTACTACCATGCATTATAAATTTTGCATGATGAAGATCGCATTTTTTACTAAGAAACTAATTAAGAAATGGTCTTAATTGTCAAGTGGTAATTGATACTAAGAAACTAATTTATTTTATGATTGTAAATGTGTACAAAAAGTATCATAAAGTTTCTGTGTGTAGAATAATCTATTATACATGCTGGGGTAACTCACCTTGATCCATGTATATTTAATGCTGTGTAAAAAATAAAAGCTTTTTAATACCAATGCTATCCAAGTGTAGTACGATGTTTGTTGTGCCATAACTTTATGTATTTTTATTGTGCCCTAAGTGTACATTTTTATTGCACGGAGTATCCTAGTGTACTTTAACAGCATTAGTGTGGTTTATTTGGACAGAGAACTGGAGAATGTAAAGTTGACAATCATCTTGTCTAGAAGAGCCTTGTCTTTTTGGGTGTAAGAAAAATAATAGTATAGAGTTAACTGGTATTACGTTGGGTTTTTTCTTTGGTATTTGATCATAGATCCGAGACTTGTTATTTCGTTTGCCATTTAGACAGTTCTGAGGTGCATTTTTTGTTTTTCTTTTGTCACCATGTGAAAATTTGCTGCCTTTGGTGATATTTTACACTAGGGCTTATATCATGGCAACTGCTCGTTTTTGTGTTCCATATTTTGTTTACAAAGGAACTTGTTCAATAGTTGCCTTCTGTTTGTTTCAGGAAGACATCATCAGTAAAATAAGCTATGCCTTCTGCCCTCCAGAATCTGCTGAAGGCAACCCGTGTTTGGATTACATAAAGTATATAGTGTTTCCTTGGTTTGGAAAGTTTGAGGTGGTTCGGAATGGAGATAATGGTGGTAGCAAGTAAGTTTTGCTGCTGCATAGTCATCCTGTTTCTTGACAAATGCTATATTTATATAAGTATCCAGTACGCTGATCTATTAATTCATCGAGTCTGTGTCGTAATCTATCCAATATTCAATAGCCAAGAATTCAAGATAGTATTGTATAAACGTATTGCATTCATGACGACTACAACCTTTTGTGCAGGACATATGTGAACATGGAAGAGTTTACTGTTGAATATGAAGGTGGCGCTCTGCATCCTTCTGATGTGCAGCAGGCCCTTGCAAAAGCAATAAACATGATGTTGCAGGTAACTTGTTTCTTGTGATTAATCTCTTTCTTTTTCCAAGCAGTCTCTTTGAGGTTTGATAAAAGTGGCATCTTTCGATCTTGTTGCTTACAATTAGTACCTTTTTTTTATATCAGTAGCTGCATCTCGCCAAGATTTTCCATGTGAGATGGGTAAATATTTTAGGTGGCCGACAATAGTGCTAACACCATATATTCTGGTCGCTTGTCCTAAGGAAGCCAGGAGATGAACAAGATAACTAGATGGAGCTTCTATGTTTTTTATAGAAATTTGATTTTTCTAAATAAAATTGCGAAACAGTAGTAGTCAGGAAGTTTGATAGTACTGAAATTGGACTATCGTGGACACAGTTGAACAATTAATCAAAGTTGTGATATACATTAGAATTCCCCTTCAAAGAAAATATACATTAGAATTGTAGGAGTACTGTTCTGTTCCCCTTTTGCACAATGCGCACAATGTATGTTGATTTTGATTCATTATCATTTTTCATACTCAAATACAGTACAAATTAATATTTGGAAGGACATTTATCCAGATATTCACATATTGAAAGGAGTGTGTATAGCGAACAATTTCTACTCTTATTGAGAATTTGAGATACATAGCAAGAATGTATAGTAAATTTCTGTAGAAAATATTGTGAAGCCAATAGGTGTAGAATTTACTCCTTAGGTAGAATAGAAAAGTTTGTGGTGGTATCAAAAAGATATGGAAGCAGGAAACAGTGAATGGATCGGTTGGTAAAATAACTAATTTGTTTAGTTATGATTGTATCTTCAGGATAAGTAGCTAAGTACTAAATACTAATTAAGTTGACATGGACGCTAATATCCCTATTTCTTTTGCATATTTAGTTTATTTGAATGGCCTATAATCTTTAATGTTTAACCTAAGTACTAAGTTGACATGGATGCTAAAATCCCTATTTGTTTTGCGTATTTAGTTAATTTGAATGTGACCATCATCTTTAATGTTTAACCTCAGTATGTTGGTTGTTAACATTTTTGTTTCAAGCCTGTTCGTGATCACTTCAGAAGCAACGCTGAAGCAAAAAGACTAGTGAAAGCAAATGAGGTATATTTCTATATGTTACGTTGTTTCAATGCATGCAAAGTAGGAAACACTCATTTTCACAGGAATCCTTGGGCCAAGCATTAAGGTTAAAACTCTTCGTTTGAACATTTCTCGTGTCTTGTTGGATACTTGGATGGTGTTGATAACTACCACTATTGTTCAAGTTCAGGATGGCGTTAATGCAACTTTTGTTCAAGTTCAGGCCCGACTTTACTTGCCTACCCTATGGTTGTGCTAATCTAAGTTGATGTTCACCAACCATAAAACTTTTAACTGTTTGATTTAATATTAATTCTATAATTCTTTATGACCTCTGCTGACAGCGAATACATGGGTTTAGTGATGGTTTCAAAAATCTAGGATCCAACATGGTCCTACTTTCGGGTTTATGCTTTTGTTGGGTTTGTGTGATTTCAGTTTTGATATGTTCAGCACGAAAGTAATTTTTACTGGTAAAGATGTACTCAGGTATATTTCACTTATACCATGCAACCTGTACTCTCATATGGATAGTAACATATATTCTATGGTTGAAGTTTTGATGAACTAGTGTTGTATTGGGATTTTGAATTGTAAGTACTCCGTAGATCTATACCAAAGTCTACATTGTCGGACAGATTCTTGGACCCATTTTTCGATAAAGGGCAATATATTAATATCAAGCTGATACGAAGTACACCAATTAGATAACAAAATTTTAGGTTACATCTATTACAGTTGATTTTGTCGTAATAGACTCCTGGACCCATTAGATAACATTGTATACTTGTTTTTTCTATTAAGTCAAGCTCAAGTCCAATAACCACAATTATATAAGGATACGTTTGGGAGACATATCGGTTTCATATAAGAAGAGGCCAAGAGGCCGATTACTTGTTTTTGCTATTAAGTCAAGCTCAAGTCAAATAACCAATTAGCTAGTATATGTTTTTCTCTTTTTCAAATGATTTGACTGATCTGTTTATTAAGGCTTGAACTTCTGTGTGACAATTCGGACCTGTTTTGCAGGATTTCTATTTGAGGCACTGGTGAGCAGAATTGTCAAAGGTTGACAAGTTGACGTTGTCATAAAACTTCAGTTGACTAGTCGATGTTGTCACAAAATTTCAGTTGTTGAGTCGATGGTGTCTTAGAAACTTCAGGAATGTTTGGCTCTGGTTTGCAGAGTCGTTGTATTCTTAAACCATGTCCTGTTCCGAACTGGGATCGATGCGGCAGTACACTTCATGTGGATGAACGTCGAACGTTGCTGTTTTATCTGCATTGCGGAGCTCGGTTCACCAGTAGCCCTTGAAAAAACGGACAACACATCTAAACTCTCATCATTGCCAGAGTGCTACGAGTAGATAATAATAGACACGTATATCTATGAGATTTACTCTAGATTGGATTTGGATGTAGATATTCGGGCCTGAAATTAGACATTCGCATTCTCGAGGCATGAATATACCGAATTCCATGATCGCGAGCTTGGCCTGCACCATGCTGGGTGCCGTGTGTAAATCGTTCGCGTTGCGCGGCGAAAAGTCCCGAGTGTCGCTTGTGTTTTGGCCATGTGTTGTGCACGTCCAGTCCGCGCAGGTCTTTGATGACGTCGAGCTGCATTCTTCACACGTAGCTCGTCCGTGCGGTCCATTAATGTCGTGACATGGGCCGGGGCCGGAATGCGCGTGACATAGGCGGCACGCGGCAGTCATGGCATGTTTTGGAGACCTCGTGTACCGCGCGTCACGCGGAGCTAACTTCCCTTCGCGTACCCTCTGTTGGGCCGGCCCACGACGTCTTCTTCCTCCTCCGCATCGACTTCTTCCTTTCTTGCTTCATCTTTCCCGTCGATCCGCCGCCGCCGCGGCCGCAACCGCCTGCTCCCGCCACCCGCGCTCGGCGCCGCTGCCGCGCCGCCTCCGCGCCCCGCCCTGCTCGAGCCGCTGCCTCCGCAGGTCCGCCGCCCCCCGGCCGGCCATCCCTCTAAGCCCCCCCACAACCCACAACCCACCCCCACCCCTAACTCCGGTCACCGGCGTTCCGGTCGCCGGCGAGCTCCCCCACCCCGCACCCCCCCTTAGTTAAGGCACTTCCTCGCCTCCACCGGCGACGCCGCGGCCCGCCGCGTCGTCCCCGGCTCCGGCGAGGTCCTGGCCTCACCTCCGCCGGGGCGACGCGGCCAGCCGCGTCGACCCCGACGTCGGTGAGTGGCTATGGTGCCGGCGAGCAGCCGCGGCGACGGCGTCTTCTTCTTCCCCGTGCGTCGTCTTCTTCCTCCTTCCCGTGCGAGCGCGCCGTGGGCCGGCCCACTAAGGGGTACGCGGAGCTAAGCAACCGCCGCGGTACGCGCGATATAGGTTTTGACCATGTTTTGTGTCGCCTCCGTTGAGATCTATGCCACCATAAACGGCGTCTTTCCAGCCACGCTGCCGGTGGTTTGGCCATGTCGCGTGCGTCCGGAACATGTCGGTCGCGTCTTTTCTTCTATCGTGCTTCATCTTGGATGGGGCTGCGTGCCACAACTTGAGGATGATGCGTGGTCGATGCCCCAACTCCTGCAGTGGTGGCTTGAATTGGCTTGAGCATGAGTAGTATCGCCGCAAGGTCATTGGTGAGAGCCCATAAGATTGTCACGACATCGTCGTGTCGGAACTCGTTGGACGGAGGTGGCGGGACCTCGGTCCTCTCAGCGACCGGAATGGTTGGAGCATCTTGACGAGATCCATTCTCTTCGGGGTTCACTTCTTCAAGGAACAATTGGAGCGGGGTGAATCGAGGGGAGCTCGGAGTGGTGCCCATTTCTCCACTCTCGACATGCTCAACCTCCACTTTGTCGTTCTCTTGGTTGTCTGCAAGTCTGCTTCTTCTCAGCCTCTGAGGAAGCATGGGCTTTCCCTTGTCAGCTTCGTTTCAAGCTTGCGTTGGTGGGGCCAATCATTGACAATATGATTAATGTTATGAAAGATAGAATCTAGAATCAAACTATTGATGTTAAGTATATATAAATACGTTTTGTATGTTTTACTGGTACATTTATCGAATACATGTTACTCTCATATAAGGACCGTTGCATAAACTAACTCCCATAAATTAATATGTTTACCATTTCAAGGTAGGATAATATACTATAAGTATTGAGATTTAGTGGCATTTCATTGGTCAATTTAATGCCTTACAATTGGCGTGTTGTTTCTTTTAAGAGTAGGCTTATGATGTTTATTAACCTTACGATCAAGATGTGGTAGAACTGATCCTAGGTTTAACCACCGGAGAGAAAAGGGCGCATGGCTCCTCACTTATGTGCCTGATCGGGGCACCCAAAACCAACTGGTTTACCTCCCTAGTCCCACAATGCCATATGTATAAAGAGGAGGTAACGATCTCGGTTAGAGATAACACCCTACGGGGCAACACCCCAAAACTCCTAACCACCTATCCTATAAGGGACCTGGAGGAATCAGAAGGCCAAGACCAGGCCACCTCCAAGGTTAGTGTCGGCATCAGTGGACTTACTCCACGACTACGGCGCCCTTGCTACCCCTGCCTCCCGAAATCCCTATATTTTCCCAATCCTAGCTGCCTAAATTCTGAAATTTCTTCTCAAAATTTAACTTCATGGACGATCAGACGCATCAACTGAGCACGATGCCCACTAGCTAGGGCACCTGGCCGGTGACGCAATACTCCAATTTTGGATGAGCAAAGTAGAAGTAGTGTAGAGCGCCAGCTTTCCATCTTTCTTACCCTGGGCTAGGTGCGCTGCCCTGCTCAATGCTATGGAGTTATCAGTTATATTGCACAACTATAAGTGACATTAATCTCGAAAAAACTGCAAGTGGTAGTACTTGATTGAGATATTTATATCGTTTAGTTTGGCAATTTTTGTATTTACCTTACAACTATACTGTCGTTTTTTTAAGTGTGCACCCTCAACAAAAATTGCTGACTCCGCCACTGTTTGACTGATTCACCTCATATCAACTCGCCAACCTAGGGTAGTCTCTGTTGCGGCCCTCTTTCATGTTTATCTTTTATATAGGGTTCCAGCAAGGGCCACGACTGAACTAATAAAAATTCCATGGTTTGGGATGATTAGGTGGTATGATAATCTCCAATATCCCTCTACTTGAATCTCTGCTTCCGCTTCTGAACAGGTACATCATTATTTAGAAGCGTAGGCTAAACCTGAAATGTCAAAAGATAGGTAACAATCACGAGCACACGGACTCTTACTTGTGGATAACTTGGATAGAAACCAATATATCTATCTCTACCTTTAATAAAGCAAAATCGCATTAACATGCATTAATGATTTTTATATCTCAACATACAAGCTATTCACATCACTCATTTTTTTAGCCAATCAATTGTCCATATCATTTCCACCAATGCAAGCTACACATCATCCTTTACTGATAATTTTGGAGCGCGTGCATGTGACCCTTTTGCTGATTAAATTCGTACGAACCAAACAAGACGTGACTCTATCTCCGACAAAATCAATCACAAAATGCGACGTTTCTCTTGAACCGTGTAACAATCGGACAAACGAAAGATATTAAATTCGTCGGCAAGTGGATTTTCCATATCTGGTTTGGAGTAGCTTGAACATGACACTAAAAATCTTGACTAAAGTCCGACGCGTCATGCTCATCCCGTCAGGTCATCCGCCTTCTTATCCACATCGCCCGGACCAGTCACGACCATCCTCTTGTCACTGACGCCACACCACGCTCGCCCGGCCGCAGAAGATCCCGAACCCGCCCTCCAAGCAAAGCAAAAAACCCTAACTCCCACGGTCTGATCCGATCCCCACCGACCACCCATCAATCCCCCGCCGTCCCACCGACAGGTGGGCCCACCTTGCGTTCTCGAACCGTGTGCGCGAAGTGAGCCCCGAGCGGGCGAACCGGACACCGCCGCGTGGCAACGGGATAGGGATCCGCGGCCCAAACCAGCGGCCCGCAAACCGGCGGGCCCACACGAGCGGCGCCGATGACAGGTGGGCCCAGGGCTTGTCTGGTGCGAGCGACGTGTCCCGGAACCCACGCCGCCTCCGTATAAAATCCCCTATCCACCTCTCTCCCTCGTCTCCGGCAGAAAAACCAAAAGCGAGAGTAGGAAGACGGGAAGAGAAAAAAAAAAAACAGGTCTCATCACCACTCGCTCGCTCGCTCCGCGGCCGCGGCGCACGCTCCCACGCAAATCTCGCGCACGGGGCGCTCGATCCGCGGCGGAAACCTAGGTACGGTGCGCACGGACGGATAGGGCGGCGGCTTGCTCGAATTCGTTCCCCATTCCGGCGCGAGGAGACGCTGATTTGATTTGGTTTTCCGTGGTGTGAATTGGCGCTGCAGGGTGGTGGTGGATTCGGGATGTCGTCGCCGAGGAACGACGGGGGTTTCCTGACGCAGGAGCAGCGGGAGAAGCTGCGGGTCGCGGTGCAGGACGCCGAGGCGCTCTCGCTCACCTCGCCGCGCTCGCCCACGGGGGGAACCACCTCCGCGCTGCTCCAGCAGTACGAGCTGCAGCAGCAGGAACGGCGGGCGGCGGCGGCCGCCTCGAGGGCTGGAGGCGGGGGTGGGGGTGGGGGTGGGGCTCCGGTGAGGCACGCGCGGCGGTCGCATTCCGGGAAGGCCGTCAAGCTTAAGAAAGGTGAGGTGGCGCTCGATCTGTCCGTGCTCTGTCTAATTGATAGCTTCACTATTGTTATCGAGCTTGTTTTAGAGCTTGATTAAGACGTGTGCTGCCTATTGCTGTGCTGCTACTGCTAATTATTACTGCCTTGGTGAACGACGATACTGCTTGGTGACCCTTCTGTGGAGTCGATCTAGTTTAAGGTTCTCGGAAATGTACGTTTAGCAGCTGAGTTGATCTAGCTGTTGATGTTAATTTCGAACTTGTGCTTGTAGTTCTGGTGAATTTGGTGCTCTGTCTAATTAATAGCTTCACTATTTTCATCGAGCTTGTTTTAGAGCCTTCCGTGCTTGATTAAGACATGATGAGTTGTGCTGCCTATTGCTGTGCTGCTATTGTTAATTATTGATACCTTGGTGAACAACAATACTACTTGGCATGTTCTCCAACCCTTGTGTGAAGTCGATCTGGTTTAAGGTTCTGGGAATGTAGGTTTAGCAGCTGAGTTAATCTACCTGTAGTTCTGGTGTGTAATGTTAGTGCTGCTAGTTTGTGTCTCATGGAGCTGGCACGCTGTGGCCTAGTAGGCATCATACATCATTGATGGAATTTTATATGGGGTCGTGGATTTGTGTGACTGCTCATTACTTTGCAAATTTGAATTTGTTGTAGTAGATTGCTTAATAAGTTGATAAGCTTTGAATTTTGATGGTATACGCCAGCTTTTTGCTACGTAGCGGGTTAGATTTGCATGCATTATGCAAAGCAATTCAGCTGTTCCGTGTGTGTGTTCATTGGTGCTCCTGAGCTGCCTTTAGGGAATTGATTTCGTCGTATAACGACAGCTATAATCTGGCCACATAGAATTCTTGTATGTTTATTGAATTAGTTTTCTGTATTCTGGTCGCATTTGATACCTTTTACTCCCTCCGTATCAAAATATAAGTCGCACTAGTCATTTACCACACATATGTATGTAGACATGTTTTAGTGCAAGATTCATGTAAGTGACTAGTGAATCTTGCACTAAAACATGTCTACATACATGTGTGTGGTAAGTGACTAGTGCGACTTATATTTTGACACGGAGGGAGTAGTATTTTTTTGTCGGTCCTGTTTTTCGGTTCTTAATTACTCAGATCCTACAATCTGATATATTGTACTGTAGAGTTATCTGAGGATATTATCTAGCTGCTCCCGTTTATAAGTTTTTGGTTAGATGATGCCACTGACTTGTCCTATGCGGGCAGCCTTTGGTTAGCTGATACCACTGACTTGTCCTGTGTGGGCAAGAATGCAAGATGACAACCATCTTTTACAGGGCATTTGCTACTCTGACAATGCACTTCAAATTCTTCCCACATATAACATGTACCTTGAGCTAACTCTGATGGCGGCCCACTATATTGTTGTTGTGGGAGTTGTGTCCCAATTTTGATCATCATATTGTAGGATGAGCAGTTGAGTATTTCTTATTCTGTTGGGACATGGTTTGCTTGTATTCTTCTTACAATTTCAGTTCATTATTCTAGCTGATAAAATTTGGTCTGCATCTATACATATGCATGCGTAGCCTGTAGTACAAGCTTGTGCTAGCCCCAAAATTTGGTCCGCATCCATGCATATGCATGAATAGCCTATACTGGAAGCTTGTGCTAGCCCCATCATATGGTTATGCTTGACAGTTGACTCTGCTATTTATTGTTCCACCTTTTGTGTTAGATGTCTGTACCGTTTTGCTTTATTTAGTAATAACTGAAAAACTCATTTGATATCCTTATTACTCCATATTACCTCTGGCTGTTTTTGGAACCCTATGTCATATAGCATATAGTGTATTACGACATGCTTGAACAATTTCTGCTGTTTGATTATGGGTGGTTAACAGGCTTTGCATTTATTTATTTTCTTTCCTGTTTGAAGATTTTACTCTTGGTTTGTTAGAATATGAGGTTGTCATTCTGGGCAGTTGATTAGTAGTGCCTTTGTTTCTTCCTTGTTTAGTTCCCATTTACTTTCTGTACACATTAGGAGTGGAGTATTTGGGTCTTCAAAAGTTAGTTATTTACTTCCTGTCACCCTGAACGCACATGGTTGGATGATTTGTGTTAAAGTTGTTCATACACTGACTTTAATTGCTATTACCAAGTACCAGCTGTTAGGAATACTATGTTGAACTTTCCTGTTCTTGCCGGTGCTGTTGAATCATAAAATCTAGAATGGATCACTCAATCTATTCATGGCAACATCTAGTTGCTGTGTGGCTTTGTATGGAAACCAACCACACACCATATGGATTATGGAGTTTAAATCAGTATGATCTGGAGCGACATTACTTCAGTTATGATTCTTCCATTATAGAAATAATGATTACCCATTCACAGTCCAAGTCCAAAACATAGTTGGATCTTTTGTCATTTGGGGAGTTATTGAATACTGCTGTAGGTTTTTTCAAATACTTGCACTTGGAAGGTAGATGCATTTTCCACTATCTCATGATCTATTAGGTCTCATTTCTACTATTGTAATATAGATAACTGCAAAAATGTCTGATTTGCTGCTCTTTTGTACTGCAGATGGTGCTGGTGGCAAAGGCACTTGGGGAAGACTTATCGATGCCGATACAGCCACATTCCTTGACCAAAATGATCCAAACTATGATAGTGATGAGGTAATACTTTATGTCTTTACCTATATGCTCCATTCTTTTTGTCATGCAATGCTAAACTGTTTGACATTAAATAAGTCGCAAGAAACTGCTAAATATACTCATATTTGCCTCTTTCTGGATATGTCGTTTATGGGGTTAATACTTGGTACTCAGCCAAACTTTGGACACTTACCTTGTTATGTTTGGCTAATCAGGAGCCGTATGAACTAATTGAAGTCCCTACTACAACCCCACTAGAGGACTTCAAGAAATCTCTTGTCACTATCATTGAGGAATATTTCAGCACTGGTGATGCTAAACAGACGGCTTCTGAACTTAAAGAGCTGGGTTATGATGACTCCCACCGCTTCTTTGTCAAGAAGCTTGTTTCCATGGCAATGGACAGGCATGATAAGGAGAAAGAGATGGTGTCAGTGCTGTTATCATGTCTGTATGGTGATGTGGTCAGTTCAGATCAAATCAATCTTGGTTTTGTGATGCTGCTACAGGCTGTTGATGATTTGGCTGTTGACATACCTGATGCGGTTGATGTCCTTGCTCTTTTCATTGCACGAGCAGTTGTCGATGACATTCTTCCACCTGTTTTTCTCAACAAGGCAAAAGGAAGTCTGACAGAGTCTTCGAAGGGCATGGAGGTTATACAGATTGCAGCGAAGAGCTATCTTTCAGCACCCCACCATGCAGAGTTACTTGAGGGACGATGGGGTGGTTCAACTTGCATCACTGTGGATGTGGTAAAGAGGAGGATTACTGATCTTGTAAAGGAATATATCAGGAATGGCGATACAGCTGAAGCATGTAGGTGCATAAGAGAGTTGGCTGTGCCATTTTTCCACCATGAGGTTGTCAAGCGAGCTGTCACTCTTGGAATGGAAAGTCCAGCTGCAGAAACTCTTATTATCAAGCTTCTGAAGGAAGCATCTGAAGAAGGCTTGATAAGCTCTAGTCAGATGGTGAAGGGATTCTCCCGTATTACCGAGAGTCTTGATGATCTCTCCCTTGATATACCATCCGCAAAGTCTCAGTTCCAGACATTGGTATCTAAGCAGTTTCTGAGGGATGGCTTGACTCTTCATATGTACCTTCAGGTGCCAATGGCAATGTCCAAGATGGTGACCATGAGAAGCTGTTGAGGTACAAGAGGGCTGCTGTGTCAATGATACATGAGTACTTCCTTTCTGATGATATACCAGAGCTTATTCGCACACTCAAAGAGCTTGGTGTTCCAGAGTATAACCCGATCTTTATCAAGAAGCTTGTAACGATTGCTATGGACCGCAAGAACAGGGAGAAAGAGATGGCATCGGTTCTCCTATCTTCATTAAGCATGGAGCTGTTCTCTACTGAAGACATTGTCAAGGGATTCATAATGCTTCTTGAATCTGCAGAAGATACTGCGCTAGACATACTGGATGCCTCTGGTGAGCTGGGACTCTTCCTAGCCAGAGCAGTGATTGATGATGTGCTTGCGCCTCTAAACCTAGATGAGATTGGCAGCGACCTTCCACCAAAATGCAGCGGAGCTGAAACGTTGATCATGGCACGCTCACTTGCCTCTGCCCCTCATGCAGGAGAGAGGCTTCTGAGATGCTGGGGCGGTGGGACAGGACGGGCCGTTGAGGATGCCAAGGACAAGATAGCAAAGCTCCTGGAGGAATATGAGAGCGGAGGTGATGTAGGGGAAGCATGCAACTGCATCCGTGAGATGGGCATGCCTTTCTTCAATCATGAGGTGGTCAAGAAGGCGCTTGTCATGGCGATGGAGAAGAAGAAAGAGCGCCCCCTCGTTCTGCTCCATGAGTGCTTCAGCGAAGGGATCATAACCATCAACCAGATGACCAAGGGGTTCTCGAGGGTCAGGGACGGGCTTGATGATCTGGCTCTTGACATTCCTGATGCCAGTGAGAAGTTCCTCTCTTACGTGGAGTATGGGAAGAAGAACGGATGGCTCGCAACCTCTTTCAGTGTCGCTGCTTCGACTTGAACCGATGACCAAGCAAGCAGGAAGCGTCAAGCTGGACCGGGGAACAAACCCGAAGACGCAGGCGTCCATACTGTGGTGTGCAGACCCACCTAGATCGTGTGCATTTGCGTTTGCGTTTTCTGATGCACGTCGCTGGACTTGCGTGTCATAGGTAGATCAACGAGCCCCTCTTGCTTGTGGTGGTGGCTCATGTCTAGATCTTTGCATCTCTGGACATACCCTTTGCTGTTCTTGCGTTGTTCCATTTTAACTTCTTCATAGACGTTTTCCTTGTTACATCAAGTAAAACAGAGCAGAAAAGAACTTAATGTAAACGTTTTCACTATGCCTCTGCTTCCCCTGCATTGACGTCTGTGGTTTCCGAAGCCTCGTGCTAAACCTAAATGTGTTAGCGTTAACTATGCTCGCATGTGAATCAACAGTTTTTTAGAGATGCTATGGATTAGGGGCCTGTTTGGATGGGAGCTCCAGGTTGCCAAGCCAAAAAATTGGCATTGACCAAGGTGCTTGGGCATTGTTTGGATTGGAGCCCATCATTTGGCTGCCAACGCTGTCTTCAGCTCAATTTCACGCCAACGAGTTGGCCAGATGTGGGGTGCTTTGGTGAGGCCAACCTAGGCAAAATCCAAACACACCCTAGATCTGCTCTTTGAGTGTCTGGTCTAATATCATGTTTAAGTTGATTATCTGTGGCTATGATCCTATCTCGAGTTGATTTGCATAATGAGTAGATGATTAACGAAGCTAAATAAAAATATTGTTCATGAACGCGACAAAAGGATGTAATCTGACGGATGTTCTATCATTGAGCTACCAGTAGATAGAGTTCAAAAGACAGATTGGACTGGAATCCAACACCTACGATACACATATGTTGTGTCAGATTTCTGCAGCAACCTGCAGTTAACAGATTCGCCTACACTGCTAACTTTCAAAGAAATTTGGTTACCCACATCCACCAAATGATAGGCCATCATCAGCCTTGGTTCAACGGTGCCCGCCTCCTAAAAAGTTTGAGTTACAACATGCTACCCATGGAACACGTCCTGGGTTTCTGGCCTGTACACAGCGTCAGCTTTCGTTCTGCAGTCTGGTCTGATCTTGCAAAAACAGCAGCTGAAGAGTCCCTTGCGAGGCCGCGGAGCTCTGTGCTTATCGCACTGTTGGGACTTCCGGCATGGGGTGCACGCACCATGCGGTAGGATCTTCGAGAAGCAGCCACGTCGACGAGAGTTCTGCCTTCTTCAACCTTTGGTGTGTGCTCTCCAGCTTTCGAGGGGACATTCCCTGTAGTGGATGCTTCAGGCATGACAGAGATCTTCTGGTAGCTAAGGATCCTCGACTCGGCGTCTCCCGCGTCGCTATCAGCACCATGAAGGCATCCCAGGATGTGGGACGCTTTCTCCTTTGGTTGCCCTGGGAGCGGCGGCGAAGGACACTCCCTTCTGGATGAAGCTACGGTTCTGCAGTCCGTGGCGACTGCATTCCGCGCCTGTTGATCTTCTCTGGATTGCATGACCAGGCTGACTGACGAATTCTTGGATGCAACCCTGTCGCTGATGGGGATTGGAGAAAGATTGATCCGGATGTCCACGTTGCACTTTAGCAAATTCTGCAGAGAAACCACAAGTGGCATCCAGAAGCTCTCTGATGTTGGTACATTCTCAGGATGACAGAACTGTAGCTCAGCAACTGCTACACCTGCAATACGAAGATAAACAGAATGAAAAATCTGGCTTAACATGTCTTCAGCGTAGGCATGCAGTGATGCTGATTGCTCACACTGAATGCAAATTGATACAGAATAGCTCTGAGCATGGTACACGTGTTAAAAAGAAACTGGGACTATGGCCATTATGTACCATCTGATGAAGAGCGCCAACTTATTGACAAGTGCTAATATTAGCTACACGATATATATGTTCAGACAAACATGTTTCTTTTGGAATGCAGCATTGAGCCACTTGCTAGATAAGATGTATGGTGGATCAGCAGGAAATAAGGGTCATATGAAGCAGGGACATGCTTTCATTAGATAGAAGGGCAAATGAATCTTCCTTCCGAACACAACAGAAGAAAAAGTCGAAACACACAGTTTAATGACTTACCTTGGGTTGTGTATAGGGATGACAGCTTCCCATCTTTCTGCAACAGACTATGTAGTGAATTAGATGTGCAGTTTTCAAGAGCCTTCATCCATATCGTCTCAAGTACATCTGGGTCTCCTAAATTCATATCTAGACAGCCGGTTTTGTTCTGATAGTAAAGATGAGAACTGGTGTCTAAGCTTTCATCTTTCAGGACACCAGCTCCGTCATCTGCGTAATGAATTGCACAATTGTCAGTAAACTACCTGATGAGTAGCATAACTGTGTAAACAGACACCTGGTCATCATAAGTGTTTTGTTTCATAATGATCTTAGATATATGAAATGTTTTGACATATTTTGGCAGTAATGAAACATGTCTATTCAGGCAGAGAATAGTGGTTACCTGTCTGACTCTCTGTGAACATGCTTGAACCTGCAGTATCGTCTAGGGCCTCTAGGCAGTAAGGCTCTCTCATATTGAATTGTAACAGAGCAGCAGTAAGCCATGTAGACTGGTTCTTTGTGGTTTTCAATTGCTTTTCAGTTTCAGAAAGTATTTCCAGTGCATTCCTAAGTTTGTGCACGTCAACCTCAGCAGCTGAGAAGTTGCACACAAGGTTAGATGGACAAAGAACCAATAGATGCATGTACACTATAAGTGTATATACTCATTGGCGTCGCTAAGCTACACAATTCATCAACAGAATAACAGATTTGCATGTATTTTTCATATAGTTTGCCTACAAAGGGAAGGGGACATACATGTATTTTTGCCAGTAACTTTTCGAACTTCTGAAGAATCTGAGTGGTGCTTCCCAGCTAAAATATCCATGATAAGATTTGCAAGCTGAGCTAATAGCTGCAGGGGATCGACCTTTGAACTCAAAAGCTCCCTAGCCCTCCGGACAATGGTAGCAGCATCCGATGACATGGACAGATTAAGAAGATCAAGCAACTCCTCGTCTGAGACATCACCTATCTGCCAGTATACCATTGGGGTTATTTTGTAGGTTTCAAAGAAGAAAATAGGCATAATGTATTTGTGATGTTATATAGATGAAGGTTAGAAGACTGCAGTAGATAAACTTACTAGGTCGTATGTTACTGATTTGCTGATTCTTTTTCCGAGAAGAGTTAGTTGATCAAGCATTTGAACTGCATCCCGAATGGAACCACTGGCCTTGCGAGCAAGAAGCTCAAGCGCTTCGGCTTCGAACTCCATACCTTCTTTTGTGCAAATCTTGCTCAACCGGCGGACAATCTCTCCATCATCTATCTTGCAGAACCTATAGCTCTGGCACCACCCAGCTGAATTGTTCGGTAGCTTATCAATGTCAGATGTTATCATGACAAATATTGATCTGTCAGGGATCCCTTCAAGGCTACTATAGATGGAGTACCACCCTCCTTATCCATGTGCTGACAATCATCTACAATGAGAACCTTGAAGTGCGACGAAGCAGGGACTTCACAGGCATTCCTGAGCAATGCAGCAACTCTAGATTTGCAATCCAGTTTGGAAGCATCAATCTCTACCACGCTGCTGCTGTTTCCTGAGAATATGGCCACGCATTCCTCACAGTGCCCACACGGTTGGTTTCCACCTGGAGAGTGGCAATTCAGCGCCGCTGCAAATACTTTAGCCGCAGATGTTTTGCCAATGCCATGAGGGCCGTGGAGGAGGTAGATTGGAGCAAGTTTTCCCTG
Organism: Poa pratensis; assembly: GCA_947311845.1. Lineage (NCBI taxonomy): Eukaryota > Viridiplantae > Streptophyta > Magnoliopsida > Poales > Poaceae > Poa > Poa pratensis. The sequence continues at coordinate 14,008,820 of CAMZMU010000068.1, forward strand.
CGAGACGGCGCTCGAAAGAGACTGTGCAACAACATTCTGTCCAGCCAGGTCAGAGAAAGACTTCGGCCGGTACTTCTGAGCAAGCTTCTTGCGCTTTCCTGGGGCTCCCTCCGACCGAGCTCTTCTCCTTCAATCACCAGAGAGAAAGCCCTGTCCTTGGCCGCTCTCGACATCCCGGAGATTGCAGAGCAGCAGTTCTGGTTATGGAGCGCCGCCTTCACCCTCGCATTGGCCTTGATGATGTTGATCGGCGAGTTCGCCAGGTGGCCCCCAAACTCCTCCCTCCTCCTCTGGACATGATCATACATGTTGTAGCTAAAGCTGTGCCTGCCATAATTGCTCACATCCACGTCGTCTTCCTCGAGGGAACACCCTTCCCAGATGGTCTTCTTCGCCGAGAACTTGGCCAGCGAGTTGGTGTCAGGGTCCCTCAGAGATCTGGACCTCATGACGGCCACCAGAGCCCTCGAAATCGGGATGTCAACCGAATGCCTCCTCCCCTCAATCATCTTGCAAACGCTTTTAATGAACTCCACAGGCTGGTTCTAGAACTGGAACTCTGCTGAGAGTCTGGGACCAAGCCGGCTGAAGCTGAATCCTGCAATGCAGAACAGTGTTCAGGATTTCATTGCACGCTCTACAAAAATAATTGAGACATAAAGCAGATTTCCTATCCAAAATTTCCATCCTTTTTCAATCCTGGTAACAAGAAATGCGGACCATACACTGCGATATTTTAGGAAATGGAAGTTCGGTACGATTTACCCTAACCAGCGTTATCGTGCAGGCAGCTTGAGCAGGAAAAAAAAAGGATAGGAATTGGGCGTACGGTTTAAAGCAGATCAATCTTATCTTGCAGTAGAAAAGACTTCGAAAAGATGAAGACGACAGCCGCAATGCGGAATGCATCTAAGGGCAGGAGAAAGGAAACAAAATAAGAGAAAAATATACGGAAACCAATCCAACATGGGAATTCGGGTTCTTCGAAGAAAAACCTTGCATCGGGGGAATAAAAAAAGAGGGGGAAGAAAAAAAGCGCAATTCCCCACAGAGGAATGCACCTCAAACAAGGTAAAAACAAAGAAGAAACCATAACATCTCAGCGTAAAGGCAAAGCTTTTGCCCCGTTTCAAAAAAAAATAACATCTCAGCGACACGCGAATCCAGGAATCAGAAGAAAGGGGAAAAAAAGAGCACCGAATCCATCCCAAGAACAGGAGAGAAGGGTGGGGATTAGGAACCGAAGCTTACACCACCGCCTCCCGCCGAACCAGCCGCCGCCGATGACTTTAGGCACCGCCGCCGCCGCACCCAACCGCTCCACCCCGCTCCCAATCTTTACCACCACCGCCACCACCACGACATTAATAACGGGAGAAAGCAAATGGGGGGAGCGGGCAGCAGCAGGAACCAGGAAGACGAGGGGCAGCGCAGTGGCATAGAACGTAATTATACCCAAACTCGGGGGCTGCTTCACCCGCGAACCATGGGTGGATTCTGGAGTAGAAGGAAAATGGAGGCCGGGCTCGCCTCGTGCTGCGTGCCAGCGGTCGCATGCACCCGTAAATACGGATGGATACGAGGGGTATCTTAGTATTTTCGTGAGAGGATTGTACAATTCCGTGGCGGTCGAATCGTAACGGACGGGACAGTGGTCGCCTCGTGGCTGGGATGAGTCCATGACAGGTTGGATCGGGTCCACTTGTCGGCGAGAGCCGTTGTGCGGAGGGCGTCGCGTCATATTTACTGTTGCTGATGCGGGGGCTCGTGACCCCACCGCTGCTTGTCCTTTCTTCCTCATTTACTGCCAAAATTTATTCAAAATTGAATTTGCCTTTTTTGTTTTGTTTTGTTTTGAAACAGGTTAAGATGCGTGGAGAATAATTGGAAAGCTGTGTTTCAAACAGGTATTACCTCCGACCCACAATAATAATAAGTGTCACAGTTTTGAATTAATCTCAGTTTAAAACTATGAAATTTAGTTTGGTTCAGAGGGAATAATATGTTTGCACGAGATTTTTGTTTCTCATATGAGACATTGGGTCTGTTTGTGAGAACAATGCCGTCGACTTGGATCATTTGGATGCACATGGAGATGGTTTGCCGTTTGCTTGCTCGTAGACTTGAATTATAATTTTATACAGTGCACCGTGGCCTGGTTACCAGATTATAATTCTAAAAACTTATTCACCATCTAACATATATTTGTATAAGACAAAATTATTGTCACTAAATGATACCTATGCTCCCTCAAATGTAGACTTCCTCTAGACCGAGCACCCGCCACACATCAGATAAATCCTTCGTATCGTGATTCTCCGCTACCTCGTTCTCACGAGCACCTCCTCGCCAACATTTGTTCCAACTACGCGAGCACACTCTTCGACCACTCCTCCTCTTGAGTGCCGGTCTCCTCCTTATATGCTCTTCCCCACCTAATTCTCCGTCCAAGATAGTTTTGTGAAGCTTGCATCACGGATGGTAAGCCATGGTAAAGCATGATTTGGCATCACTGAGCTCTGGGAAGACATTGGGACTACGAGAAATGGGGTAGGGTCGCGCGACCAGGCTCTATAATGACCTTGTGACCCAAATTTGTCTGCAAGCAGAGACGGCGATGTCGGTGCTAAAAAAAATGGTACATGGGCGATGATTCTACTTAATGATTACTACCACGATGATTTATTGCATACTCACAAATAATTCTTACATGATTGTTTTATGCAGCCTGCTGCGTCATTTTGGCATACCGTGAAAACAAAATTTATGACGATTCGGCAAGTGTATGCATGATTTTTGCAAGCGGGTTTTCATGCTACTATGTCTATGTGTTAATTTATCAACTGATTTGAGCATAGCACATTATGGTAATGTGATGTTTCCACTGCTGCACCAGCCCTAGCGCCTTCAGCATTTGTTTCTTCTGTCATGGATGTCTCGGACCGGACACGGATTAATTGCACCTGGATGCACCTGCTCCTGTCCGATTAAAAATATTTAAAAAAATAGTAAAACTTTTTAAAAAATTTTGAAACTTTTTGGAGATGAACATATGATATTCTTCTACTAGCATGTCAAATTCCACAGTGAACTCACACTTGTGGTGCTTGGAGCAAAAAGAAGAAAATCGTGCTCTGAAAAGTCTATACTTATAAGTCTCATCATTGTCAGTGATTTGTTTTTTTACACAGAGTAGCATGAGTGTTGTTTCACATCGAAACCTAGCATGTTTGTCAAGAACTTGTATATGTTCATCACCAAAAAAGTTAAGATTTTTTTAGAAGTTTTACTATTTTTTTGAATTTTTTAATTGGGGCAGGAGCATGGGTGCACATCTGGAGTTTCCCGTCTCGGACCTTCTTTCTCTTAGCACATGTTATTATATTTTTGTCTTCTTTCAAGGGCGATACGACAAGGGGGGACCAAGATTAGTTGGGTACGGCGACCTGTTTACTGTTTTTCTAATCGCCGTTTGATTACTGATGAAAAGGCATGGCCGTTGATGATGAGCTAGTCTCCCACTGTCAACTCTACTCACTACACTGCTGAAACAAATGCCTTTTTATCCATTGCCACTGAATAAGAAATGATCGCATCATCATGCCTAAATTTGCAAGATTATGTCTGTGCTTTGCTTAGTGGGTGAACTTGTGGGGGTGCAAAATTAGTCCCAACGGAAAATGCCTAGAAATTGTGCCTGCTTAATCTCGACTTGTAGTGCCTCTAGTTTTTATCTACGATGCGTTTCCTGTGATTAAAAAAAGGAGGCTGGCCTAGCCTAACAACGACAATGTAGCTTCTGGTGAAAAATGTGCGACTTTTGGTTTGACCCTTGGTTTAGCTTCCATTAGAGCTAGTATGGTGTAGTAGGGGCAAACAGTGTTGGGCAGCACATTAAATTATGTGATGCTCATTCACCTCGATTATATGACTAGCCACAATGGGAGTATCATAACTAGTATCATGCATGCCATGTTGGCAAAAATCTGATGTGGCATAGCAATTAATGAAGAAAGAGAGGATGGTGATATCTACCTATGTTACGGTATCATAGCACGTAAAATAAGATATTTTAATAGCAAGTTAATCTTGTACACATATTTATATTGGGATACTACAAACAAATAAATGAGATGCGGTTATGATACTACTATATGATACTATGCATTGTAGGGGTAGTATCATACACTAGTATCATATGCATGATACCGATCTATGATACTCCCCATTGTAACTAGTCGGGCACTTGCTTGTGTGTAATGGATTCGAGTATTTATTAGCTACGCAAATTGAAGTGGCTCCATGTCCTTACCTGTAAGGGGAATTATATAGTAATGGAACTCCAAAAGGAAAATGCTGGAATGGGACAGAATGGAATCAGACGCAATTCTGCTCAGGACATAGGGCAGGGAATGCTGGAAAAGAATCCTATCCTCCTCTCATCTGCTTGTTTATTTTTCTCTCTCTTGTTCGTGAATGAGATGCACATGCATGAGCTGTGCGGGCAGAGAAACTGTGTGGTGCGCTGTGCTGCCCGTGGAAGCATACAAAGGCAAGGGATGTTTCCATCAGATGGAAAATGGCGAGAGTGAAGTCCAGCTTTCCTCAACACCAAAACCCATCTTCACTGAACTGCTGCATTGAGTGGACACTGGTCATCAGCTCCGTGTGGTAACAGTGGAGGATCTCCATGGAGGCAGGAGAAGCAAGATTTTGGCAGGACTTAAACGCCTCGTCAATCAATGGAGGTACTTGTTGCCTGTCATTTGTAGGAGGACACCGGTCCTTCTTCTGAACCGGGGAAGAAATTTATGGAGGGGGTTCAGATTCAAATGGACCACTCGACCTGTAGTTCGAAGACCTTGAGCAGGTAACCGGCCAGCCACGTTTTTGAGAAATGTAAAACCAGTGATAAGGATGACTTCAACGGGCCGACGCATCGAGTCCGCGTCGGTCCGTCGCAGTCCGTTTTTGCGAAAATCATGGCCCAACGGGGCGATGCCGGTTTTCTGTCCACCGCGACCCATTGTTGGTCCAAATTTGGGTCACCGATGCGTCGGGCGCGGACGCGCGGCGGACTGGAATGCGTCTGCGCGCCCACGCGGCTGGTCCTCCCCGCGCCCACCTGTCAGCGACACGGCGCCGGTCAGCCTCTCCTGGTCGGTCCTTTTTAATGCCAGGGTATAGGGACGGCCAGCCCCACCCACTCCCACTGCCCCACTCCGCTCCCTCACCGGCGACCAAACCCTAGCCACAGCCCTCACCGGTGACGCAATGCCGCTACGGTGGCCCGGATTTGGCAAGGCCAAGAACGACGGCGAGGCGGGGTCGTCGGCTGGCCGCCGCCGCCGCCTCCGCACGCCCTCCCCGACGCCACCATCTTCCCCGGAGCCGGAGGCCCCCGCCGCCTTCGAGCTCGCGCCGCCGGGCGCACAGATCGCGTGGCGCGACCGCGTTTACGTGCGGCGCGAGGATTGCGAGTGGTACTGGGAGCACGCCTGCCCGCTGCCATGGCCAGATGTCAAACTCCCCGAGTTTTGGCATCTGAACCCGCAGCGGATCCCGGTGCCGCCCATGCCCACGAGTGAACGCGCCCGCGATCTGGAGGTGGAGCGCCGCCGCAAGCGCCTCCCGGCCTCCCTCCGCGACGACCCCGCCTACGCCGCGTCGTCGCCAAACTGGGACACGTGGTTCAGCGGGCGCCGACGCCGACGCGGGCTTGCCGCTGGGACCTGCCGCCGCACATGCGGCGCCGGGACGCTCTGCCAGTGCCGCGGTCCACGCCGCGGTCCCTCCGCATCGGCTCGCCGCCGCCACCTCCCGTGAAGTTGGAGGTGGAAGACGAGCTCGCCGCCGCCCTCGAAGCCTCGAAGCACACCATGGTCGAGGACGAGCAGAAAGCGGTGGGAGATGGTCCTTGAGGCCGTCGCCCGGGAGAAGGAGGAGGCCCTGGCGGCGCAGCAGGCCGCGGTCTTCGAGGAGCCACATCCATGGTGGCAGGTCCCCATGGACGTGGATCTTCCACCGGAGCCGCCCCTTCCAGACGGCCTGCTAGGGCAGAACTGGACCTGGAATGGCGGGAGCTAGGAGCTCCAGCGGGTGCCGCCCCTCCCGGAGCAGGACGAGGAGCAGCCGCCGACGCGCCGGCCGCCGTCCCACCGCGGCAAGGCCCACCGGCGCACCTCTACCAGGAGCCGCCGTACTACATCCTCGACGGCGACGAGGACTAGTTGCCCGCGAAGGGCAGTTTATATATTTTTTGTTTTCAAAAAATATATGTAAAATGGCCGTTTGTGGCCCACCCCCTTATATAAATGAAAATGGCCCATATATAGCCTTTTAACAAAACAAAAAAGTTAGGGGCGGACTCGATGCGTCGCCCCGTTGGGCGCACTGCGTAGGAAGGGGCGGACCAGGGGTGGACGCGCGTCCGTTTAGGTCGCCCCATTGGAGTCATCCTAATGCTAAACTGCTAATGGTGTAGTGGTACTGGTATGGTCTAAGGCAGCACAGTTTGGAATGTGGGAATTTCGTACTTCGTTGCTAGAATTGCAGTCTTGTAAGAGAAAAAGATTCCAAATAAGCTCAGCCTTTGCTTTTGTTTTTATTTGGTCGACTATGTGGGGACGTGAGTGTAGTGTGTGTTATTCAGCTTGTACCACTCAAGCTACCTGCTAAAAAAACTACCTTTGGCAATCTGATAGATCATTATAATGCCGTTCACCTAACACTTTTTTATCGTTTTTCTAACCCCATTTTGTATTTTCGTAATAGGTTTGAAAATAAATTCAGCCCACAAACTGATCATTGAACCACTAGGAACCTATGAAAGGAAAGAGATAAGTTGGCTGAACTGACAACATAATTTCCGATGAAAGAAGGGCACACACTGGCCGTGAAGCAAGATAAAGTCGTCAACGCACAAGTTTTGGTTTCCTTTTAGCAGACCTTAAAAGTGGTCATAAACGTAAATTGATGATGATGAAAATCACGAGTGCTTTGTATGTTGGGACAAAGGGAGTATCTTAACGTAATAAAATAGTTAATTTGTGTGAAAAAATACAAACCAATGTAATCAGTGACAAAAATATTAGTTAGTATGCCATTCTGTTTTGTTGGCAAGTCTTGCATGTTTTACAGAAATATACATAACTAGATTTCCATATTTATTTAATTTCTTGAAGACATTTTAATTTTATAAACCAGCGGTGTGGGATTTGTATACACCACATGATAACATACAAATTGCATAAAAGCATATTAAATAATAAATTTACATATGCGAACTTATTAGAATCCACATCATTTTGTATGCATTGGTGATTACTCTAACCAATGTCATTTCAATACCAAGTACAAAGCGCAGCTTGTTAAATTTTTACTTGCTAGACAATTTTGACCACAGAAAAGGGGTAAACAATAACTCCATTGTTTAGTTTATACTCTAAAGTTTATATAAATATATTCTTAGTCATATACTAGAAACCATTATTGAGATATTTGTTATACCGTACTCTTTAGAGACCATATATGTTTATAAACTATACTCCCTATGTTCCTTCTTGTAAGGGGTATTAGTTTTTGAAACGTTCAATCAACAATACCAAATATCATTAGATTCATTTTCAAATAATTTTTTCATAAATTATTTTCTTGGTACTTTTTATGTTGATAGTTTTTCGTAAATTTTGGTCAAAGATTATCAAGCTTGCATTGCAGAAAAACAGTTCTATAAAGATTTTGTTACAAAATATAGTTTAAGATCTTCAACGATATTCTATGCAAACAAAAAAGCGCAGCTAATATGTAGTAACATTGTAGTTATGTGGTTAGAGTTAGACTATGTAAAAAATACTCGTAATATTGTAACACACTAAAAAATAAGATCTAAAATAACTATAAACGTTTAGTACAAAATGTATTTTATTGTATTTATTTGATTCGTTGTGGGCCAAAATTTCACTGCATCGGCTCTGTGTGGAGGTGAAAGACATGTCAGTAGATTTCCGCAAGCTGCTAAAAGCTCTCAAGGAAAACGTGAATAGTGGTTACTGATTTGTGTGGCGACAGACCCTAGGACGCTGAAAGATCTTGTCGTTGCATGTGAAAATATGAAGAATGCCGACAAACACATAGTACACATCATGGTTCCACTGGTGATCTTCTCATCTAGGGCAATGTTGTTCCATTGAACAACACAAGTTGTCCCATAATCGCTTCGTAGACAGTTGGCCTTCTTTTATAGAGCAAGCCGCCCTGACGCTTCACCACAGAGAATTACCAACTGGTTGCCGATGCATATGCCCAACTTCAGGGATATATGTTTCAGTCTCGGGTGGACCCAATGTGAGATCCTGGCTCAGTGCTTAATAGGATTGATAGGATACTCATATCAACAAGTTGCAACTTCTTTTCCGGAAGCTCATCTGGAAAGAACTCCGGGGTTAAGCGTGCTTGGCCCGGAGTAATCCAAGGATGGGTGACCGACCGGGAACTGGTTCCCGGGTGCGCACGAGTGAGGACAAAGTGCGCAGAAAAGACCAGTGTTGATCTGTGGGGCCAGTCTAGAGATCCTAGAGAGCTGCCAGGGGTGACAGGCCCGGCCCAGGGGTGGCCGGGGTGTTACAATTTGGTATCAGAGCCGACCTTCGCGGCAACACGGGCGTGTGCGGGTCAGGGGCGCGGACATGTGGAGCATGTGCCGGCACTGGATGCACAGACGTGTACCAAGAGGGGAAGTTCCTGGACTAGGGGCTGACCGACGAGGGCGTCGGTCTTCTAAGGGGGGAAGGATGTGAGATCCTGGCTCAGGGCTTAATAGGATTGATAGGATACTCATATCAACAAGTTGCAACTTCTTCTCCGGAAGCTCATCTGGAAAGAACTCCGGGGTTAAGCGCACGAGTGAGGACAAAGTGCGCAGAAAATACCAGTGTTGATCTGTGGGGCCAGTCTAGAGATCCTAGAGAGCTGCCAAGGGTGACAGGGCCGACCCGGGGTGGCCGGGGTGTTACACCCAACCTGGAGTCGATCAAAGCCCAGTGTGAAACATATATAGACCATGGGCTGAGGAGTGTCTGAACGTTCATTCCGCTTGGCGAGCCATTCTTTAATTGTCGGGGATATTCCCCTCGGGTAACCGCAAGCACAGGGAATCTTCCGGGTTCCCCCTCCGAGCGGAGGCCTCGCTGGCACCTTGGATCCCCTTCGTAGGCGTCCAAGGACTAGAGGACAAGAGGAGCGTAGACCCAGCACTGCCTCGCGCCCCCGAAGTCAAAGATGACGTCGGCTGCCGTAGGCCGTACCACGCGGCTTGCGATCGATAAGACGGGGAGGACAGACCATCATCGCGCATGCTGGCATGGCCTCCCACCATGGCCACGTCCTCACCGGCGGCCTGTCTCCACTACCCGACCGCCGGGTAGCCGCCTCTGTAACCGGCCTCTCTGCCTATATAAGGAGAGTCGGATCCCTCTTAGCAAGGGTTGGATTCCAATTCACCCCATCTCCTAGAAGGAAGAGAATACTCGATACAGCTCGAGGAGCACCATTGTAACCTCTGGTGACCACGATATACCACAGCTAGGCAGGAGTAGGGGTGTTACCTCCTCACGAGGGTTCCGAACCTGGGTACGTCTTGGTGTTTGTCTTGCTCGTATCCAATCCCGCGCACACGCCATCGCAGGCCACCTGTGTCCCCATGCAAGAAGTCACCCTCCGTGACATATGCCGTGCACGATACCACGACATTAATAATTAGCTATGCCCCCTAGACTGAAATGTGCGAGCATAATGAATATTGGATGGGTCCACGTGTGTCTTGTTTGTGTGCAGCTTGAGCAAGGGGAAACACATTTGTACAGAATGACGCTAAGAACACCCCTCTATGGAAACGACCACGAGAAAGTAATGGTAGAAATGAATTTTGCATGTTGCCATAGGAGGGTGCCTGGACTGACCGTCGACGGGGGTACCACAATAGCAACGGGTGCATATATTTCCCCGTTGCCAATATATTCCAGTGGTTCTAAAAATATCTCCGTTGATGATATGTGCTCATCGCAAATGGAACTTGACGAATGTATGTTGCCAAGGTGAAAGCCTAGTAAGAGCATCTCCAACCGGAGTTGCCAAACCGTCCCCAAACGTCCGGACGGACAGCCCGAACACGATTTGGGGGTAAAAACATGCTGAAAGAGCATCTGCTTGTGGTTATGGTTTTGGTGCTTGTTGACAACACAATTAGTTAGTCTAATGTGTCTTTGATCATTGCAGGAATCTATAGATAAAGACCGCGGTTAAATCGAGCACGCAATAAGCTCTGCAGGGAGTTTTTTTTCCAGGCAGCGGTAGTACCGCTGCACTCAGTTCCTGCGCGCTGCGCAGTGCACGGGAGCAGCTACCGCTGGCGGTACCGCCATTTTTCGGCGTCTGTTGGTACCACCGGTACCTCCAGCGGTACCCAGCGGTAGCGCCGCTCCATGGAGGTAGTACCGGCCCTCGCGGCAGTAGTACCGCCACGTGCATTTTTGCAGCGCACTAGAGCAGCGACCTGGGAAGCTACCGCTGGCGGTACCGCTCGGGGTACCGCCGGTTTTGGGCTTCTGTTGGTACCAGCGGTACCTCCAGCGGTACCGGTCGGTAGTACCGGCGTGCCCAGCGGTAGTACTGCTTTGCCCAGCGGTAGTACCGCCAGAAAGTCAACGTATCGACGCGAAGCTAGCGAGGAACTCTACGCGCAGCGGTAGTACCACTGCCCTTGGTGGTAGTACCGCTGGAGGAATCTCTAGACGCCAACGGCCACTTTTTGGAGAGGGCTATTTAAAGGGGTCTTCTTCCCATTGAAGACTAAGCTTCCTACACTCTCTCACCTCCATTAATGCAAGCTTCCTCCTCCTAGATCTCCCTCACCAACCACTCAATCAAGTTCAAAGTTAGGGAATCGAAGGAGGAGATCAAGATCTACATCTTCACCAAGCCGATTTACATTTCCCCCTCATTCACTTGAGGGCCCCTTTGCTAGGGTTTCCATCGGGAAAACCTAGCTCATTGTTGTACTTACTTGATTGTCTTTGTGACAGATTGTAGCTATTCGGGAGCCCCCAATCCACTTGTGGGTTGTGCCCCGAATCGTTGTTGTAAAGGCTACGGAATCCGCCTTGAAGGTTTTTGATAGTGGAAGGTGAACCAATCCTTTGTGGTGCGGTTCATCGGAGAATAGGGTGAGCCTTTGTGGCATTGAGATCGACCTTTGTGGTGCCTCACACCGCTCCAACGAGACGTACTCCCCTAAAAAGGAGGAACTCGGGAATACATTCGTGTCTCCGCGTGCTTTCACCTTCGGTTACCTCTATCCTTGTTTACCGTCTTTACTTCGTGTATCTTGCTTAGTTGCTAGCTTGTCATATAGGTAAATTCACTGTAGTTGAATATCTAGAGAATTTACCTTTTGTGTCAAGCCTAATTTGAAAACGTACTATAATTGAAGTAGCACCTATTCACCCCCCCTCTCTAGGTGTCATACGATCCTTTCAATTGGTATCAGAGCATTGGTTCTCTTGTTGGGCTTAACTGCCTAAGAGAAGTATGACGTTGGGAGAGGCTCCTCTGGAAGGCCAAGGTACTCCGGCATCCATGGCCGATCTCAAAGAGATGGAAACATCATTGAGATCGTCCATGGATACCCAATTTAGTGCGATACGTGACATGCTCACGAAACTCACTAGTATCAAGCCTCCGTCGGAGACTCTCCCTATAGAGGACCCCCTTTCTTCCGAGATGGGTGATTCCGATAAAGAAAAGGGGGAAAAGAATGGGGATGAAAATAAAGAAACCGACCCGAAGAAATCTTCTCCATCCATAACCAAGCCCATAGGTGGGAAGCCCGAGTACCATGAGGTCTCTCATTTGTACTCTCCTGACCCACCTATCCCTCATCCTCGCATAAACCCTTTAGGTCCTCCACCTAAGCTTAATGCTTTAGCTTTTACTAGTTGGCAACACTCAATGAGATCTCATGTCAACAGTGCCTCTATCGAGCTTTGGAGGATCATTCAAGCGGGATACAAGGCCGTGGATCCAAACAACTTGACAAGGAGAGAGGTGGTTGATGCTCAACTCAATGCCACTGCTCTACACATGCTTGAACTTGCCGTTGGTGAAAAAGATATCCATCACATTCAACATCTCACCACCGCCAAAGAAGCTTGGGATTGTCTCTCCGAGGCATTCCTTGGAAATGAGAGCATGAAGAGGAATATATTTGATGCTTTGAACAATGAAGCCGAAGGCTTCTACATGTTTGAGGGTGAATCTCATGAAGAGATGTATGGAAGACTTAAGACCCTTGCCCAAGCCTTTTATAATGTTGGTGCAAAGTATGCGGATGCTTGGGTCAAAAGGAAGTATGTCGGGGATGTAACCCTGGGTACCCCGAAGTTGGTGGTTTTGTTGAGTTATTAGAAGAGACAAATAGTGAGCAGACAGCTAAAAGATAAGAGAAAAGCAAAAGGAATAAGTCTCGGGCCAAAACTAGAGCTGCTCAGGCCGGAATTCATGCTCTGGGCCGAGACAGCCAAGTCCCGGGCGGTCCGAAGCTATGCGCCGCCCAGGGCGGACCGCTCCCTCCAGCTCGGCAGCCCGAGGCTGCTACATCTCGGATGGGCCAGGTCCTTGCAGGACCGACATCCAGTGCGCACCCCGGATGGGCCTCTGCCGGGCCAAGCCAGCCTCGGCTGGACCGGGGCAGAGTAGCCTCGGTAGGCCGGCAGTGCGCCACCCCGGGTGGGCCACTCAACACCTCGGAGCAGGCCACTTCATACCTCGGTTCGGGCCGTGCCAGCCTCGGCAGACCGAGCGGCCGTTGCCTCGGCAGACCGCTGCCAGCCCCGGATGGATAGTGCCCTTTGTTCCGATGCTGGGCCAGGACGGCATTGTTCCCTCGATCGTTGTATCCCGACACCAGGCGCCTACGATCGCTCCAGTGATCGCTCCCTCGACCACGTCGACCGGGGCGTGAAACTCCAGCTACCGACGTCTCCACCGGCCAGCGTCCTACCGGGGTCTCCTCTCCAGCGTCCCGGTCTACTTCAAGTGCTGCATCTTCAACCGGGACACTGCCTCAACCTCTGCACCGATGTCCCCAACCTCTACCTCGTCCAATACAAGATTCCTCTGCCATCTCCAGGAGATAAGCACAAGTGGACAAAACGATGACACAGCCAGCGTGGCTACGCTGCTACAGTGTGACAAGACCCCATTGGTCAAGTCAGCTACAGTGAATAGTGTACAGTGATGTTTGTCCCCTTGTCCCCTGCATGTCCTCTGGGCTCTCTCTATATAAAGAGCACCAGGGGGAGGAGATGAAGGCGGCGGCGCACGGGAGCCCCTTGGGCTCATTCCCCCCGGGAGCTCATTTTCCTCCCTGCTCTCTCTCTCTCTGCTGGTTCTGTGCTGCTTAGCACACGAGGCATATTTAGACATACAGCTCGAGGAGCATTTGTACACACCGTATACAGAGGAGAAATACACCAAAGTAGGCTAGATGCTGCAGTAGGGGTTTTATCTCCTCACGAGAGCCCCGAAGCAGGGTAAATCCTTGTGTTCGTCTGTTTGTTCATGTGTGCTTCTTAGCACGCAATCCCTCCCCCAAAAAGGTGTTTGATGATGCAAAAGCGCATTTTTTAGAAGCGGAATCCTCAAGCGTACGTTCGGCCCCAGAATAAACCTACCCCTAGGCATCTGCGTGCTCCCACTACGACAAAGTATGTGAATGCTCTCATGCCCTTTGAGCCCGTTGACTTGAAGGCCATACAAGGAAGACACAACTATCTTGAAATGACCTCTAATGAAGTTATGCAAGATCTAGACAACCGTGCTAGGGTCATGGGAATGAAACAAGGTTCTTCACTTGCTTTCAAGGCCAAAGTGGTGTGCCTAGATGATAGTGTGGAAGTTGAAGCTTGCCCGAGCAACATTCTTCCCGATGATCTCGAACAAGCCTACCATGATCACGTGGCTCTTGCAACAATAACTTTTTGGCGCGACCCGGCCAAGGCAAAGGCTCAATTTGATCTAAGGAACAATCCAAGTGGGAAGAAGGAGTTTGCTATAAGGACAAAGACTTGTTACAATTGTCATGACAAGCATCACTTCAGCAAAGAGTGTCCTTATGAGAATAGAGAACAACATGGTGGAAGACTTGTCCCAAAGGATCAATCAAAGGTGATACAAAAGAAGCCTTTTGTCAAGAGGAAGCCATTCTTCAAGAAAGCGCCGATAATTATATTGATGACTCAAGAAGAATATCCTTCTGATGATTCAGAAGAAGAAGATGAACCCACTCATGAGGTGGCCGCTTTGGCCATCGTATCATCTCCATCTCCTTCTCTCTTCGAATCCCCCAATGAGAACATCTCCATCAACATCGCTCGTTGTCTTATGGCCCATGTCACCGAGATATCATCTTCTACTCCCAAGATTATGCATGAAATGGATTATAACTCTAGTCTTGTGATTAAGAAAGAATTTGTGGCTTTCGATACTTTTGTGGCTAACTTGCAAGGTGAAGCTAAGAAGCATGTTGAGGCTCTCATGAGCCAACTTGGTGCCGCCGAAGACCTTCTTGAGGTCAAGGGCAAAATTGAGAGAGAGGACTCTCTTAACATAGCATCCTTGAATGCTTCTCTTGAAGAAGAGAGTGAATATATAACTACTCTTGAGGAAAGACTTGAGTCCCTTGATGATAAAAATGATAAAATAATTGCTGAAATCATTAAGGATAGAGACCATGTCTTTGCCAAATATAAAGTGATTAAAAAGGAGAAAGCCGAATTTGTGGTTGCTAATGCTAGACTTCTTGAGGATATGGAGAAACTTGACAAGGCTCACAAGGCCTTGGAAAGTACTCACTCTCTTCTAGTCAAGTCTCACGAGCAAGTTCAAACTCAACTTTCTAAATCTAACTCACCTAGCACTTCTACTCCTTCATGTGATCATGCAAATGTTATTGAGGAAAATGCTAGGTTGAAGGTTGAGCTTGCCAAGGCCACTAGTGCCAAGACCTCAATTCCCAAAGGTAAAGAAAAGGTTGTTGCTCATGTTGTTGAGCAAAAGCAACACAAAGGGAAGGAGGGTCTTGGTTATGTAGCCAAGGCAAAGAAGAAGAAGAAGAGCAACAACAAGGCCAAGCCCACACAAACCAAGACTCCCATTGCGAGCGGGAATGCCACAAGGGGCAAGACCACTCGTAGTGACTTTGCGGGAGAAGCTAACCCTCACTACATTCTATATGTTGATTATTATGGTGATGTTTATGCTAAATATGTTGTACCTTATGATGGTTATGTTGCTCATGCTATTTGGATCCCAAAGACTCTTGTTGCTAACCAAAGAGGACCCATTGCAAGATGGGTACCTAAAACCAAGTAATGATTTCTTGTAGTACTATGCTTCCGGTGGGTCTAAATGGGTGGTTGATAGTGGATGCACTAGTCATATGACCGGAAGCAAGGAGATTATGACAGAGTTGGGACCAAATATAAATCAAGCATCCGTCTCCTATGGTGATAAATCAAAAGCGGAGGTAAAGGGCCTCGGCAAGCTGGTAGTTGCAAAGGATATCACCCTTGTAAATGTCATGCTTGTCGAGTCCCTCGGTTACAATCTTATGTCCATTCGTGCACTTAATAAGATGAACTTTGATGTCCATTTTACTATTGATATGGTGGTACTCTTGAGGAGCAAGACTCTAAAGGTCATGTTCATTGGGTATGTTCAGAATGAGTTATTTTTGGTGAACTTTTCGGGGTCAACCAACACTCAAGCAATATGCCTATTCGGAAAGGCCGACGTGGGGTGGTTGTGGCATCGCCACTTTCCCATGTCAACATGAGAACTTTGCAAAGTTTCCACAAGGGTGGCCACATTCTTGGACTAAAAGACAATGTTTCTTTTTCTAGAGATCATCTTTGTAGGGCTTGTATTGAAGGAAAGATGCATGATTCTCCCCATCCAAGCAAGACCATCGTTTCATCAAATAGGATTTTGGAACTTCTTCATGTCGATCTCTTTGGTGCCGTGCCACAACCTAGTCTTGGTGGGAAGAAATATTTCTTGGTGATTATTGATGACTATTCAAGATTTACTTGTGTTTATTTCTTCAAGACAAAGGATGAGACCCAACAAGCCGTCATCGAGTTTTCAAACGAAGTTCAACGCCAATACAATGTTTCTATATTGGCCATTAGGAGTGCCAATGGTTCCGAGTTCAAGAACTACACCCTAAACGAGTTTCTTTTTTAGACCAAGCTACCGTAGGGGCCCCTACGGTTAAATTTTAAATATAACTGAACCAGAAAGTGTTACATGGGGGGAGGATGGATGTGGAGGGCGAGAGAGAGTCAAGGAGCAATGACTCAGAGCCCTAAAAAACACAGAAAATACAGATACAAATCTTAAAACAAAGCTTGGTATAAAACCCCCAGCAAAGCCGGAGCAACACTAATCGAAGAACAAAGAAGCACAGTCCAGCAACCCCTGCACAGCCGCTGATTTGACCCTGTACTGATGAAGAAGGAAATCTTGTTTAGAATGTCAGCGCCAACTATCCAGTGAAGGTGCCACCCCATTGAAGATAAAATCATTACGCTCTTTCCAAATGTTCCAAGCCACCGACGCAAAAATCTCCATGAAGTTGGGGTGGATAAAAGAAGTTGCAGCCAACTCAATCGGCTCCTTGACTGATAGAGAGAAATCCCACTGCAGGACAATACGCTCCCAGCAATTCGTGGCAAAGCTATAGCTGAAGAAAAGATGTTCCAAATCTTCCCAGGTTGCTTGAGTGCAGAGCACACAGTCATTACCATCTTCAATATACCAATGTTTACGGCTCATCATATCTTTCATATTTAAATGATCATTGATGAGAAGCCAATAGAAAACATTCAGCTTTAGCATACATCTCGACTGCCAAATTCTCGAGAGGGTTCGATCATCCGGCACACATTGGAACATGTACTTATAGAAATCCGCAGATGAATATGCCTTCTTCCCCCAAACAAAGGACCTATCGTCCAGAGAATCAAAGAGTGGAAGGGTATCTAAGCACAACTGCTGCATAGCTTGGTATTCCTCAAAAGCTTCAACAGAGAGAGGTAGCGAGAGGGTGGTACTAGGATCAGGCAGAGACATCAGGTTCCTGACCGAAATATCCTGATTTTCCACAAAGGAGTAAAAGCGAGGCCATTGGTCTGCTAAAAGATCATCACCCACCCAGAAATCTTTCCAAAACAAAACAGAGGAGCCTTCTCCAACCTGGCATCTTGTGATGCTTCTGTAGATATCCACGAGGCTGAAGACATCCCTCCACCAAAAAGGGCCTTTTTTTACTCTGAGCTTGAGGAGCACCATCATTGTATTGAGACCAAACTAGCTTAACCCAAGGAATGCCAGCCTTTGTGAAAAACTTGTGAAGCTGTTTCATAAGCAAGGCCATGTTTTGCAGTTCCAGATTAATAACCCCCAAGCCTCCTTTTTCTTTGGTCGATAGACCTTGTCCCAAGTAGCTAAGCCCACAAAAGATGTAGAATCATCACGCTTGTCCCAGAGACAATGTCTCCTAGCTCTGTCGGTTGTCTTTATAAAACCCTTCTGAAGTTTCAGAGAACACATGAGAAACATAGGCAGGGCAGAGAAGACATAGTTGACCAACATTAGGCGCCCACCAAGAGGCAAGAACCTTGCACAAGCACTCAAACGTCTCTCAATTTGATCACTCACCGGGGCCAGGTCCCTAATGGTTGGACGAGACGTGCCCAAAGGATGGCCAAGGTAAGTGAAAGGCAGCGTGCCAATGGCACACTCAAAAGTTGCTGCAAGGGACACCATTTTTTCTTTGGAGACATTGATTGGCAGAATATATGATTTTGCATAATTGACTCGCAGCCCAGTGGCTCCAGCAAATTCTTCCAGCAAGTTCTTCAGAATCAACAGCTGATGTGGGCAAGCTTCCATGATAAGTAATGTGTCATCAGCGTATTGCACAATTGGGAAGTCAGTATCAGGGATAGGAAGGGGGGCTTGCAGCATGCCTTCACGAAAGATGAAATTCACCATGGATTGAAGAAGGTCAGAGCCAGCAACAAAGAGAGTTGGGGAAAGGGGATCACCCTGTCGAACCCCACGTCTGCAGGTGAACTTTTTCCCAGGAGTGCCATTCAAAAGAACAGCAAAAGTGGCACTATTCATGATGCATTAGATCCATTCAATCCAACGGTCATCAAATCCTTTGCATTTTAAAATTTTCAAGATTGCCTTATGTTCAATAGTGTCAAAAGCTTTTGCAAAATCCAACTTCAAGATGATGCATTCTTTCCCCGATTCCTTACACTGATGAATATACTCATAAGCCCACGCAACACAATCCTGAATCGTCCGAGATTTCAAAAAACCATATTGGTTAGTATGAATCAGCTGCAGAATTTTTGATTGCAAACAATTGGCTAAGAGCTTTGTGAGAAATTTGAGGCAAGTGTTTAACAGCGAAATTGGTCTGTAATCATTCGGACTTTCAGGGGAGTTTATCTTCGGAATGAGGGTTATGAATGAGTCATTGATACTCTGAAGATTCACCTTGCCATTCCAAAAATCATTGCAAAGGTCATAAAAGTTCCACTTAATAATATGCCAACATTTCTTCAGAAAGAGCCCTGAGAAACCATCAGGCCCAGGGGCTTTAGAAGAGGGAAGCCCTTTCAAAGTCTCTTCAATTTCACGGATCGAGAAAGGTGCCGAGAGAGCAGACAAGTCGATGCTTGGGGAGAGGTACTGGGAGAAGTTAAAAGAGCTGTCAATGTCCTGAGTAACCCCAAGCCTCTACTTATAAGAATGCCACAACAGACCAGCCTTTTCATCATGATCCACCGCTAAAGAACCATCTGCCCTGGTGAGAGAGGCAATAGAATTTTTTCGGAAACTAACTGTAGCCATTGCATGGTAAAACGAAGTGTTTTCCTCACCCAATTTAGCCCACCGAGATGTACATCTTTGCTTCCAGTATACCTGCTTACACATGAGTAACTGATCCAATTTCCTTTTGACAATGCATCTGAAATTCCATTCCGACAAATGCAAAACCCTCTGGTCCTCAAGCTCATCAAGCATAAAGATGGTCTCGTTGCAATTGTCAATAATTTTATTCAGCTGCGAGATGCTAGTGGCCCACTTCCTAAGCCCCTTCCGGAGAAGTTTGAGCTTGGAGGAAAGGCGTTTAGCACTATCTCCAGAGCAATTTATGGCCCAAATAGTATCCACTACTTCCATAAAGCCAGGCAAAGAGCACCAATGATTCTCGAACCGAAAAACTGCAGCTTTGGGAATAGCAGTTCCAATGGAGACTACACATGGTACATGATCTGAAGTTGGCCGAGCAAGAAGAGTCACCATGGTGTTCGGATATTTCAGAGTCCAGGCTGCTGAAGTAAAAAACTAGTCCAATTGAACCAGGAGAGGGTCTGCTTGCATATTTGACCACGTGTACACTCTACCCTTAATAGGAAGCTCAATCAGACCATGATAACTAATCACTTCATTGAAAGTTTCAATGTCTGCAAGGTTGGCACCATCTCTGCTCCTATTATCCACAGAACGATAGAAGTTAAAATCTCCAGCCAAAATCGACATCACCAAACCACAGGGATCGTCGATCAGCACATGAGCAGCAAAAACTTTACTGCACAAAATAACCAGAAGCCCACCAGAGGCACCATCAGAAGGCACAAAGGCATACTTATCAAAACGTTTAGGGGCAAAACCACGGATGAAGGCATGATCAAAGAAAGGCCTTTTTGTTTCTTGCAAACAGATAATGGAGGCACCACTCTCTTCAATATTACTACGAATATGCGGCCATTTAGAGGGATCGTTTAAACCACGAATGTTTCAACTTAAAGCATTCCAAGTTCTAGAGCGAAGAGTAGATTGCATTGTAAAGCTGTAGTTTGAGCTTCAAATTTGGTCCTTGCGACGTTCCTGGAGAAGCTTTTCATCAGTTAGCTCTTCAGGGTCAATGTGGCATAGCTCGACACCCATGCGACGCATCTCCTCCAACCTCAGAACATCCGGTTTCTTGGCCTTAGAAGCAGTCGAATGACGGCTGGTAGTGTAGGGGATGGACTGATGTTTAAAACCAGCATTGTTCTGACGGGTGATACGCTTAGGTCCAGACTGAACCAGCTGCTTGTTCTTGGAAGGGCCAGCCTTTGTGTGACCCGAATGGCGGGAAACGGTCTCATTTGAAACATGGGCCTCGAAAGCAATATCAGTATCCATGGGAATTTTTTCATGGGCCGAACTTGAGTCAGAGCTCCAAGTGGGCTGAGGCCCAACAACCCGCACCTCAACAGCTTGAACGTTTGCAGAAGGCGAGAACTCACCCATCTTGCAAACTTCCACAAGGTAGCACTGCAGCCGTCCAGAAATGGCCTGCTTAATAGCAATATTCTCTGCAGTATCAATTAAGGTGTATGTGTGAAAGTAGTGAGCCAGGATCCAGTCAGAGAAGGACTCAAGCAGCTGTCTCCCAAAAAGCTCGCCCAACTAATAAGTAGTTATATCTTCGGAGAGATCACAAACATAAGGCTCTGAATTGCGATAGACCTCAAATTTAGTCTGCAGCTTATCAGTAATATAATAATGGTTGTAATGGTTGCAGTATACTTGTTCCATCACGAGCTTCCAAAACAGAGCAAAATCATTGACTGTCAGACTAAACATTTCAGTAGCTGCAAACAAGGTGATAGTAGCATCAGTCTGACTAGCAACAGGTGTAATCTCCACTCCAACTGGACCATCAGGCTGCAACTTCCGCTTTTTAACCCAAAATTTCCGAAGATCAGGGGTCTGATGACAAGGAGGATCACTAGAGGGAGAGACCACCAACGAGGCATTATAAGCAGGAGCTTCATCGACTGAGTCAAAAGCAGAAGGCGGTGAAGCCGAGGCAGGATGAGGGGATATGCAGGCGGTAGAAGTTCCTTCCAAAGGAATAGAACTGGGAGATGGAGAGGGGATTCGTCATCAATATTCCGCTGCATATACCCCTCAACAAAATGGTGGAGCCGAAAGGAAGAACCGGACCCTCATGGATATGGCAAGGTCTATGTTGGCGGAGTTTAAATCTCCACTCTTCTTGTGGGCCGAGGCCATCTCCACGGCATGTCATTCATCAAACCGGTTATTCTTTCGCAAAGGCAAGAATTTTACACCTTATGAGATGCTCACCGGCAACAAGCCCAATGTCTCCTACTACCGAGTATTTGGTTGTAAGTATTTCTATAAGATCAAAGGTGTTCGCTTGTCTAAATTTGAATCTAAAACTTTAGAGGGTGTTTTTGTTGGGTACGGTGCCGCATCTCACACCTATAGAGTCTATGACAAAACCTCCGAGAAAGTCATAGAATCTTGTGATATGAGATTCGATGAGAATGACGGCTCCCAAGTGGCGCAATTTCATGTTTGTGATGTAGATAATGAGGAATCTCAAGATGCAATAAGAAGGATGGGCGTTGGCTTCTATCGCCCCATTGAGATTCATTACGAGCCTCCTCAAGCAAGTCCAAGCTCCACTCAAGTGGAGACTTCATCATCACAAGTTGAACCGGCGCCTACCATGGAAGCAAATGATGCACCAACCCAAGAACAAATTCAAGACCCTCCTCATGTTGACCAAGTTGCTATGCAAGAACCAAGTTCTCCATTTGTTGATGCTAGCCAAGGTCACCCTCTCCTTCTATGGTTGAAGATGTGCATAATGATGATCAAGGTCAACATTCCAGTCAAGACGGGGACTCAAATGATCAAGATGATCAAGAGATACCTCCAAGATGCAATAGAGATATCGAAGCCTGTCGTAAAGCAAGAATTGCAAGAGACTTTGAAATAAAAAGTCACAAGCTAGAAGAAATCATTGGTGACCTAAGTAAGGGTGTTACCACAAGAAGACAATTGGCAAACTTCAGTGAAAATCAAGCACACATCTCCATGGTGGAACCAAAGAAAGTGTTTGAAGCACTTGAAGATCCGGATTGGCTGGAAGCTATGCATGATGAACTCAATAACTTCAAGAGCAACAAAGTGTGGAATTTAGTTGAGAAGCCAAAGGAGTGCCGCAATGTTATAGGCACTAAGTGGATATTCAAGAACAAGCAAGATGAGCATGGAATGGTTGTGAGGAACAAGGCAAGATTGGTTGCACAAGGATACTCTCAAGTTGAAGGCATTGATTTTGGAGAGACTTTTGCACCTGTGGCTCACCTTGAGTCCATCCGTATCCTTCTTGCATATGCATCACATCATAATTTCAAGTTGCAACAAATGGATGTGAAAAGTGCTTTTCTTAATGGTCCTTTAAAGGAGTTGGTATATGTTAAGCAACCACCGGGTTTCGAGGATCCCAAATTCCCTAACCATGTCTACAAGCTTGATAAGGCGCTCTATGGTCTCAAACAAGCACCTCGTGCTTGGTATGAGTACCTAAGAGAGTTATTGCTAGACCGTGGATTTGAAGTGGGGCAAATCGATCCCACCCTCTTTACCAAGAGGGTTAAAGGGGAGTTTTTCATATGCCAAATTTATGTTGATGATATTATCTTTGGCTCATCTAACAAAGATTTTAATGATGATTTTTCAAAGCTTATGACCGATAGGTTCGAGATGTCTATGATGGGTGAATTGAAGTTCTTTCTTGGATTTGAGATCAAGCAATTGAATGAAGGGACTTTCATCTCTCAAGCCAAATATACCCAAGACATGCTCAAGAGGTTCAATATGCAAAATGCTAAGGAGAAGCGGTTTCCTATGGACACCAAATGCCATCTTGAACTTAACCCCGATGGTATTGATGTTGATCAAAAACTTCATCGCTCTATGTTTGGTTCATTGCTCTATCTTTGTGCATCTAGACCGATATTGTGTTGAGTGTAGGGGTGTGTGCAAGGTATCAAGCGGCTCCTAAAGAAAGCCACTTAAAGGCGGTCAATAGAATCCTTCGATATTTGGTTTATACCCAAGGTTTGGTTTGTGGTACCCAAAGGGCTCTAATTTCTCTCTTGCCGCGTACTCGGACTCGGATTGGGCGGGTTGTAAGGATGATAGAAAATCAACTTCCGGGACATGCCAATTCCTTGGTAGATCCTTGGTGAGTTGGTCTTCTAAGAAGCAAAATTGCATATCTCTCTCAACCGCCGAAGCCGAGTATGTGGCGGCCACTAGTGCATGCACTCAATTGTTATGGATGAGGCAAACTTTAAAGGAATACAGTGTCAATTGTGACAAAGTGCCTCTTTTGTGTGACAATGAAAGTGCAATCAAGATTGGCCACAACCCGGTGCAACACTCAAGAACGAAGCATATTGAGATCCGTCGTCATTTTATTCGGGATCATATTGCCCGTGGTGATATTGAGCTTGGCTATATTCCAACCAAAGACCAACTTGCCGATATTTTCACGAAGCCACTTGATGAAGCAAGATTCACTTATTTGAGGCATGAGCTAAATATCGTGGATTCAAGGAGCTTGACTTGACTATCTTGCATACACACCTATATTTTGACTATCTATTTGGTTTAGGTGTAGGCATGGACATAGGGGGAGTGCGGTCCTAATTCATTGGACTATCCCTCCCCCCATTATGCCGACATTAAGAACTCATTTTACCTCTTTAAATTCGTTTCTATGAATTGTGAGCTTAAATGACGAGTAGTGGCGGTGAACCCAAGATATATCTTCGCGGTGTCACACCACATATACTCATACATGGTGGCCTAGGCCACCGCCCTCCTCCCTATGAGGAGTTGATCTTATTTGGTTTTAGGTGAATTTCTAGACTTTGAGTTTTAGGAAGAGTGCTCAAGTTTGGCTCTTCATATTTGATTCTTGCAAATTTGGGCATACTCTTCTTCTCCAGTTACTTGGTCTATCCTAAGCCACAACTCTTATCCCATAAGCCATCTCTTTCTCAAAATGCACCGTTTTCATACTCCTAGTTGTCTAGATGGTCGGAACCGGCGGCAAAAACGGTTTCGGGGCCCTTTTTGGAGCCCTGGCAGTTTTTGTCCCGGGCGTCGGTACTACCGGTCACCTTGGCGGTACTACCGCTGCGCGTGTTTTCTAGGACACTGCGCAGCGCGGTACCGCCGCTGTGCTTGATATGTATCGGGGGCCGGTACTACCGCTGGATCGAGCGGTAGTACCGCCACGGGGGTCTAGCAGGATAGGCTCGGGGTGAAGCGGTTTTTGGGAGTTTCTCTCCCATTCTCTTCTCCTCCCAGATCCCGCCGCCGCCGACCACCCCTCCACCGGGAAGAACCCTCCCCGGCTGTGGATCTTCGTGCTCCACGCCTTGGGAAGGCCCCTGCACCTCTCCTCCCTCTCGATCTTCTGCCATGAGCTCCGGTAAACACATACCCTCTCTCTCATCTAGTTGATAGATAGAGATGAAATTTGTGTTCATATGGTCGGATTCGTTGTAGATTGGGAAGTTAGAGATGTACTTTTTGAAAGTGCATGTGTTCCCCATGCGTGGTTTTGGTAATTAATGACAATCTCTATGGACTAATGTTTGCATTGAGATATTTTTGTAGATCTTGTCCATAGGAAAAGATTGGAGTTCATGTGTTGGACTCTAGAAGATTACATGATGATCAATGCTCTATTCAAGGGTTTATATGAAGAATGGTCATGTGAAGAGTTGAGCATATTGCAAGTATGTCTTGAAGGATTCAAGACATCATCTTTGTGAAACGGAGCTTAGCGAGTCTCTCCCATAATGGAGTATGGGGGTGCATTTGGAGAAGTCTTCATCAAGCATGTGCTAGAAGCACAATCAAGAAAGGTGTTCCAACTTGAGAGAGTCAAGATCATCATCATCTAGCTCAAATGGAATGCGCAAGGCAAAGGTATGATATTGATAGGGTTTCTATTTTACCGGTCTCATGGTGTTAGTGGGAGACCGGGTTATAGGATACACGGCGTACTATCAAGAGGGGCTCTCAAGTGAGTAACTTGATCGCATCTTTGTGGAGAGCTCAAACCTTTGCATACTTGGCATATCATCTTTCTTGGTTCTTTTTTGGATTTTATCCATGTGAGAATTTAGAGCTTGTGTTCATCTCCATACCAAGCTCTAGTTCATCAAAAAAGGATTTCATATGCATATCTGATGCATCCAAAATGCATCTACTTTTCCAAGCACTTTGCCTCATAATTTGCTCCGGAATCTTCCCATATTTGAATAAAACTGCTGAATCTGACGCTGTTTTTAGCAAAGTCTCTTTTCTGGCTATTTCTGCAGGAAATAAAATCGGGGAAAATTACCACGTCAATTTTTATGGAAAAGGAGGACAATGGACAAAAGATGGACACGAGGAAGCGCTCGAGGGCCAAATGGGTGGGTCCCACGCGGCCCCTGTACCTGGCCGCGTGGGCCCAGCCCAAATGGGCCTCGGGCGCCGCCTCGCCTTCGGTCTTCGACGTACCCCCTCATATATACGAAAAAGTGCTTGCCCTAGGAGGAGAGGAGCTTTCGCGAAACAGAACGCCGCCACCATCACGATCTTCGTTTCGGGGACAGATTGATCCAGGATTTCTCCTCCGGTGGAGGGATCCGGAGACCGTCTTCACCGCCATCTTCACCGCCTTCATCTCCATCGACCATGAGCTCCCTCTCCATCACCATGTGTGAGTAGTCCGCTGTAGGCATGTGAGGTGGATGGGGATTGGATGAGATTGATCATGTAATGCTACCCGTTGTTCGGGATTTTAGGGTTTTATCTTGAGGATACTTTTGTATTGTGTTGATGCACTCTTGCTATGTTTAATGCTTGCTACTAGGGCCCGAGTGGCATGATTTCAGTACTGAACTTATATTGCCCCATCATATATTTGAGTTTGGTATTTATCTGCAAAGTGTATCACCTGCTATTATGTTGAACCTGCGAACCCTAAACGTGACATATAGGGAAAACAAGGGGGAGATGTTTTAGTTTGAGGATTCTATGTGTTCATGAAGTGTTAATGCATTGTTCCGGTCTATTCGAAAGGGTAGACCTTAATTACCTGTAGTTCCAAGTTGGCCCCGGTGAAATGGGCAGGTTGGACAATAGATGTTGTGCAAATTCTCTTGGTTAGTACGCACAACTAAATATGGAACACATACCTACATATATCGGAGTTAGAGATAGGTCCCATTGTTATTTGTTTCTTATTATATGATCAATCTCATTCTTGCAACACCCCGCTATCACCTCATGCCTACGTTTTGAATCTCTGAGTTACACTTTCACTTTTCCGGTGAAAACTGGGAAACACTTGTTCACTGCTACTGTTCTGCTTGTTACTTGAATCATACTACTGCCATCACTATTACTGCTGCAAGTTATTGATATACAGGTGTGGTTGAGAGTGACGCCTCAATTGCCAAGGTCTTATTGATATTCTTGTGTTCCCATCGAGTCGAACTATAAATTTGGGTAATACTTCCCAACGAAGACTTCAGCGATCCCCTATACTTGTGGGTATCAAGACGTTTTCTGGCGCCGTTGCCGGGGAACCTAGCTTTATTGGTAAGACAACTTGTTATCATCTATTTGCTGCTTTTGCTTGTTCCTAACCATGGGAAAGGAAAAGACTACTCTGAAGGAATGAGGCCTTCAACTACTCGCGGAGGTACGGATTTGCCAAGTAGGCCAAACTTTTCACCTAATGTTGCTTCTGCTGTTGCTCCTAAGAAAAGAGGAAAGGTTTTATCTAGTTCACCATTGTCTAAAATGTCTACTAGTAATGAAAATGATTTATTATGTGGTAGCATAGACAAAGAAGTGACACCTGAAACATCTGAGATAACTGAAACACCTGAAAATGTGGAATCTGAGTTAGAAGATAATGAATACTGTGATGATGAATTTGAAACTTCTTCTGAGGAAGAGGAGGCATTTACTATGGCTTTTATGAATTCTGACTTTGATAAATTGGATAAACTTGATAGCTATAAAAATTCTCCTCTTGATGGATATTTTCCTATTACTGAGAAAATGAATGCTCCTGCTATTAAAATTAAAGATAAAGATTATGAGTTTAGTGTTGATCCTGAAATAATTGAAAAAGCTGAAAAATATAAGTTTTATGGTAGAGAGGATGAGTTTCCTTTTGAACACATTGCTGTCTTGCATGACTTATCTGTGTTATTTGGTAAAGATGAAATCCATCAACGCTACTATTTCTTAAAGCTGTTTCCTTTTACTTTGGGAGGAAGTGCTAAAACTTGGTATAATCGTTTAGAACCTGGATGTATTACTAGCAAGGAAGAATGTTTGCAGGTATTCTATAATAAGTATTTCCCTGCTGATAAGATTCATGGTTTGACTGTTGAGATTAGCAACTTTTCACAGAAAGAGAAGGAGGATTTACCCCAAGCTTGGGGGAGGTATAGTAAGATGGTTAGGAAATGTCCTACCCATGGCTTCAAGAGTAATGAAATACTTGATATATTTTACAATGGTCTAACCGAAAACACCAGAGGCTATCTTGATGGTATTGCAGGTAATGTTTTCAGGGAAAGGACCGTTGATGAAGCAACTGAGCTATTGGAGACTATCTCTAGGAATTATGAAGACTGGAATATTGAAGAGATATTTCCGGAAAGAAAAGAGGCATGCTCAAATTGGATAACGAAACAATGAAAGAAGCTTCCAAGGCTATTAAAGAGAAGGGAATTAAAACCTCTCATCTTAAGGAATTATCTGAAATGGGTGTTAAACTTCCTGATGATCAACCATGTTTTCCAATTCAAGTCAATGCTATTAGCTCCATAAAAGGTAATGAAAAGGTAACACCTCCTGTTGATGTATCCTACATGAATGATTTTGCTTATCATCATAATCCTGAGGAGCATAATATTAGAATGACTATTATGGAGAACTCTCACAAAATTAAATCTCTTCGAGAAAGTTTACATGCTAGTGTGGGAGAGGTAAAAAGAATTGTTAAACACTGTGAGATGATGAATAATCAAGTTGAACAAATGGTTTCTCTTCAAAATCAATTGTATGAAAGTCTTATGGTGAAGAAACAGGTTTGTGGAGTTAACACTAGGGGAGGTGCAAGTACTCAGGATCCTGATTTTCCTGAAGGCCATCCCAAGAGAAAAGAACAAGAAGCTCTCAAGAAGAAATCTTCTGCAGGAAAATCTCCCAATGAAAACAAGGACATTGATGACTCTGAAGAGCAAGATAAGGATATTTCTATTTCTGATGCTGAGACTGAAGATAATAATAATGAAGAAGAAGAATCACCTTCACCTGAAGAAGAGCCACAAGAGGATGAAAATATTGAAGAACCTGAACCTAATGATAAAGAAGACCCTCCACCATCTACTGAGAAGAATAAGAAGAAGAGCCATCCTAATCCACAAAGAGGTAAAGATAGGGATCCGTGGGTACAAAAACCCATACCATATCCCCAAGAGGTAATAAAAACTTTGGATGATGCTAGATTTGAGAAATTCTTTGAGTTGATTAAGTCTTTGTGTTTGCAAATTCCTCTTGTTGATGCTATTAAAATCCCTCCATATTCCAAATACATGAAAGACATTGTGACTAATAAAAGAAAGATTCCTACTGATGCAATAACTGCTATGCTTGCTGAATATTCCTTTAAAGGGAAAATGCCTGAAAAACGTGGTGATCCTGGTATTCCAACTATTCCTTGTCATATTAAAGAAACTTATGTGAAATATGCTCTATGTGACTTAGGAGCTGGTGTTAGTGTTATGCCTTTTTCTTTATATAAGAAACTTAACCTAAACAAATTGGTTCCAACTGAAGTATCATTACAAATGGCTGATAAATCAACTGCTGTGCCTATAGGAATATGTGAGGATGTCCCTATCTCTATTGCTAATGTGTTAATCCCTACAGACTTTGTTGTGTTAGAAATGCCTGAAGATGATAATTTGTCTATTATTCTTGGAAGACCCTTTTTAAACACTGCAGGGGCTGTTATAAATTGCACTGAGAGCAAGGTAACATTCAATGTCAAGGGAAATGAGCACACTATCTATTTTCCTAAGAAGAAATCTGTTACTATGGTAAGCCAGAGTGTGAACTCCATTAAAAGGAATACTCTTATAATAGGAAGCTTTGAGTTGCATTGCCACCTCCTGAACCAAAATATGCTATCTTAATGATTGGAACTATTCCAATCAAATATGAGGTGACTTGAAATTGCTCAGAAAACATATAAAATAAAGAATCATGTATTATATCTTTTGCATATTATTAATGAGACTTGATCAACCTCATTACTAATATGAAAATGATGCAAACTTGATTCCCATAAAAATTGCTTTGAATGTTTGATTTCATTTATTCTAGAATTTTTAGATTATTTGCATGAGCATAATTATTTCAAAGTGCAGAAATTCCAGAAATGTAGTTTGAAAAATTCTGTTCAGAAAATTTTCTCGAAAAATTCCAGAAAAATTTGGAGGTAAGTTATTTTACCAGAGGAACTAACAGCCAAAAGGGAGACACCAGAGGGCCACCAGGGCCCAAAAGGGGGTGTCCCACGCGGCCACAGTACCTGGCCGCGTGGGACCCACTATTTTGGCCCACAGAGGGGGTTAGGTGAGTATCCAGTGCCCATCTCCTTCCCCTCGACAGGAAACCAGCCCCAGGTATTTTTCCCAAATTTTCTCGAGCTCTCTTCCTGCTATCCTTGGATCTCCAAGTTTAGGGCAGATTTTTCAAATCTGTTTGGTGGGATTGCTCATTGGTATGTGACTCCTCCACTCATCCAATTACTTTTTGTTCTTATGCCTCATGCATGAAGTATTTTGCTGCACTAGGTGTCACCCTTTTATGCTTAGGAAATCCATAGATTCAAGTTTTCTAGTTGATATTGATGCATGATATTGATGTGGAGACTATTTATGGATGGCTTAATGTTGTTTTAAGGTGTTACATCTTGATTTTTGTTGAATATTGTTTTTGGGCAGCAAGGTATCATGTTTAGCAAGGGCAAAGCTTTGGTTGGGATGAGCTCAAGACCAAGAAGAAGAGCATGCAAAGTCTCCCTCAATTATGATGACGACCACCTGTGGGAGGATGATGCATTCTTTGTAGGGGAGAAGCTGAAAATACATACAACAAGATGGCAAGATCCCTATGTTCTTGAACAGTGGGGGATCAAAGAGGACTTCGACACCTTCGTCACTACAACTGGCTTGCTTAGGTTCTCCCAGAACCCCCAAGATACATATGAAGAACTCTCGCGGGAATTCCTCTCTACCTTCAGATTTGAGGGCCCGGAGCCCCAAAAGCACAGGAAGAGAAGTAAGGCACCCCTCTTACCTTTGTTTGCAAATTTACTATGAGAGGTGAGCGCCTTGTTATGTCTCTAGGGAATTTTGCAATGCTATTGGTGTAGAAAATTCAGGGAGTTGGAGTGAAACTCGTGCTGATACCAACCATGAGCTTGTTGAGTTTTGGCACACTATATCTGTAAACTCTCGTGATAGATTAAATAGGGGTAAATTTACTCATATACAGCACCCAAGTTTGAGATATTTTGCGTTGTTTCTTGCAAGAGGATTTCTTGCTAGGGATAACAATTCTGCTTGCACTGGACCAATGGTTTATCTACTAAAATGTGCAAAAGAAAATACACCGTGTGAATATAACTTGGGAGTCATACTTGCTAGATCTTTGCATACTGCTGTGAGTAGAAATATTACTGATCAAACTCCTATTTATGCTGGTGCTATTGCTACTATGGTGTACAATTACATTAAAAACGAGAGAGGATATGGTGATAACATGGGTACTCTAGTGCAAGAGTCCAAATTACTTGATTTTGCTTTGACTACTCGCATGGATATAAGTACGTTGTATGGGGACATTATCTGTATAACTATTTGAGCACTAGTGGGCAGCGAGTGTCCATTAGGCTCCCCCGTACTGATCTTTTTGACAGGAGTACCGGAAAATGGATAGTGGAAGAGGCGCCGCCTCAGGAGGAGCCACAAGCTCCAGAGACACAGGGGTACATGCCTCAGGCGGAGCCCCTGTACCCAAGCATGCAAGGCTACCCATATAGTTACTACCCTGGAAGTGGAAGTGGATACGGCAACTACCCAGGATACTAGCTTGATCGCAAGCTTGGGGGAGTACTTCTCTTACTCTCCATTCATTGTTTTATATCACCGTTATATTGCTATGATAAGTTTCTTGAAAACACAAAAACACAAAAAGATTTTATTTGTTTCTTTTACTTCTGGTTGTTTGTCTTTTGTTTCTTAGAACGAAAAATAACAAAAATATTTTCGTTTTCTTGAAACAAACGCAAAAACGGAGGTGCAGAAATTGCTGAAATCTGCTCGCTGTTTTATTTTTCATTTTTTCTCTGTAACTCCGATTGAGCTGAAATTTTAACCACTGCTGCAACACATCATAACCTACACACACGTAAAATATGAGATTTTTCTGAGGTGTCTAGGTAGGGTAAAAACAGTACTGTATGCAGTGACATTTTCTGGCAGATTTGAGTTTTTATTGTGCAGTTCAAGTTGGGAGAGGAGAACAACGATGATAAGTTGATGTGCATGAAGTGGATGAAAGGTATGACACCTTTGCCATGCTTATGTGGACTCTTTAATAACAGCAAGTGAGCACATCATAGTTTCTTCAACATCTAGAGAAATGGTAGCAAATGTTTATCTTCTCCATGTTCTAGTATGTTATATGATGATGCAAGTGAAATTTTATTTAGTGACAATACTTGGTTGTGGATTGAATAATTGTAGCTCTAAACAAAGGTCTACGCATCCCATTGTGCTTACTAAACTTGCCAACCAATAGAAAGTAAAATAATCTTTCAAATAATAAACATGAAGTTGTATGCTTGACAGGTTTAGTGGTTGGGAGTTAGCTGAAATGTGCTGACACATGTAAAGCTTTCAACATTGCACTAAAATATATTCAGTTGATATCATGTACTTTTGTTTATGGATGCTTATCATGTGCGAAATGAAAGCGGAAACTTAGCAAGTTTGATGAGTAAGAATAATTGGCTAGAGAGACGCCTGGGCCGCCAACTTAAGCCATGCATCATTCATGGTGGAAATTTACAGCGCACCATGGTGGACATTCAGTGATGCACTTCATAATAAAAAGCTATGCAAATGGTAAATAAAAGAGTGCTGAGATTGTTCATTGTCTGTTTGTCTTGTTGTTTGGACATGGGCTTGTCCATGTCCTGGGACAAGAGGTACCCCAGTTGACGCTCTTGATGACGCTTTTATTACTTGCAATGACTGAAAATTTCGAACTTGCTTAGTGACCCAAGTTGAGTAGCCATGGTGTAGGTACTCGTATTCACGGGGCATGAGGTTTTCAACCATTAGTCGGTCAAGCATATGAGTCATGTCAGTAATATCAAATGGTTTGCTAAAACTAAGAGCAAGGTTGTAAGCACAATGATTTCACCAGGTAACAAAAGAAAGAATCAAAAGACCTCAAAAGTCTTGTCATGATTCAATCATTAGCGATGTAAGAACCTTTGTTTATTTCTACAGTTGAGCAAACTCATCCAAGTATTGACTCTACATAATATCTCTCTTGCAACAAATATAAATGCTTTAACATTGATTAGATATACCTTTGCTAACATCTTATCATTTGTTGTTGAAGCTATGCTTTGAATGCTTGTTGATATTAAATTGTGTTACATATGCAATGCAAAGTTCTTGTCAAAGTCTTTTATCGCTTCTGCACTACGTTTGAGTTGTTCGAGGACAAACAACGAGCTAAGCTTGGGGGAGCTGATGCATCCAAAATGCATCTACTTTTCCAAGCACTTTGCCTCATAATTTGCTCCGGAATCTTCCCATATTTGAATAAAACTGCTGAATCTGACGCTGTTTTTAGCAAAGTCTCTTTTCTGGCTATTTCTGCAGGAAATAAAATCGGGGAAAATTACCACGTCAATTTTTATGGAAAAGGAGGACAATGGACAAAAGATGGACACGAGGAAGCGCTCGAGGGCCAAATGGGTGGGTCCCACGCGGCCCCTGTACCTGGCCGCGTGGGCCCAGCCCAAATGGGCCTCGGGCGCCGCCTCGCCTTCGGTCTTCGACGTACCCCCTCATATATACGAAAAAGTGCTTGCCCTAGGAGGAGAGGAGCTTTCGCGAAACAGAACGCCGCCACCATCACGATCTTCGTTTCGGGGACAGATTGATCCAGGATTTCTCCTCCGGTGGAGGGATCCGGAGACCGTCTTCACCGCCATCTTCACCGCCTTCATCTCCATCGACCATGAGCTCCCTCTCCATCACCATGTGTGAGTAGTCCGCTGTAGGCATGTGAGGTGGATGGGGATTGGATGAGATTGATCATGTAATGCTACCCGTTGTTCGGGATTTTAGGGTTTTATCTTGAGGATACTTTTGTATTGTGTTGATGCACTCTTGCTATGTTTAATGCTTGCTACTAGGGCCCGAGTGGCATGATTTCAGTACTGAACTTATATTGCCCCATCATATATTTGAGTTTGGTATTTATCTGCAAAGTGTATCACCTGCTATTATGTTGAACCTGCGAACCCTAAACGTGACATATAGGGAAAACAAGGGGGAGATGTTTTAGTTTGAGGATTCTATGTGTTCATGAAGTGTTAATGCATTGTTCCGGTCTATTCGAAAGGGTAGACCTTAATTACCTGTAGTTCCAAGTTGGCCCCGGTGAAATGGGCAGGTTGGACAATAGATGTTGTGCAAATTCTCTTGGTTAGTACGCACAACTAAATATGGAACACATACCTACATATATCGGAGTTAGAGATAGGTCCCATTGTTATTTGTTTCTTATTATATGATCAATCTCATTCTTGCAACACCCCGCTATCACCTCATGCCTACGTTTTAAATCTCTGAGTTACACTTTCACTTTTCCGGTGAAAACTGGGAAACACTTGTTCACTGCTACTGTTCTGCTTGTTACTTGAATCATACTACTGCCATCACTATTACTGCTGCAAGTTATTGATATACAGGTGTGGTTGAGAGTGACGCCTCAATTGCCAAGGTCTTATTGATATTCTTGTGTTCCCATCGAGTCGAACTATAAATTTGGGTAATACTTCCCAACGAAGACTTCAGCGATCCCTATACTTGTGGGTATCAATATCTTGTTGCGTTTTTGATATTGGAGGTTTTACCGGCTTATCTTTTCTAGAGAGGTCAAACTCTCTCCTTGTGGTTTCCTCCTCACGTGATGGACTATGATGTGTATATGCATTATCTTGTAGGGCTTGTGATTATCTTCGAAACAAGTTCAAGATCATAGAAAACGGAGTCTTGATGATTATCTTGTTGAGTTTTGATGTTGGAGGATTTACCGGTTGTTCTTTTATAGAGAAGGTTTACCTTTCTACATTTTGTTTTATCCTCCCATGTTGGACTATGATGTTTCTCTGCATGATCTTGTAAAGCTCTTTGTTGCGATTCCAACGAGTCCAAGATCATCGAAAACGGAGTCCGGATACAAAACTTATTGTCGTTTTCATTTTGGTGTTTTCGCAGTTTTCTGAGGTCCGGAAATTTCCGGTCTTTAGTCCGGAAATATCCGGCCCCCAGAATTTCCGGTACTATTTCCGGCCAAATTTGTGGTCCGGGTCCAGTACTGAAATATTAAGTGACTTAGTCATTTTTCTGCAGTCCGGAAATATCCGGTACTTGCACGAAAATGTCCGGTCCCTGTTTTCCTGTTAACGGCTCTTTTTCGTGGGGACCTATATAAGACCCCCTTCTTCCCCAATGACTTCCTAGCTCTTCAAAGCACGTTTTCCCCCCCTCTCTCCTCCATTGTTGACCTTGGAAAAGCTTGCCCCTCTCAATCCCTCCTATGATTCTTGCATATCTTTGAGGGAAAAGTTGAGAGAGAGAACTTCGTAGCCTGGCTTTTTCATCTTGATATTGCCTCTGACGCTCTTTGGATAATTCTAGGGGACTTCAACTTCTATCGCTATTCGGATAGTCGCAATAGACCAGGAGCAAACTTAGAAGATATAGCAACTTTTAACGAGATCATCAGTTATCTTGGTTTAGTTGAGCTACCAATCAAAGGGAGATGATATACGTGGAGTAATATGCAGGCAGATCCCCTCCTTGTGCAGCTAGATTGGTTCTTTACATCACCTGAATGGACTCTCAATATCCCGTTACCACTGTTAAACCACTTGCTCGCCCCACATCTGATCATACGCCTTGTGTGGTCTCGATCGGTACTGCTATCCCTAAAGCTGTTTGCTTTCGGTTTGAGAATCATTGGACAAAAATGCCCGGTTTCCTTGATGTTGTGCAGCAAATTTGGGATATTTCTTGCCCAGGAGACAGTGCTCGTTGTCTGTCAGCTAAGCTCAAGCTCCTTCGCAAAGGACTTCGTAATTGGAGCACTAGTATCTCGGTGATTACTCATCTAATCGAGAACTGTAACTCTGTTATCCTTCGGTTTGATGATCTTGAAGAGATCCGCCCTCTCCATATTTCGGAGTGGAATTTTCGGAACATTGTGAAACGTAAACTGCATTATCTCCTAGATTGCAAGCAGGACTATTGGAAAAAGCGTTGTACGGTGAGGTGGGCCAAATTTGGGGGCGAAAATACAAAGTTTTTTCATTCCATGGCTACTATCCGCTATAGAAATAATAATATTACTTCTCTTACTCGGGATGATGGATCGGTGGCAGTTGATCACGATGAAAAAGCTGGCATTCTATGGAATTCGTTTAGGGATCGTCTGGGATTCTCTACTCCTATTGATCCCCTTTTTGATTTCTCTGTTTACATTCCTCATGTGGATGGGTTGGAGGCTCTGTCAGTCCCGTTCTCACACGAGGAAGTGGATAAGGTGGTCGCTGATATGCCTGGTGATAAAGCTCCTGGCCCGGATGGTTTCTCGGGGCTATTCATCAAGGTTTGTTGGCCGATTATTCGTCATGACTTTTATAGGCTTTGTGATGAGTTCTGGGCTAACACTGTCAATCTACAAAGCATCAATGATGCTTTCATCACTCTCATTCCCAAGGTTCACTCTCTTCTGGCCCTAACGATTATCGCCCATCTCGCTGCTCAATTCTTGCTTAAAGCTTTTAACAAAACTCTTGGCTAACCGACTGCAACACAAAATTTTGGAGCTGATACATGTTAATCAATACGGCTTTCTCAAGAGTCGTACGATACAGGATTGTGTTGCTTGGGCTTACGAGTATATTCACCAGTGTAAACAAGCACGCATTGAAGTGGTTATTCTCAAGCTTGATTTTGCGAAAGCATTTGACACCATCGAGCACACTGCAATTCTTGAGATTCTGAGATGCTGGGGATTTGATGACCGTTGGATTTCTTGGGTAAAAGCTATTTTCTCTTCTGGCTCATCTTCGGTGCTGCTCAACGGTGTTCCCGGGAAAAATTCCCTTGTCGACGAGGTGTTCGACAGGGCGACCCATTCTCCCCCATTCTTTTTGTGGCGGGAGCTGATCTTCTTCAATCCATGATTAATCAGCTAGCTAGTACTGGGTCTCTGGTTCCACCGCTTCCCATCCCAGGGGCTGATTTCCCTATAGCCCAGTACGCGGATGACACGCTTCTCATCCTGCAAGCATGTCCTGTGCAACTCCTCGCCCTCAAGGAGCTTCTGAATGTGTTCTCGGCAGCCACCGGACTTCGGGTTAACTACTCCAAGACTTGCCTTATGCCTGTGAACATTTCCTCTGAAAAGCTGGAGTCTCTTGCTGCTATTTTTGGATGTTCAAGTGGCAGCTTGCCGTTCACTTACCTCGGGCTGCCCTTGGGTTCCTCTCGGCCTTCTGTCCAGGATCTCACCCCTATCGTGGATGAAGCTGAACGACACCTTAACGCTAGTGTTCGTTTCCTTGATTATGGCAGCCATCTCACTTTTGTTAACTCGGTGCTCTCCTCATTGCCAATGCACTTCCTCTGCTCACTAAAGGTTCACAAATCCATAATTAAGCAGTTTGATCATGCTCGGCGTCACTGTTTGTGGGCCAAGGAGGCTGATTCTACATCGGTTAACTCGCTAGCATCATGGCCACTGGTTTGTCGACCTAAAAACTGTGGTGGCCTGGGCATTCGGAATCTTGAAGTTCAGAACATCACCTTACTCCTTAAACAGCTTCATAAATTTTATTGCAAGGAAAACATCCCCTGGGTGAATTTGATCTGGTCGCTATATGATCCTGCTTCCCCACCTCATGCCCAATCAGCCAGAGGCTTGTTTTGGTGGAAGGACATCTTCAAGCTAGTGCATATTTACAGAGGCATCACCGACTCGCAAATTTCGAATGGCCAATCCACTCTCTTTTGGAAGGATTTTTGGACAGGAAGCGACCTGCTATGCGACAAGTTTCCCCGTCTCTTTTCCTTTGTCCTCGATGAGGACACTTCAGTGAGTGCTCTAAGTAACCTGGATGATCTTGCCTCGGCATTTGCACTACCTCTCTCTCCACAAGCCTTTGATGAGCTGGGGGAGATCACTGAACTGCTATTGAATACTGATCTTAATCATACTGAGCCTGATGCACGGATCTTTCCATGGGGTTCCATGAAGTTTACTTCAGCTAAATTCTATAACTTCATCTATTCAAAGCTGCCTTCGGATGTTTCCCTGACTGCTATCTGGAAATCAAAATGCCTACCCAAATTACGAGTGTTTGCATGGCTCTTGCAAATGGATCGGCTTAATACTAGAGACCTTACGTTGAGAAAGAAGTGGCATTCAGAGGACGGATACAATTGTGTTCTATGTTCTCATAATGTGATAGAAACCCGAGAGCATCTTTTCTTCACCTGCCTTTTGCTTCTGCTTGTTGGGAAGCAACTCATATCCACTGGGACTGCTCACGACCGATCTCTCAGCGTTTCATTTTAGCTAAAAGCAGCTTCACAGGTCCCTGCTTCATGGAGGTGACTATTTGTGCTATGTGGAATATCTGGCGTAGTAGAAATGATCTGATCTTCAAAGGACAGCAACCTTCCCTCTCACGTTGGAAGGTCACCTTCAAAAGCGATCTTCTTTTACATCAGCATCGTGTGCCTAGGGGCATGGTGCAACCTCTCATTGATTCGGTTCTGAACACTTCCCCTTGATGTATAGTTTGTACTTGTTTTCTTTCCTACCCCCTGAGTTCTCTCTTTGTAACTTGGTGAACTTGTACTTGTGTGGAAAACCTCTGGTTTTCCTTTAAATTTTGAAAATCTACACCGTAGGGATTTTCCCTACGGTACAATCTTCAAAAAAAAAAAAGAGGAGATCTAGATCAACAATTCCACCAATCAATCTCTCCTCTAAGTGAGGGGAACGTAGTAGATCTTGATCTTGGAGTTCTTGGTGTTTCTCCTTCTTTATTCTTCCTCTCTTCTCCCCCCCCATAAGAATTAGTTGATTGTGGTGGGATTTGAGAGTGAAGGATTTGAGCACTTGTGCTCTTGCCATTGCTTTATGCATCGGTTTGTCCTCTCCACGAGGATTCGTGGAAGTGAAAGTTTGTGAACTTGTTACTCTTGGGTCTTTGGACCCTAGACGCATTTGTGGTGGTTGATACCTCTTGTGGTCACTTGTAGCCGTTCGGGAGCCCCAATCAAGTTGTGGGTTGTGCCTCGAATTGTTGTTGTAAAGGCTCCGGATTCCGCCTTGAAGGATTCCGATAGTGGAAGGTGAACCAATCCTTTGTGGTGCGGTTCATCGGATAATAGGGTGAGCCTTTGTGGCGTTGAGATCGACCTTTGTGGTGCCTCACACCTCTCCAACGAGACGTACTCCCCTAAAAAGGAGGAACTCGGGAATACATCATCGTCTCTGTGTGTCTCGGTTATTTCTATACCCGAGCTCTTTACTTATGCACTTTACATTGTGATTGCCTTCGTGCTTGAAGTATTCTCTATTGCTATCACTTTGTTGCTTGTATTGCTTAGCATAAGTTGTTGGTGCACATAGGTGAGCCTAGTATATTTAGGTTGTCGGCTTGTTAATTTAAACACCTAGTTTTATTCCGCAATTATCAAGCCTAAACCGGAAAAGTTTTAATCGCCTATTCACCCCCCTCTAGGCGACATCCTTGTCCTTTCACTTTTGTGTTTGTAGAACCTTGTGTATGAAGTTTGTGGAGAATCTATGGCTAATTTTGATGTTCCCTCTCTAGATTTGTTAAAGCAACCCTAGGTAGTTCTTGTGCTTGTTTCAAGCCCCTCCACTACTTGTTGTTGCATTATCTCTACTAGAGTTGGTACTCCTCACCTAGCATTTCTTCACCACCACCTTCGTACATATGTGTTCTTCTTCCACAAATTATGAACCATGTGCATTCTTACCTATGTGCTTGTCCCTATGCTATTCACAGGTAGTAAGCCTCGGGCTGCTCGTGCCAAGACTGTTGGGAACAAGAAGCAGCGCACAGACTCCAGTGAGGATGTTCGAGATGAGATTGATGGTGTTCCTGTAATCCGTCGGAAATTTCCTCCACAAGTGAAGCCCATGGCTGCTGGCCGAAGCAAGTCTGCTAGTGACCTTCTGACAAGGATTTTGTAGCAAAGAGAAGCTTGGACTGCTATGTGATTGACAGGATGGAGCAAATTCCTTCAATTCGGGTAACAATCCCTTCTTTCACAACAAGTTTCAAGAGGAAATTTACAATGAGATTCTGTTGAAGAAACCAAAGGATAACTATGTGGAGCAGCACTTCATCAACATGGAGCACATGAGAACTAAAAGCGCCTATTTTGGAGAAGCACTTGCCATTTGTGAGGAGTTTGGACTGCTGCCTATGATGGAGTTGGAGCAAGACTTTGATGAGAAGCTTGTAGCTCAGTTTCTTGCTACCGTTCACATGGGCAATGAAACGGAGCGTCGGATAGTTTGGATGACTAAGGACAAGAAATTTGAAGTCAAATGGAAGGAAGTTGCCGAGATGTTTGACTATGAGGAGTTTGGTCCGTTTGAGCCTGAAGATTTCAAAGATACCCACTTTTGTGTACACTATCCAGGTGTGGAACCCAAGGAGGTAGAGCAGCTCTTACCATTGTATGACCCGAAGAGCGCTGAAAAGTGGAAAGTTGGGAAGTCTAAGGGCCTCTTTCCCACATGGGACATCATGCACGGATCTACCGTGAGACCATCAATCCCAAGGTGGGCAACATTGACGAAATTCATGCCTATCTCAAGAACTTCCTGCTTCTCACTAAGGAAATGCAAGGAAAAGGAAGAATATTGGATGTCATGGACTACATTTGGAATGAATTGTGGTATATCCTTTGCAAGAAGAAGAACATTGCTTTTGCTCCATTCATCATGAGGATCATTATTTGGAAGTGGCTCGAGAACAACCCCGTTGAAGAACTTGGTGATCCAGAGAAGTGGATCCCTCAGAAGAGTAAGAGACTCCTTGTCAAACCCCATCCCAAGAAGAAAAGCAAGGAAGTGGTTGATGAAGCCGGTCCATCGTCTTCACCTAAAGTTGGCCCCATGAAGTGGATGGCGAGTGCTATGAAGAAGATCTTCCAAGTTTCCAAGAAGGTGGAGAGGCACCAATTTGATGAATATGAGAAGAAGATGCTAGCCCATCAAGCTGAAGTTACTCGCCGCCGTGCTCAAGGTGAACAAGTGCAATCCGGCTCCGAGAAGAACATCACCTCTTGGGAGGATTTGCAAGCCAAGGACAGCGCAGGGAACACTATCACTTGGGCTGATTATGAAGAAGACGAAGTCACCTCCCAACAACCTTTCGAGTAACCTTTGGGACGTAGCATCGGTCTCTTCCCTTTTTGGTGTCTCGATGCCAAAGGGGGAGATATATCTAGTAGGTTGTTGTGCGAGGATTTGCAAGGTATGTGTCACAAGCTCGTTTCTCTTTCGCCATTTACTTATTGCTTGTGAACACTTGTTTTAATTTCAGTTTGTGGAACTTTCTATCCATGTGGTGTAAGACATGTGAACCCTTTTTGCTATGTTTGATAGTTTGTTCATGTCTTATGTTCATGCAAGCCTTTTCTTGTTTATATCTCTACTATATAATATCGTTAAGGGTGATGGTCGGAGGTACGTCAAACTAGCAACCCACTCACAACTCAAGAAAAAATATAGCAATCGGATAGGGAAAACGATATTGGGTCGGAAAGGATCGAGAGAAGGATATCAGATCCTACTGCAAAAAGTAGCGCAGTGTACGGCTACATAGATTGCAATCAGGGCCGGATTGCAACTACACAAAATCCGGTACGCCGGTCTCGATAGGCGCCATCGTTGCTCGATCTTCGCTGTCCCCGCCGTCGTGCGTGTCCGCGAGCTCCTGATGAACTTCGCGTCCATCGCCTTGGCCACGCCGCTTGCAGCGCCGGTGCTCACAGCCACAAGCATGCCTTGATAGCGCGTCCAAGCACCAAGCCCTCACGGCCAATCTGCCACATCACTGCGTCCCGTCCGGCCGGCCGGGCAAGCCGACGCGATCATTCCCATCTGAGTGTGCCGCCGCTGCAGATTTCTAGGTTTTCTCATTCTATTCTGCACTCTTCCGGAACAGAAGTCACCCAACTATGAAATTGTTCCGCTTTTCAATTTCTGGTGCCTGACAAATGTTCAATTATGTGGAGACGTTTAGCATGTTCAATGAGCAGGCAGTTTGGTGCCTGAACTTGACTTCCAGATGTGTGTGTTCCACTACTTGGTTGTTTCCTTTCTTCAGATTTTGTCAGTTTTAATGTGAATTTGCACAAGGCTTTTGCTCACTTGTATTTGTAGCAGCGAGTCAAACTTTTTCTACAGCTCAATGATTAATCAACATGTTTACGAATTTTATATAGGAAAATTGGTCCCAACTTTTTTTAGTATCTCTTCTGCCCTGCTGTTATATAAATATATGTTTACGAATTGCTTGCCTGAAAATAACGCTTATTATTGGGCTAACAGATCTTTTTAGCATAATTTTTTGAGCTACTAATCATATTTCATTTGATTTTTCTTTGACATGCATGTACAGAAGAGGATATGAAAGCTGATTGTTCCGTCAACAGGCATATCAAAGTGTTTTTCTATACACCGAGTCTTATTATTATGTAACAACATTTGTTTTCTAAAGTACCTGCTATTAATTAGCAAAGTTGTTACGCAAATAGTAGATTTAATGTAATGTTCAATCTTAAACAACGGTAACAAAGAGATTCGGCAAAAGAAAATGCATCAGTTTCTTTTTCAAGAATATACAGTTTAGTTTTATTTGGGCCAAGTGACTCAACAATAAACTTATCAGAAATAACAAAGAAAATATTTAACATAATTCAGTTGATATTTCAAATAAAAAATTTATAGGCCCGTTGCAACGCACGGGCATTTTGCTAGTATATATATATATCTCTTTTGCTTGCATGGTTTGTAAAATCTAGGGGAGTGTTGATTCTAGATTATGTGCATTTGTGTATTAAAAGACATTTTGTGTAATGCACATGTCTAGGGGGAGCTCCGTCTAAATTTTACTAGCCTATTGCGTTGTAACTATTTGTGTTGTCATCAAACACCAAAAAGGGAGGAGATTGAAAGAGCATCTCCTTGTGGTTATGGTTTTGGTGCTTGTTGACAACACAATTAGTTAGTTTAATGTGTCTTTGATCATTGCAGGAATCTATAGATAAAGACCACGGTTAAATCGAGCATGCAATAAGCTCTGCAGGGAGTTTTTTTCCCAGGCAGCGGTAGTACCGCTGGATGCAGCGGTAGTACCGCCGCACTCAGTTCCTGCGCGCTGCGCAGTGCACGGGAGCAGCTACCGCTGGCGGTACCGCCGTTTTTTCGGCGTCTGTTGGTACCACCGGTACCTCCAGCGGTACCCAGCGGTAGTGCCGCTCCATGGCGGTAGTACCGGCCCTCGCGGCGGTAGTACCGCCACGTGCATTTTTGCAGCGCACTGGAGCAGCGACCTGGGAAGCTACCACTGGCGGTACCGCTCGGGGTACCGCCGGTTTTGGGCTTCTGTTGGTACCAGTGGTACCTCCAGCGGTACCGGCCGGTAGTACCGGCGTG
The DNA here is from genome assembly GCA_947311845.1 of Poa pratensis. Classification (NCBI taxonomy): domain Eukaryota; kingdom Viridiplantae; phylum Streptophyta; class Magnoliopsida; order Poales; family Poaceae; genus Poa; species Poa pratensis. Next base: position 14,051,957 of record CAMZMU010000068.1, read on the forward strand.
CCCAGCCAGAAAGTCAACGTATCGACGCGAAGCTGGCGAGGAACTCTACGCGCAGCGGTAGTATCGCCGCCCTTGGCGGTAGTACCGCTGGAGGAATCTCTGGACGCCAACGACCACTTTTTGGAGAGGGCTATTTAAAGGGGTCTTCTTCCCCATTGAAGACTAAGCTTCCTATACTCTCTCACCTCCATTAATGCAAGCTTCCTCCTCCTAGATCTCCCTCACCAACCACTCAATCAAGCTCAAAGTTAGGGAATCGAAGGAGGAGACCAAGATCTACATCTTCACCAAGCCGATTTACATTTCCCCCTCATTCACTCGAGGGCCCCTTTGCTAGGGTTTCCATTGGGAAAACCTAGCTCATTTTTGTACTTACTTGATTGTCTTTGTGACAGATTGTAGCTGTTCGGGAGCCCCTAATCCAATTGTGGGTTGTGCCCCGAATCGTTGTTGTAAAGGCTCCGAAATCCGCCTTGAAGGTTTCTGATAGTGAAAGGTGAACCAATCCTTTGTGGTGCGGTTCATCGGAGAATAGGGTGAGCCTTTGTGGCGTTGAGATCGACCTTTGTGGTGCCTCACACCTCTCCAACGAGACATACTCCCCTAAAAAGGAGGAACTCGGGAATACATCCGTGTCTCCGCGTGCTTTCACCTTCCGTTACCTCTATCCTTGTTTACCGTCTTTACTTCATGTATCTTGCTTAGTTGCTAGCTTTTCATATAGGTAAATTCACCGTAGTTGCATATCTAGAGAATTTACCTTTTGTGTCAAGCCTAATTTGGAAAAGTACTAAAATTGAATTAGCACCAATTCACCCCCCTCTAGGTGTCATACGATCCTTTCACATGCACCCAACCGCCTCCCCTAAAATCACCCCAAACGTCCGGGCTGTCCGGCAACCCCCAAACCCACCCCATATATGTGGAGGGTTTGGGGGCGACCGGACGCGTCCGGGCGGACAGTTTTTCCTTTGTTTTCTTTTCTTTTGTGCTTCATTGATTCTTTTCTCTCCTTCTCCACCAATCACATGCAAATGACCCCACATTTTGAGGAGAGTGTGAGGTACATGGTTGGAGGAGACCACTTTTAGGGGCTGTCCGGTCACTGTCCGCGAACGCGTCCGGACGCGTCGCGGACAGTTTGGCGGCCGATTTTGTTGGCTCCGACTGGAGATGCTCTAAGCCCACAAAGTGGCACGCCTATAAGACCCCCCAATCCCGTATCTCTCACTCTTAGTCGCTCCCAAGTCCCAACCCTAGCCGCACACTCTCTCCACGCATTTACTCATTCTCGTGGTCTCCTATGGTGAATCTCTCCGGCGTCAGCGGACGCCAGAACATCGCATCCTCCTTCGTCAACTGTCACCATCACCAACTGCCGCACGCATACTGCGGCCACCACCCCCCGTCACCCGCGGCAACCCATACCACGGTCTCACACATAGCTGGAGCCCATCCCGCTGGTACTCCGTCACTCACGAGTTATTGCGGAGGAGGCGGAGGAGTAGGAGGCCTCTGAGTCCCGTGACACTAGCTCCATCGTAGGGGCCTCAATGCCGCGGTAAGGGACCCCACCTCGCCTAAGGTAAACCCTATTTATTTGTTATGCTTATGTTGTATAAATTTTGTTAGTACTTGTGAGAATCATGTTAGTTTAGTTGTTTAGTAGCTCTTTCTATTATATAAATTTGTTAGTACTTGTGAGAATCCTGTTAGTTAAGTTGTTTAGTAGCTTTGGTTATGTTATATAAATTTTGTTAGTACTTGTGAGAATCCGCATAGCTTAGTTGTTTAGTAGCTCTATATATGTTATTTTTTTGGGTGAGAATCCTCTTAGTTTAGTTATTTATTTGCAATGTTTATGTTATATAAATGCTGTATATAAATTGCTTCTTAACATTGCATATACTTAATTTATGCTCTTTTCAACAATGAACATGCATTGTTTGTAGGGCTTGTGGAAGGCTGTCGGGAAGACCTAGGGGAGGCTCCGTCCACAGTGCACTGAAACCGCCATCTCCAGGAGCAAGACATTTTGTGCAATAGGAGTTGATGTAGAAAACGGAGACCACAATCATCCGACGGCCGTGAAGACATAGGAGCGGGGCTACATCCATGCGCAAAAAAACGACGTCGTCAAATGACCTTCTGTGCCAGGAGGGGGTGAACAACAATAGGTGACAAACTGTCGTATGAGCGGGGCTTCATCGACGGCGCAACCTACCTCACCATGCTTTTTTATATTCCTCTAGCCCTTATTAAAAATGGTGATCGGTAAACTCCATAGCTAATATAAAAACTTTGGTAACATGCTAATATATTAAACGTTGCCCATGTGAGAGGGGAAACGGTATGTCGCCATTGAGAATTCACAGTGACAGGGCTCGGGACACGTAACTTTTTTTTTTCCGTTGCCGATGAGCATTTTGACCCGTGTCCATAGAGCCATTCTGTACTAGTAACAGGCACGGGCCTCTGTATCGATGGATGCATATGACCTCATTTAGTGACTTAGTGCATAGTATTCAACAAGAGTTTACATATCACATAATGTCTACACATGAATCGACATCTAAACTTAAAAAAAACTAGAAACTAAGCCTTAAAATTCAATTCTACTAGCAAGCAATGAGGCTCCCCGACTGAAAAATGCCGTGCTACCGATTCTAGCTGGTCGCACCCAATAGTTCATGACACATTTCTTGTCCTTGTACTGGAGAAAATGAACGGGCCCAGTGAATAGCAGTTGGAATAACCTGCATAAAAGAGGTTGATTTGGTTTGTTAAAGACAATGTCATTACGACGCGCCAAATAGTCCATAATATAGCACAAACTGCCACACAAATTTTTTGAACTTTTTTTCTTTTCAATCCATTCAAACAATTGCCGAACCTATTCGATATATTAGTTGCAGGAGAAAGGTTAAAAGACATATGCACAATGCCCCATATTATTTTGGCATACATACAAGAAATAAAAAGGTGTTGAATCTTTTTAACTTTGACACAGAAACAACATTTTTTTACAAATAGTCCAAGTCCTTTTATCCTTCGTGAGTACAACATTTTTGTACAGGAACTGCATGAAGATCTTGATCTTCGATGGCACTTCAATTTTTCAGATATATCTTTGATGGAAACAAGTATTTTCGTGCATATAATCATGGTACAATGTTTTAAACGAGATAACACTGATAACCCACAAGTGTAGGGGGTCGTTTTGTAGTCTTTTCGATAAGTAAGAGTGTCGAACCCAACAAGGAGCTAAAGCAGGATAAGTATTCTCTGTCAACGACTGATACAACTCTACGCACACTGAAAGTTTGCTCTATCTAGGAAATAAAACTAGAGGAACAATATGGGTATGAAAGGATAGTTTGCAAGATAATAATGAACAAGAAAGTAAAAGTTAGTTGCTGCAGCAATAAAGTAACATAAAGTGACATAATGTAACAGAACCATGAGTGTGGAAAAGTGGTGGAAAGTGTGATGGAATTGTCCATGATTAATTAGTGAAGATACTTGGTTCATTGTCTTCGATGCAGTTTTCTATGTGGGAAATGCTAAATATACATCTTCTCAGCTACTTGTGATTACATATACTATATGATTAAACCTCTAGCAAACATCCATAACTACCAGAGGTACATTAAGGTCACCCGAAGGCACTACCCAACCATAGCCTTAAGTTATGGTCCTCTTTATCCCATACATTTAAAAGTCCGGTTCGAGTTCTCAGGTTTCTGTCACTCCGGCAGCCCTTCCCCTTCCTCATACACGTAGTACAAACCCTATGATGATGATCCATGCGTGCATAAATATAATGGGTACCAAAGGACTGTACCATATCAACATACAACTCGAATGAACCAAAGATATTCAATAATTCAACCATAGGACAAAAAGATCTATACAAACATAGAATAAATCATCTAGAAACAATTGTAACATCAAAACACCGTGCTTACATAGGGGATTATAGAGGTTTGTGGGAGAGTGGACCATTGTAGATACATGGAGATGACGGTGTAGATGAAGAAGGGGGCAGCGCGGGGCGCTGGGCGACGCCGGCGGCCGGCGGTGCCGCAGGGACTCCTCCTGCGCCGCCGGCTATGAAGGGGTTGCGCCGCCCCTTAGCCCCCTTCCTTCATGGATTCTCGTTGCTGTAGGGAGCCCTCCCCATGGAGATGAGGTCCAAGGGGGAGGCAAAACCGTGGCTTTGGTGGTTGCAATTCGTGACAATGGGTGGCTCCCCCGAAAACTAGGGTTTCCTCTCTTTATATAAGCTGGGACGATCATTCTTGGCCCTCTGATGGATGCCCCTTTGATCCAAGGGCTCTTGGGAACCTCTAGAATCTTCATAGGGTATTATGTCAGCCTCCATGAGTCAATGAGTCGTGACTTGACCGAATCCAACAAGTTTGGTAAGAGTTGGAGTCAATCACGTCACAAACATTTGGATTCCCGTAATCAGATATTTTGCCTTCAGTTTGACGGGTACACAGCCACATCCAAACCCCGATTTGGATGTTCTTGGGTTTTAATTAAAGCTATGGAAATTTCCAACAACTTTGTAGTTCACGAGATTTCCAGTTGACGTCGTCTTCGAGGGTAAAACTGACGATCTATGAAATCTGTAGGGTGGACAAATTTCAGGAAAGTCAGAGTCCACCTCCAACAAGGATCGTTTTGCGTTTTTGTCAATTTACAAGCAATTCTTACACATCAAAGTGTAAAACAAGGACATTGTGCACTTTTGCAACTATTAATAGGTTAGTACAAATAAATCATAAACATATTATAAAAACAAGTGTCAAATGCATAAAAGTAACATGAAACAATAAAAAAATATAGATATGTTTTGGACGTATCAAACACCAAATGTAGTTAGTCTGCAGACAAAAACATCTGGTCGATTTGTTAAAGTAATAGACATCAGCCTCTAAAGTAAATGCACCAAACGTGTCCATGTGTTCCCTGTGTTAGAGCCCGTCAACTATATTTTGACGAGGGCATATGGGAAAACGTTTGCCACAATTTTATTTTTTGTTCGGCAATATTATAAAGTGATGGGTATTGATTACATAGTGGTATGTCATCAAGCGAGGCATCCTCCTAGATTCACGCACTATTACCGTCACCTATTTGGAAGGAACCGTAGTCAAAAAGTCTTCTTTGACCCTCATTAAACATTACCAGAAAGGAGAGTTCGCCGACCGGGATGTGTCTTTGGATAAACATATTTAGAGTGTATATATTTATTATGTTATAACTCTTACCATATCCTAAAGAATCAGTATGGTGGACTAAAAAGAGGGGGGGGGGGGGGGGGGGTGAATAGGCGACAAACATTTTTATCTTTTCTTTTGAATTGAGGGATGCGATGATAAGATAGATTTTGACAATCCTATGTGACAAGAAAATAAGGTACAAATAAGCAACGGTAAACATTGCGTAAAGGTTAGATATAACCGCAATGGTGGACATGAGGATGTAATTCTCGAAGTTTTTTCCCTAGAGAAGTACGTCTTCGCCGGAGGGGTTGGTACCATAAATACTCACCAACGTCACAATAGTTACCTTGTTCTCCTTGAGCTTCACCTTTACACGGGCTACTCCACGTCTCAATTGGAGGCTCCCAACAAACTCCCAAAGATTCTTACACCAAGATGAAGTTTTGAGCACCAATTTCAGTCTAAAGACCATTCTCAGTTGAGAGTGAATCCCACTTTGTACAAGCAATTACACTTAGTACCTTATTTCGTAAATAGAATTCGAAATAAACAATATATAAAAAATGAACACGAGTTTACCCTATTGTTCCATTCTACATGCTTCGTTAGAATAGACAGGAATCTTAGAACTATGTGGTATGTCAAAATATATACAAATCGAAGGGTGTGATCGACGATAATGTCCAGCCTTCTCTTCATATATGTTCAATTTCTCGTCGTTGTCCTGATATTCTTGAGGCTTAGTCATCACCTCAACACATTGTTTAATAGAATTTCATGAGAAAAAGGACGATCAAAGTTTTTAGAATGGTTAATCTAGACTATTTTTTACCGAATGGAGTAACAAGTGTCACAAATAACAATTGCATAACTATAGAGTAAAAATTGAAATTCACTCTTTATTCTTCGTATTTTCTCGTGCAAACAAAATATGTTTAGTTAACTAGAAGAACGATAGAACACATAATTCCAGTTCCATTCTAGTACTCCGTATGTACCAAGACCAGCATGACATCATAGTCAAAACAGAAAGTGAAGACGAGAGGAAAAAGAGAGACGAAGAAATAACTACGCAATCCAATCAAACTTATCGCTACTACGATGAAGTCGTTTTCTCTCAAACTTGGCTTTGTCTTCTTCCAAACGGCCCAGAACTAGTCCACATCTACACCCTCCCATCCACAAAAAGGCCCAAACCCAAACTCCACCTGTCCCCACCTGTCATCAAACCCTAGCACCGGCATTCCCATCTCCCCAACCTGACCCCACACGTCATCCACCCATCGACCTCCCGAGGTATAAATACCCAGCTGGGCCTAAGCCCACCACGCGCCCACCTCCCAAAAGAAAAGGAGAAAAAACAAGAAGAGAGAGAGAAACGCGAAGCCCCAAATCGATGGCCGCCGCCGCCCTCCTCCGCCGCTCGCCGGCGGCGCGCGTCCTCCTGTCGCCGGCCCTCTCCTCCCGCCTCGTCGCCTCCCAGCCCCACTCCTCGTCCCCCGCCCCGCCGCCCAAGCCCGCCACCACCACCAAGACCTTCTCGATCTACCGCTGGGACCCCGACTCCCCGTCCACCAAGCCGCACCTCAAGGACTACAAGATCGACGTCTCCGACTGCGGCCCCATGGTGCTCGACGCGCTCATCAAGATCAAGAACGAGCAGGACCCCTCGCTCACCTTCCGCCGCAGCTGCCGCGAGGGCATCTGCGGCAGCTGCGCCATGAACATCGACGGCGACAACGGCCTCGCATGCCTCACCAAGATCAAGTCGGAGGCGTCCGGGGCCTCCACGATCTCGCCGCTCCCACACATGTTCGTCGTCAAGGATCTCGTCGTCGACATGACCAACTTCTACAACCAGTACAAGAGCGTCGAGCCGTGGCTCAAGCGCAAGGACGCGCCGGCGCCGGAAAAGAAGGAGATCCTCCAGACCAAGGCAGACCGGGCAAAGCTCGACGGCATGTACGAGTGCATCCTCTGCGCCTGCTGCTCCACATCATGCCCCTCCTACTGGTGGAACCCAGAGGAGTACCTTGGCCCTGCCGCGCTGCTCCATGCCAATAGGTATACCTTTGCCTCCCTCCTAGCCTTTTTGTTTTGTGAATTTTCATAATCCTTTAGTACTATATTGCCTCTGTGTGCTAGATCTGTTTGATTACTGAATAACGCTTTGTGATTGCTCGCGTCATGCTGTGCTTCTTGTTAAATGGTTGTGGGATGATCCACTGATATGTAGGCTGTTTATCACGCTTAGGTCGATTGGTTGTGGCAGCTGTGGGATTTTGTGATCTAGGTGAATTGCTTTTTGGTCTCATGTGTAAGGAATCATCTATAAAGCGGTTTAGATGATCATTGGGTGGATACTAGGAATTGTTTGTTTGGTTGCCCCGTTAGAATGCCTAGACGTTTTTATGTGATGAACCTCTGTTATTTGGTAGCTCACCTGCAAAGCATAGTAGTTTAGATGATCATTGGCTGGATACTAGGAAATGTTCATTTGGTTGCAGAATGCCTAGACATTTGGGGGCATCGGTGACTGTTGGAATACTTTTTTGTCTCGTTTTGCTGATTGATATGGAAGTTGATGCCAGCGTTGCAAGTAATCATGTTTTGGTTGTTTTGGTAATCCGCTTCTCGATTGCACCGCGACTAATAGCTTGGTTAATTTGTTACTTCGTCTGATTTCTGGTGACTTTGCAAGCCTTAGTTTGGCGTTTGTTTCCCTTAGCAGTCTGATAAACATGACGAGGCCTTTATTTCAAATTCGTTTATAGTAGTGATGGCCACTCTTTCAGTATAGAGCATGCTAGTTCTCCCTTCACCACCAAATTATGGTTGACGATCTACCAACTTAAGATGCTAAAGTTTGTGGTGCCTTTCCTCAAATGATAATTTTCTAATATGTTTATTGCTTTTTGCTGTAAGCTTTAGGATGTTGCTAAGACCATGACACGTTCACCCGTTCACCCTTTTTAGGCTTCCGCTCTGGGGGACGCTAATCAAACCAAAACCCAACATGTTCATGCACGTCCAAGCTCGAGGATACCATGGGACACTAATGAAACCGAAACCCAACATGTCCATGCACGTCCAAGCTCGAGGATACGCTGGCATGATATCAGAGAAGAGAAACTTGCGGGATCACAAACGTAGAATTCTCGCAGCAAAACATGAGCTGAGAGGAAGACTTTACAAGTCTGTCTGTAGGGACCCTGATCTACCATCAGATATGCGGGATAAGTTTCGCGATAAGTTGTCCAGGCTGCCAAGAAATAGTAACATGACACGTCTAAGGAACCGCTGTATTTTCACGGGCCGCTCTCGTGGTGTCTACAAGAAATTCCGCATGTCCCGTATCGTGTTCCGCACCTTGGCAAATAAGGGTGAAGTGATGGGTGTTAAGAAGGCGTCTTGGTAGATGTTAACAGGACGGTAGAATAAAGAACTAGCTCTGCAGTAGTCCAGTAAAATAAGGTTGCCTCCGTGCAGTCTTTCAGTGTTTGATCCCTGAAACTATCTGTCAAGTTTTTTTTTGCCAGCAGCCTTTGTGTTTTTCTTTGCTTATCTACCTGAACCAGTGTAATGTACTGTTTTGCATGCTATTCAGCATTTATGAAGCGAAAGATTTGATTGTTCAAGGATTCTATGAGCTGGTTGTTTAATCCAGTCTTATTTGACCGATTTGATGTGGGTACTGAGATTTATACCTGACTCTGATTGAATGTATGTTTATTAAACTGGTTTGTTCCTAGGATAATCAGTATAGGCGCTGGCTGATGTATAGTAGTTTTGTGTTATGCTATACTGCTAGTGATATTAGTTGGACAATTTGAATGAGTTAAGTTGACATCATCTTAACTTCAAATCTTACAATGTGTCCTGGCACATTTACATTATTATTTCGAATAAACAATATACTGACAAGAAACTAGGAACATGAATTATAGTAGATGTCTTAGGTTTTTTACTTCTACATGTTTCTCATTTCTCATATCTGCAATGGAGTTCTTTTAAGTGTGTTCAGACCTTTGGTTTGTGCCAACAACTGTAGTGTCTGATACATCATATAATAACATGCTTTGTGATAACGTGTCTGGCATGTGCCTTAAACGCGTCCTTCCAGGTGGATCCAGGACAGCCGTGACCAGTACACAAAGGAGCGCCTTGACTCCATCAACGACGAGTTCAAGCTGTACCGCTGCCACACCATCAAGAACTGCACACATGCCTGTCCCAAGGGGCTGAACCCGGCGAAGCAGATCGACACGATAAAGAAGCTGCAGCTTGGGGCCTGAGTTAAGAGCAGAGCAGGTCTCCTCCGAAGTTGTAATCAGGCTGCCATTCGTTTTGTTTTACCTCTGTGGTGTCTACCCTGACAAATAATCTCTGGAAACGCAGGATATTCCTCGCCTGACGATTCCGTGTAGGGAGTGAATAATTGCTACCGAAGTTTTATTTTTATTTTGTGCTGTATCTAGTTTGGTTGTTCGTCATTTATCGCATTATGGTTCATGCATGGAGTAATTCATGAAACTCTGAATTGTTTATCTATGTTTGGATGTTACGTATAATATATGCGTCCTCATACTTGCAAAGTTGCAATGTTACCGAGTTTGCCTTGTCTACCTTATTGAGATCTCCAATAGTAACGTGTCGTGCTCCCCTTCCAACTTAAACTTGTTAACTGAAACGCACAAAGCCTTTGGACCAATGCAAAATACCGTAAATATCTAACGAAGTTCCCATCTAGTAACTGATACACAATATTGTCATTTCATACCATGGGACATTCTAGAGCATCCTTTTTTTCCACCCGTAGGTTTTGTACGAGATATCTATCCGATCGCATCAAAGTTTCCATGTAAATCGTGTGGTGCCCACCTTGCTGCTCCCAGCCAATGGCATCGCAAGTTGCAAGCCGCGAGATAAGCTTTCAAATGTCGATCGCACACTCGCCGCACAAGATAAGCTAGCCACATCGTTCGTCCTAGAAACGAAGGTGTGACATAGCATTACACGCTCGCGCACCTCACAGCACTCCTCCATCTACTCAAGCCTGTCGCATTTGCCAGTGTCTCTTGAGGAGGAAGGAAGGTAGACAGCAACCAGGGAGCTAGGCGTACGTCAATGGCGACCATAGCCACCATGGCCATGCTCAAGCCCGCCAAGATCCAGGTGAGGTCGTCCACGCCTTCGTCGGCGTCACCGAGCGGTATCTCGCTGCGCAGCCTGCAGAAGGGCGCCGCCAAGAAGGGAGCCCTGACAGTGTCGCCCGCGGCCGCGGCCATGGCCGGCGCCTTCTTCTCCTCGCTGGCGTCGTCGGACGCGGCGATGGCGGCTCAGAGGATCGCCGACGTGGCGGCGGCTACACCGGCCGACGACAACCGGGGCCTGCTGCTGCTCTTCGTGGTGTCGCCGGCCATCGGGTGGGTGCTCTTCAACATCCTCCAGCCGGCGCTCAACCAGCTGAACAAGATGCAGTCCGAGAAGGCGCTCGTCGCCGGGCTCGGCATCGGCGCCGCCGCGGCCGCCGGCCTGGCCGCCGCGCCGGATCCGGCCAACGCCGCCGTGCAGGAGCTCGCCGCGCTGGCAGCGGCGTCGCCGACCGACGACAACCGGGGCCTGCTGCTGCTCTTCGTGGTGGCGCCTGCCATCGGCTGGGTGCTCTTCAACATCCTGCAGCCGGCGCTCAACCAGTTCAACAAGATGAGGTCCAACTGAGCCAGCCAGCGCACGTACGTGTCGTCGTTGTAGTGTGCGTTCGTCTATTAAGAGTGGTGATAGTAGCGTGGAACGTGGTGTAAGTACCCGCTTGCAAAGTCCCTAATCTTGTTCCTTCAATTGGTCAAATGCAGTACAGCTCCTGTTTTCTTTCTGTTAAGTTCAGTTCTGGTTTTCGTATACCAAAGTAGAAAGCTGGGATGAGGTCGTGGTTAAACTCCGATTTACAAAATACGGAGCTTTACGGTGAACCAGTGACCAATATAGTCACAGCACGTCAAGTTCAGTGACCATATTGAGCGTATTGTTGAGGACAGGTACCGTATTATGTTTTGACCTAAAGTTCAGGTACCGCGAGTGTATTTAACTCTTACCAAAATCTAAACTATAAATTAGTCCTAAGGGGAAGGATGGACATTTTTCATACAAGAGTGGTGCAACATCACCGAAATTGCAAGCATGTAAATTAGAACTCGGGTGGGTGGGAACGAATCCCTCCCCACCACTAGACTATGTTTTAGTCCACTAATTAGCAAAATCTTAATCTATCGACTGAGAATATCCATTGCTTGATCAATCTGTTATTATGATTTGATCACCTCCTCTCTCACCTGTGCCCCTTGAACTTAACGGGGGTGGTTGAGCACCCTGCACTCCGCGGTGGCCCATGGGTGGGTATTGAGCGAGGCAATTGGACAATGGAGAAGAATAGATGTGGGGGAGCATCGAGTCAGGAAGCCTTCATAACATTGATTAAAGCGACGATAGAGGAAGAGGAAGTGGGACGTGGTAGGATTGACATGTGTAGGGTGTAAAAATGACTCAGGAGTGAAACCATGAGAATCGGTGCATCTTTGATTCAAAGGATTCCACCACAAATCACATGTTTCCACCGCTATGTTTATTTGTATCCTAAATGGTCAAATTTTCATCGAAGATTAACATCCTATATTAATGTTTCCTTTTAAATTCCAGTTCTCAAATTTCCTACGAGCATCTTCTAAATCAAGGAAGCCATATAATTTTATTTTATTTAGAAAAAAGATACCCCGACATCTGCATCAATTGATACACCAATCCATCTTTATTGCACACTTCAAGTCTTTTAGTTTAAAAAAAAATATGTGAAACATGATCAACCAATAAATGGGATAACATGACAACATACATGCACGAGATATCCTATTACTGTACCTAGAGTTGAGGGAAGTGCATTATCTATGATCTAGGAGGAATGCTCAATGAAAACAATATGTGTGGATGCCCTACAATGTTGACTGAGAGTTATGTGTAAGGGAACAAACACTTGTCAAAAGCTCATCGAGATTATTTTCAGCTTGGCCACATCAACAAGACCGTATTTCCTTTTCTTTTTTTCTAATCTTATTTGAAAATATGATTTTTTTTCTATAAAGCTAATGGAGTTATTTTCTACTTCCCGTCTTGGCTACATCATTTCTTCTCTGTAGTTTTCATGAGTAGACATATTGAGAAACATCACCATCAATAGCATTGTCATTCCAAAAAAAATATCTGAATTTGGTGATTTTAATAACCCGATGAAACTTAATACACCTTGTATCTTCAAAGGAAGGAAGTTAGGGGATGAGAATAGAAGTTGGTATGTCATTTTGTCGCGAACACGATGTGACGTGACATGAGACCAATTGTTTTGTTGGAATAATATTCTCGCTCGTGCATGCAATTTGTGGCCCTAGATTACCAAAGATGTCATAATGTTCCGTCATTGCCTTCATATTATTTAATGTTGTCCAATCTTTACATAACAACATCCGAGGTGGGGTCAACCGATGAAGAAGAGGGAAAACAATATAACTAGACCGAGAAAAACCATATCACCAATAGAAAAAGACAAATCTTATGCCCTTACCTAGGAAGGCGGGGCAAAATTTCTAATAAAGCAATTGTCCTGGATAAGTTTCCAAAATAAATGAGCAAATGACAAGGTGATTATAACTATTGTTGACGAATTTAGACTCCCATATGATTGATGAAGGTAAGCCGAGGAGTGGGATGAGAACTCAATGGTTAGTTGACCTGGGCATGAATATTGACATGTGTGTTAATCATGTAAAACATTATGAGTATTATTCTGTCTGTTGCCCTCGAGCACCCATATATAGTAATATTTTGGACAATAGTATGGCATATTTAAGGCCTCTTTGATTCTAAAGAATCATATGGATTTTGGAGGATTTCAATCTTTACGAATTAGATTTCAATCCCTGAGGAATAATTTGCACTATATTCAGAGGAAACTTAATATCCACTCAAACCTCTAGGTAAAAATCAATTTAATTTTACCGTGACAAATTCGAACAAATTTTGGTGCATGTAAAACAATATTGGATTGAAATGAACATGACACTGCATTCATGTGTTCTTTGAATCCTTCGAATCGAAACAAATTAGACCCTTAGAGACAGCCCAACTGCCCAAGGACGAAATGCTGTTAATTGATGCTTACGCATGGACAACTCATGTTCCCTGCTGTAGTCACTCATGTTGATTTTTTTTCCCCACACCTTCTGCCTAATGTGACAAAACAAATCCACATCTCAATACATGCTCCCTCCTAGCATCGGAGATGCGGATCAAGGAAAGGGTAACCCCAAGCTACTGTGAGGAAACCTAGTACTAGCTTGCCCACTCTTACATTTACAAAGAAAAATATTTTCACGTAGACACACACACGCTGGTGGTATGAGCTCGCGGTGATGCGTGAAATCTATCACACGGAGTTCTCACTTTTTTGTAGTGGATTTTTTTTATGTAAATCTATAGGCAAAATTGATCGGTGCAACTGACCATTGTAAATCTCGTGAAATTCATTTTGACACCCAGATGCATATGCGTCTTCACAAACTCGTTTCACGGATACATCTTCACATTATGTGTGTTCACAAACTCGTTTCACGGAAAATCAATATTTTTTGTGTCATGTGTAGAAAAGACACAAAAATTATCGTAAAATTTCATATATATTTTTGACATTTCAAAATGCGTTAAAAATGCATATACCCGAGAGTCAAAATACCGCGCCCCCGTAAATCTCAGTCAGCTCTGGACTGCTCTCTTCAGCAAAGAGCAGTACTATGCTAGCTGCACGCTCCGAGCTACCGCTCCTGCATCGAACTCGCAGGACACAGCCCACTGAGCAGAGCAGTCCCGTAACGAAATCGTGGCTTTTGAGGGGATCGATCGCCGTGACTACGGTAGAAAAACTGGCCCTCTGCTGTGCTGTGGTAAGTTAGTTGCGCGCCGTTTCGACTCTCGCATCGCATCGCACGAGTGTCAGCCCCGCCCCAGTGTCTCCCCACTCACTCCTCGAAAACTGTCAGTCCGGTTTGACGCACCCGTGAGGCCGTCACCCAGACGTTGGTCAGACAGACCTTCACCTTTCATTCTTTCTTTTCCCGGGGCTGAAATGGTAAAGTTACCATGTAGTGTGGCCAAGCTTTTTTTGTTGATGTATGCCGCTTGTCAGCTTGTGTATGTATAGCCTGTACATGGATGGGTGCATCGTGCCGTATCACACAGGATTTTTTTTACAAAAATAAAAACTTCTCAAACAGGATGTTGATTGCTTGGAGATGGTGAAACTTCTAAAGAACGAAGCAACATGCCGTTATGTATATTCTTTGTTAAATTGTTGATCGAGGAGATCAAAGAGTTAATGAAAGTCCGTCAAACATGTATTACTCATGTCACTAAGGGCCAAAATATTATTAGTCATTTTATGGCCGATTATGTCAGGCTAAATGGTTACACCAATGTCTGGTTAGCATCAGACCCGGAGGACCTAGTGGAGAGATGTCGCAATGATTGTAGTTTGGATGTTTGAGTAATACAAGTTCTTTGTTTGCAAAAAAAAAGAGTAATACAAGTTCTTTCGGAAAAAATAGGCCTACCACGCTCAAACCAGCATTTGTGTCCCAAGTAGACCAGGCCATGCGTCGACGCGTGTTACCGGAGTATCCATATAGCTCATAGTATACTAGTTTAGTACATGACTACGATCTTAAAAGGTGGCATAAAATATATTACATGATATTTTTCTTCTAAAATGCTGGTTCAAGCAAACAAAATATGATTAACAGACATATCGTAATAAATAAATATATTAAAATCAACTTATTTGGCCACCACAAATTCATAAATTGTTTAAAGTATTTTCCAAAGTGTCAATACCAACAAAATTTATTCTGTAAAAGTATTTTTGCCAACTATTTTTTAACGCATGTTTTTTTAATAACATCTATGTTTTCCTCTCGTTTTCTGAATAGATTCTACAGACTCCTTTGAACGTGACTTAATTCTATGTTAGGAGAAGCATCAACAATATGCTGAGTAGTGCATTGGGTTATACGAGACTCCACAAGCCCAACTCAAAGCTCCCTCCTCTTCGACATTGACTCGAGTTATTCAAGAGTTTACAACCCCCGCCCCCCTCAAAACTCTCTCTTCCTTAACATTGGTCAAGTTGTTTCAGACTCCTTTGATGCAATTATGGGCTATTGATCGACTCTCTCGAAGCTTTAGGCACCTTCGCTTGAGTTTGATTCGAGTGATGGTGAATAAGTTGCATGCCCATGGAGGCCATCTTTAAGACATAGGTTATTGATAAATGACTATGGAGTCTGAGGAAGCCGTAGTTGGCAGGATCAAAGATGAGATTCAGTTATGGAGTTTAACTAGGTAGTCTGCGGAGAGAAGAGAGGAGTAGGCTAGCCATGTAGGGGGGGGGGGGGGGGCAGTTTCTTACTGTAATGAACGATGTAAGACTCTCTATACCTTAATGACATGACATGCAATCTTTGCATGTTCTTGAAAAAAAACACAAGAATTAATTATATATGTTCTTTGGTTGCACCGTACGTAGTGAAAAACACATGATTTTTTCTGAAAGATTCGGTGCATGTTATATTTTTCCTTGAAACAAAGTAATTTTTTACATGAGGTTGAGGCTAAGAGAAAGTTTCCTATTAAACTAAATGCATAGTAGCACATAGGAAAAATCTAATGTCTTTCAGTCATGTAAACCAAACAAACCCTATACAAAATCCCTGTGGAGTAGGATGTGTAGGGATACAGGCATGCTACACTAGCGCAAAACTAAAATTCTCACCGCATAAATCATGATTGCTATAGTTGGAGAGCACTGGATTACCACTAGACCTGCATGTGCGGAACTCGGTGAAGCCCGTTAGGGCAGTGTGATCTTACTACCTTCACATCGCCGTGTCCCACGAACAACTCCTTTCGTGCAGTTCGTCCTACAATGTGTCTAGACGTACGGGAAGGAAGCATCACACGCTGGATTGCTAGGTCCGCACGTTCGGTTAGGGTGTGGGAGAGGTGGCAATGCGATGAAGGGTGGTGCAAATTGAGCAGCCCTAAAACACACACCCCCTTCTCCTTCATAGACCCCCCTAATAAACTCTGTGCCAAGTCCAATTCAGGTCCTAATATGAGTTGTGCTTATAACCCCTTAAGTATGTGACCCTATAGGTTCACACATGTTTAGACCCCCTATAAATAGTTGGTAGTAGCCAAGAGCAAGACGTGACAACTCCTAAACACACATAAAAATCATATCAAACGAATCATCACAATGTTATGTACATGTCATTTCCTTTTCCTCACGATATTCGTTCGAGTTCCAAGTTGGCCACTCTTTTTCGGTCATGTGATTCATATTGCCTTACTAGGTATAACTTTAAGTATCATGTCCATACATTTTTGGATCCGATCACTCAAGACCCCCAAGAGATATCTATCTTTCAAGTAGAGAGGGGTTTCACATTACTACCTATATGAAAGATGGGCGATTTCTCGCTCCCTCCGTGCTCGCGTTACTGTAGTAGCTACAGTCTTGAACAGTACCCGGCGGCATTTTTGTAAAAAGGCCCTTGCACTTTCCAGAAATTACGAATCGGTCCTTCTATATATAAAAGACCAACCCGTACCTTCCATCCATTTTCCCCTCATTTCCCCCGACTGGCTAGGGTTAGCCGCCGCCGGCGATCCCCTTTCTCCTCCCTCGCTCGATCCCCTTTCTCTCACTTCGCCGCCGCTCTCCCCACCCTCGTCGCTCCAGGCCGTCATGGCGGGCTTCTACCGCTCCACGGACCTGCAACACGCCGGAGATCCATGGGGCCTCATGGGTCGACGTCGAGGAGGAGAGCCGGAGCCCCATCTGCTCGCACCTCCAAGGTCGCCGCTATGGACAGGGCCTGGGATCGACGAGATCCGCCGCCTCCTAGGACCGAGCCCGGCAACCGCCATGGACATGGCCTGAGATCGACAAGATCCGCCACCTCCTAGGTCAGTCCTTTTAGCTCTCTCCTTACCCCATGCATTCTTCTTTCCACCGCCGCTCTGCTCACGCAGTTTTGGTTCCGAGCAGAGGACATCAGACTATGGCGTCGGTGGCGGGATGGACGTGCGCGACCGCAGCCAGCGGGCCGCCGTCGTAAGGCCGGAACCGCGTCTGCTGCACCAGTGCCAAGCGGAGGGGAGGTTGTTTCTCTCGCAGGTGCCCAGCATCCCCTTTCTCTTAATCTCTCTTTTCACTCTGTTTTTTAATCCCTTGAAAATGTGTTATTTTTGTGTGAAGATACTTTCATCTATGCCTATAATGTGTTCGAAATTCAACTATGCTTTAGAAGAAGATTACTCTATGTAACTGTTATGCTCCTATGTGTATTCGTTTCATGCATTGTTATTTTATTTATATTCCTCAACCAAATAACTCAATTCTGTTTGCTCTATTGCTGTAGGTGTAGGTGAAGTTTAAAATTGGTGTTCGCCATTCTGCTGTACATGATTATCGATCATGAAGCAAAGATAGTATTTGTTCTCTTAATTTGTGTTAATTTTTAATTAGCTTGCAAGTCATGAATAGATAATAAAATTGATGTGGTTCATGGTTTTTGTTTCAGGTAATCATGTAGATGATGGTGTGATGAAATCAAAAGTGGCAGCCATATGGTGATGGAGGCATGTCGTATTTTTTACAAGCTCAACGGTGCTAATTTCTTGCTTGGTGCTGTTTAGATTCGTTGGGTTACTTTGTGTAGTATTTGCACTTGCCCAGAAACATTTTAACCTTTTTACCCATCCACTCATGCACGTATGATTTACAGGCTACACTAGCAATCACCCAATGGATGGAGACGGTGGACGATGGGAACAAAAGATGGATTGATGGCACTCTTTCTCCATGGCATGCGTTGTGTTTTGCTGCAGCTATTTATCATCAGGAGTAAGCTTTATGCACTGCGGTATGGTTTTGATCCCTACCATGTCCTGGTTACTTCCAGAGTTCTAAACTGTTGTTACACTGTCATTGCATAATATTCTTTCCATTAGTTTAAAGCTCCTGTGTTAGCCCAATGAATGTTGGTAGTTTTTTTTTTCTTCTTTACTTATTCAGTGATATGCTGCTACTATTAGTGATAAGTTACTTCTTTTGTTTCTACCCACTATTATGTTACCTCTCTAAGCCGTTTCCTGCATACTACCAATATTTACATTATATTACAGTAGGTTGCTACTGCAGTAACTGTTCCTCGAGACACTACTATTGGTCGTGAAACCCAGGGGAGCTAGGTTCGTTTAGAGAAAATTAATGCGAACACAATATTTCATATATACAATGCCCTCCTCGATACTCCTATGATCTTCTACATTTGATCGCCAACTTGTGCGGCGATGTCAAATATCTTCACAATTTATTTGTGCAGAGAGCTTTGCTCTAGGTTTTGCCTCCTTTGACTAACATGAATTAATTGTTGCTCTAGCTTTCTATGTTGAAAGTATCGAGGCATATGCTTTTTTCTCTATTGTTGTGCTATGTGAGTTAATCCCTTGGACAATCTATTATTTTAGGGAGAGCTCCCTTGGGCATGCAGCGGCAAGGAATTATGTTCGGATTCCTAATGAAGCATGTGAATTTTCCTTGACGCTGCAATCCTCGAAGAAATCATGCGAAGAAAGTGAGTTATTTGGTCTTCAGTTAACCTCTCATGTGATTTATGTTTTCCTGAAGATTGTTTACTGGAAGCTGAGTATATCCATGTTAGATTTTATAGGAGCATGCATGTGCATTTTCTTGCTAGGGCTGCAACTACTTATATTCATGTAGTTCAGCTCATTTATTTTGTAGTCAGTTGCAATTCTACATGTGTAGTGACGGCTGTTCCTTTTCATCATTATTTTCTGTATGCTGAGTTATCTATGTCGAGAACAAATAGATCTGCGGAAAAATCAAGAGGAGAGAGAACTCATGGGTTTGAAAGATCTCATTTACCTCCATGTTCATCTATTTTGCAATCATGCGAAGACAGTGAGTTATTTGGTCTTCAGTTAACCTCTCATGTGATTTATGTTTTCCTGAAGATTGTTTACTGGAAGCTGAGTATATCCATGTTAGATTTTATAGAAGCATGCATGTGCATTTTCTTGATAGGGCTGCAACTACTTATATTCATGTAGTTCAGCTCATTTATTTTGTAGTCAGTTGCAATTCTACATGTGTAGTGACGGCTGTTCCTTTTCATCATTATTTTCTGTATGCTGAGTTATCTATGTCGAGAACAAATAGATCTGCGGAAAAAATCAAGAGGAGAGAGAACTCATGGGTTTGAAAGATCTCATTTACCTCTGTGTTCATCTATTTTGCATCTTATAGCTTGAAGCTATTATGCAGTTTCATTTCAGGGTGAGATAACAATATGCAATGATTCTCTCAATTATTTGTACATATATAATGTAATGGATATAGAACAAGGTGCTTGTGGAATTGATTTTTGGTTTAGCTTTGAATCATTTTCCAGGAGGATTTTATTTCATTCTGCACCTAAAAAATAAGAATTTTAATACAAACTATGTCCCGCATACGGATCTGCGCTGTAACTAATTAGGATTATTTTTCAACTCCTATAGATACTCTAGGCATTTTCTGTTTGACTTTGCCTTTATCAGTGCATTTTTCTATGATTTTTCCAGTTAGGCATAGCCTTACTAATTTGGGTTTCACCGTCATGCTGCACCTCTGTTTTGGTGTTTTTTTTACTGGTTAGGCACATACATATTTTTATTGCTGCTTTCAAGGGTAATCCGGTTGTTTGTTATTTCTAAATTTTGACATTGCAAGACCATTAGATGATCGAATCCATGGATTTTAATCTTATGACTGAACCCTTTCAGGATAATCATGCGTCCTTTAGTTCTTGGGGCGGATTTATTTAGATCCAGTATAAAATATTCTTTGAGTTGTGACGAACATCTGCGATTCATGTCAAAGATGAAAGACGTGGATACTAAAGATCTGTTGTATATAATATGAGGTAAACATGATTTAGACGAACCACTCGAGCTATTTTTCCTTGAATGCCATAATACCGCAATCTTAGATTTCCGTCCTTCTTCAAATTTTGCCACCCCTTTTAATGAAATGATATATTTTTTGCAAGGCAAAGAATTAGCCGAGTATGGTTTCTCTGTCAACTGGTAGGTGAAATTTTAACGTTAGATTACCCAAAACTTTCTTTGCAGTGTGTTGTGTCCTGCATATCTGGATAGATGCTCTTCAGATTGTTCTAGGTATCTAAATATTTTGTTGGCTTTCTGATTGTTTGTCCTTCCAGTGCATAAGCACTAGGCGGCTCATCATTCAGATGCTAATTGTTTCTATTTGTTCTAGCAGGAGGCCCATCTCCAAAGTAGTAACCAATGTAATGCAACATGTATTTTGTTTTGGAATAAATTTAAACTTCCCTATGTACTTTCTATTTCGAATGCATGTACAGCTAAGTGGAAAATATTCTTTCTGTCCAAGAATTTTAGTTCTCGAGCTTATAAAAACCTTCCTCGCTGCAACTCTTTCTATCCAATCCCATGAGTCTTTCTGCTTTCACTGTCACCACACACGACAACGATGGAGACATAACACACATAGTTGGAAACTATCCACCGCTAATAAAAACATTCAAATTAGACGCGGTGTGACGCCGCGCGAAATTCCACTAGTCATGCTTCATGACAAATTCAAAAGCTACGTTCATAACTATATAGTTACGGTGTATCGTTTCATAACCCCTTATATAGGTCGATTCACATCTCGATTACATGTGACAATCTCAGGTCCGAGGACAAATCATCCACATTGTGTAGGGAGAGAACCAAGAGCATTATTGGTATGTTTCAAGTTGGGACAGTCCAACCTCATGTTCATAGCATGTGTACATATTATTGGTTTGAAATCTCCATGTCTATGACTTGTGAGACATGGGCATCAATCAATCAGTATACATGGTACTCCAATATTCACGGGTGTCCTTACATGAAATCCAACTAAGGACAACTTTAGGATAACCGCACAAGTATATAGTTTCACAAACAAGTCATATGCATGCCAATCAATAAAAAAAATTCAACGAACGTTCAATAAATCACGGATATAATAGAAAACATTCGTCTCCATGATATCCTCTAGGGTATATTTCTAACAGAATGCTCCAAAATTTATATGATGTTCTTCTGAATCGAAAAGGACCTTAGTAATGAGGGATGTTTGTTGTTGCAATATTTGGTCCATTACTCCGTGGTGGACACAGAGTGAGTGGTGGTGTGTAGTAAATGTTGGACCAACCAACTCATTGGTCTTCTCTCTGGGGCTTATTGTCACACTTTCATCTTTTTTTCTCCTCTTATTTTACCTATTGGCTATGACCAATCCTCATGTTTAGCGATTTTCCACATATTTATTATATAGGACTAGACGACACCCCTTCCCCATCCCCACCCTCGGCCCGACTAGAATCAACTATTGCCGCAACTGTTTATCTCTCCTCCCTTCCTCTCTCGCTCGCCTCTCCCCCCCTCACCTTCTCTCTCTGCTGCAATTGCAAGTGGCATGATAAGAAGCGAGGTGACATGTTTTCTTTCTTAATTATAAAGATTTGAGTTGGCGGTCTTATGTTCACTTCTTTTTTTTAGCTTGTGAGGTTGGAATCATGGGAACCTACAACATGGCAACAAAGTAAATACTCCCTCCAATCTTAAAAGAGTGACGTGAAAAATGAGCTAGCTCCATATAAATTTGTGTACAGCTCACGACAGTTAAATGAGACCAGAGGGAGTAAATTACTAATGTATACCCTGAGGGAACTATGTTATACATTGTCTTACTAGGAGCAAATGTTGCTGTCGGCATCGTCTTGTGTATTTGATCGAGTGTACAATAAGATAATTCCGAGAAGTTTAGATGTGAGATTAAGATGTTGTACCAGTATTAAAGTAGCAACGGCGACGATGTGAACGCCCACATCATCACAAAACCCTCGTGAAGCCGTTAAACCCCACCACCATTCCTGATCCCGTAGGACCCCAAGCAAAAGTCGACACCGCAATCTAGCCAGCCAGTGGCGCGTCGCCATGTCAGTGGAACCTCGCCACGTCACCGCAGGATCAGGGGAAAAGCGCGCCACCCTGCTCGCGTTCGCGGGAAGATCCCCTCGCTTTCCCTCCAAATACTCCGCATCCCCCGTGCCAATGTCCCAAAGCTTTCTCGCCCAACTTTGCGCGGACCACCCTGAGGTAGTGAGGTATTTCGGCGGCGATGGCGAACGGCGGCGGCGGAGGCCGGCGGCGCAAGGGGTCGCGCCGGGCCAAGGTGAAGAAGAAGACCAAGTACCTCAGCCTCAGCCGCCACCTCGCCCAGGCGGTGGAGGTTGTCAACGGTTCCGAATCTCTGTCGGTGGAGGAATCTCCGCCACCCTCGGCGCTGGCCTCGCCGTCGGCGGTGCAGACGCTTGAGGAGGACGGATGCGGGCATGAGCAGCAGCAGCAGCTCGACCCGTTCGCGCTGCATCCCGAGGCGCCGTCCACGCTGTTCGCGGCGGCGCCGTCGCTCAGCGACATCCTCGGCACCTCCTCCTCCTCTTTCTCCGGCGGCGGCGGCGGAGGGGAGTCGTCGTCGTGCGCCCCATCTCCGGACGCCTCCGGCGGGACTGGCCGATTTGGGGGCGAGGAGGAGGACCTTGCGCGGCGCGCGCTCCGGGGGAGGGAGCGGTGGGTGTACTGCAGGAGCAGCTCCTCCTCACCGAGCGCGGCGACCACGTCGTCCACTTGCTCGTCCGCCGCGAGCGCGGGCGCGCGTTCGCCGCTCCTGAAGCTGGACTACGACGAGATCCTGGCCGCCTGGGCGGGCCGCGGGTCCCTCTACATCGGCGCCGCCGCGGAACTGCCGGCACCCAAGCTGGAGCCCGACTCGGTAAGCCCTAGATCCCCTTTGTGTTCCTCGGACTCGGAGGTACGACACGCGCTCGTGAATCGTGACACGCGTCTGTGCAGGTGTTGGTGGAGGTGGAGCCGTGGCGGCAGGCGGCGGCGTGGATTGCGCCGGATAAATGCCGTCAGGCGGCCGGCGGCGTGGATACGATGGGGAGGGCGGAGAAGGTGAGGCGGTACAAGGAGAAGCGGCATGCCAGGCTCTTCTCGAAGCGGATCCGGTACGAGGTTCGCCGGATCAATGCCGTCAGGCGGCCGCGCTTGAAGGTACTCCAGTGATTCGCCTCGCTGCACTCGTCCCTTATTGTGTCTGCCGTGATCTAGCAATCTGTGTATACATCAGTAATGATCTGAACTCCAAAATGGGCATTGGGAGTCTGGGATAGAGTAGGATTTGATTCTACACCTCAAGGAATTTGTTCGAAAATTAGTGATTAAACAGATTAAACTTCTGGGCCCAGGAGCAATTGAATGAACTGATCATACAGAACTGAAGTTCTACACAGGACTATGTAAAGATAGCCTCAAATTTATGGTCCCCTGCTGACATTATTATGTTTTGACGACTGCAAAGAATACACACACTTGCAAACATCACTTGACAGAAATGAATACTGCTCCCTGGATATCTTTTACAGCTCGTTTAGCAACCATCGTCTCATTTCATTTAGCACAAATGATATAATGCCATCATTTCATTTTCTTTGGCAAGTGATATGACAGGGTTAGAGATAGGAATTGACATAACATACAATAGGCATTTGCTGGAATTACAAATGAAATTTCGGGCAAACAGGGGAGGCAATGCACGTTCTGTTTCTTGCTTGCGCATTCAATACTTTATGCAGACTAGTAATGCTGCACGTGAACCAGTCAGTTACTCCATTTTGTTACTCGATCCAATTCTGACAGACTGTGTGCATCTTGCTTCACTGAACTGCAGGGCCGTTTCGTCAAGGAGAGCGAAGCTGTTGCCATGGCCACCTAAAGCGAGCTCCAGCCTTTATCATCGTCCTTGCTCCATTCAGTTGGAAGAGTGGGTAACATATGCATCCTTGTGTGCCATTCCATTCCATCTGTAGAATGTAAATGATCAGGTTATTAGTCTCTAGGCTGCCATACACAAATCCAATTTGTTGTACCAATCTGCCATTTCTTGGCCAAGCTGCGAGCTTGAGTCGCAAATGCAGTGTGGATCGTGTTGCTTGGCGGCTTTGTAGGATGAAAATAATAGAACATGATTTGGTCATAAAATTTCCAGTGTGGTGCTGCGTTTAATTTTCAGTTTGAGGCCAAGGTGGTTCGGTGAATGTTCGGACCTCCAGATTTTTTTTTTGATAAAGGGATTTTATTACTTAAAAGGTTTAAGTATTACACCCGGCCTCTGCATAGCAAAGATGCACACAGCCACAGTTCACCAACACACTAGTCTGAAAGCGAAATAAAAGGCGAATTACATATCAAAATGAGAAATTGTAGATCCGCCTAAGAAGCTGGTAGGTCTATCCGGAGTCTATGTTGCCACCCATGCCGGGAAAATAACTCCCTGGCCGCAGCCTCCAGTCTCGACGCCACCTCCAGGAATAAGTCTCGGTGCTCCACACGCTGCAGGGAAGACCATGCTCGTAGTGTCACCGTGCACCGGTAAATAACCTGCATAAGAGAAGCATTTTTATCATTAAAAACCTTGTCATTTCTACATAGCCATAGCGACCAAATAACAGCAATCGCTCCCACCCTACTGAATAGTTTGAACCTAGGATCCACTCCATTTAACCAGTTGCCAAAAATGTTAGCAACAGAACTAGGGGGATGTAAGGTAGAACCAATCTGGATGGCTGACCATATAGACCTAGCGAACTCGCACTGGAAGAATAAGTGCGTAATGGTCTCGTCGTGTTGACAGAAGACACACTTTTTACTTCCGTGCCAATTGCGTTTGGCAAGGTTATCTTTGGTGAGAATTACTCCTCGACGTAAATACCACGCAAACACTTTAGTTTTTAGTGGTATCCTCATCTTCCAAAGTTTGTTATTATTAGCTATCGACTGGAATTTCAGGTAGAATGAGCGCTCTATACATAGAATCAACCGAGAATTTGCCGTTCTTCGTAAGATTCCATTGAAACTTATCTGGACCTTCCGACAATTGGATTGAATCCAATCGGGTGAGCAAAGCATTCCAAGATGCTTGTCGTGTTCCAAGTAAACTTCTTCTGAACGAAACATTTGGTGGGGAAGTATCCACACCTTCGCGATCGTGTCGCTTTTGTTTCGAACAATAGAATATAGAGCCGGATATTGTTCTTTGAGGGTAGATTGGCCAAGCCATATATCCTCCCAGAAACGAATTTCCGATCCATCCCTAATTGAGAAAGAACCATGTGGGAAAAAGAACTTCTTTGTAGCCATGAGGCCTGCCCAGAAGTGTGAATCGCCAGGTTTCCAAAGAACCTGGGAAACAGCTTGATCTCCGACATATTTTCTCCTAAGGAGGGTTTGCCAAACTCCATCTTCAGAAAGAAGTTTAAATAGCCATTTACCTAGTAGCGCTCTGTTCTTGACCTCAAGGTCATGAACTCCGAGCCCTCCTTGGTCTTTAGGGCAGCAAACCACACTCCATTTAGTCAGTCGATATTTTTTCTTCTCACAATCCCCTTGCCAAAAGAATCTAGATCGGAAATAATCCAATCGTTTTAAGACCCCTTTTGGCAGTTGGAAGAATGAAATCATATACAGTACCATGTTCGTAAGTACCGAGTTTATGAGAACCAATCTTCCACCCAGGGATAGGAGTTTGCCTTTCCAGCTATTTAAACGTATTGAAGTCTTTCCTCCACCCTTTTCCATTCAGCATTTGTAAGTCTCCGATAATGAATCGGGATACCCAAATAGTTGATAGGAAATTGTCCTTGCTCACAGCCAAAAAGCTCGGCATACAAGGCGGCGTTCTCTTGGGCCTCGCCAAAGCAAAACAATTCACTTTTATGGAAGTTTATCTTAAGACCCGAAAGTTGCTCGAAAGCTGACAAAATCAACTTAAGGTTACGGGCTTTTTCGATATCGTGTTCCATAAAAAGAATTGTATCGTCGGCATATTGAAGAATCGATAGTCCGCCGTCTACAAGGTGTGGAATCACTCCTTCAATTTGACCCTCAATTTTAGCGCGTTCGATCAGGATTGCTAGCATATCCGCCACTATGTTAAATAGTATTGGCGATAGCGGGTCACCCTGTCGGAGTCCTTTCTTCGTTTGGAAGTATCTGCCAGTGTCATCATTGACCTTAATGGCTACACTTCCTCCGGAAACAAAGCTATTAATTAACGCGCGCCATTGAGAGGAAAAGCCTTTCATCCTTAGAGTTTGCTGGATGAAAGACCACTTCACTTTATCATAGGCTTTCTCGAAATCAATTTTCAGATAACCCCGTTCAGCTTTTTCCTATGTAGTTCGTGGACTGTTTCATGTAGGACCGCGACTCCATCAAGGATGTTGCGACCTTGCATAAAAGCCGTCTGAGACGGGCGAACCACATGATCTGCCACAGTGTTCAGTCGAATCGTTGCCGCTTTGGTGAAAATTTTAAAACTAACGTTAAGGAGGCATATGGGTCTAAACTGCTGGATCCTTTCTGCCTCGTTAACCTTAGGTAATAAAATTATCTCACCAAAATTGAGACGAAACAACTCTAGTTGTCCATTGTGCAGACAAGCGAACAACTGAAGCAGATCGGCCTTGATAACATCCCAAAAGTTCTGGTAGAACTCCGCAGGAAATCCATCGGGACCAGGTGCTGAATTATGTTTCATTTGGAAAACTGCTTTTCTCACTTCCTCCTCTGAATAGGGTTTAGTAAGTAGGCTATTTTCCTCCTCTGAAACCTGGGGTATATCCTCTGTTCGGGACTCATCCAAGGTGAAATTCCCCTCCTCAGGATCACCAAACAGGCCTTTATAGTAATTTGTAATATACGACTTTAGTTGATCCTGGCCCTCAATCGTTCCTTCATCCTGTACCAGAGAATGAATACGCTTTTTCCTGTGTCTGCCATTGGCAATACTGTGGAAATAGCGAGTATTCGAGTCCCCTTCTAGAATGAATTGAGCTTTAGAACGTTGATACCATTTTAACTCTCCTCGCGCAGTAGATTCGCTATCTGTGCGTTTGATTGGCTCTTTAGCTCAATTTCTTGCGCGGATAGTAACCGAATTTCTGCTAATGCTTCTAGAGCATCGATTATCGAGGAAAGTCGTACTTTTTCTTTTTTAAGTAGACCAGTAGTATGACGAGCCCAACCAACGAGGTGAGTACGTAAAGCACGTATCTTATTGTTCCACCGCTGGATGGGCGTATCACCCGCTACCGGTAGATCCCAGATTCTTTTAACCATGTCATGGAAGCCCTCGCGGTGTAACCAACCAAGTTCAAACTTGAACCGTGGTTTACAGAGCGGTCTAGGCACTCCAGTGGTCAATAGAATGGGAGCATGATCCGACAATCCCTCAATACGTTCTAGAGCCCGTACCGACACCAATGGGAATCTAGCTTCCCAATCGGAATCCATCAGCACACGGTCTAGTTTCTCGTAAGTGGGTTCAGGTAGGGAATTAGCCCAGGTGAACTGTCTTCCCACCATCGTGATCTCTCTTAAATTCAAGCTGTCAATGACTGCATTGAATAAAAGAGGCCAACGGTTGTCGAACCGACCCTTACTTTTCTCGAACGGAAACCGTAGCAGGTTGAAATCCCCACCAATGATAATAGGGTGTGGGTTATCTTTTGCGAGGTTCACCAATTCAACGAGAAAAGAAGTCTTAGACGCTTCCTGAGCCGGCCCATACACGGCGACAAGACTCCAAATGAAATTATCAGATTTATTACGGATGTGCATTTTGATATGAAAATTGCCTTCCGTAACCTCCAATACTTCCATGGTATCAGTCCTGACGCCTAGTAAAATGCCACCGGAGCGTCCATGAGGAGGTCGCGAGTACCACTCAAACTCTATACCGCCCGATAGTCGGTTCAAAAGAGATTGTGGAAATTCACGTCTTCCCGTCTCAGAAATCGCTAAGAAATCCAAATTATGATCCCGAATACAATCAGCGAAGTTCAAGTGTTTAGCCAAGTCACCAAGACCTCTGCTATTTTTGAACATGCCATTCATCGGGAAACTGTGGGGGATTTGGATAACTTGGTCCGTTTCCGGGACTTGTTGGCTGTAGATTTAGATTTCCGAGCGGATGCTTTGAGCTCATATAATGAACTCAAGCCGTCGTCATCCAAACCTCCATCCAACACTTCACCAATTAGATGAGAAATAAGCTGACCATCTGATGTGGCAATCGCTTCTTCCTCATCGTCATAGGTGGCAGACAACCCAGTCGAGACTTTAGGAATAACCGTAAGACGGTCAAATTCCATATGTCTCAAGACCTTAGTTGAAACATTAACTTGCGAATGACTATTTCCAAGATTAAAACCTACACTACTCAGTTTTGAATGAATGGATTGCGGTGAAAAAGAAAGAAAAGATTTCGATTCCATACCAGAAAAGTCCAAGTTACGCGTCGCCTTGCGGCGCATGGCCTTCGTCATGGAATCCTCATCCGTGACGGAAGCACCATCCACATCCACCCCGAACCTGTCACTGCGGCGAGCCGGAGGGGTGGATGGCATGACGGTGCCTCCGCCCACACGCGTCGCCGTCGGAGTGGTAATGGCTTGGGCCGGCCTGGACGAAGAAGCAGCCTTCCCAGCCATCACCGCAGCGTCGAGCGGAGTCGCGTGAGGCGAGTGAGCCTGTGGCGGAGAAGAGGCCTCACTCGTCAACGCAGCGACGTAGGTCAGTCCATCCAAGGGGGCAGCGGCGAAGTAGAAGCCCCCTGGAGACCGACCCAACGCAGCCCTCCTGGAGCACCATCCCCTCGGGGGAGTGAGCCAGACGCTGGACATGGTCGACACCATCTGCAGCAGGGTCGAAGTCCGGCGCCGTCAGCCCACCTGGCACGAGCGGCCTGAACAGCTCGACAGGAGGAGGCGAGGTCGAAGTAGCAGCCTCCTCCCGGCCCAGCCCACCAATAGCCGGCGCTCCTGCACTCCCGTCGTCCTGCGCGTCGAGGCCCAGGCCGACAAGCCCAGCAGCCGAAGGTGGGCTGCAGTCGGCCTGCCTTGGGCCGGACCAAGCTGCAGCAGCAGCTCCCAGGTCGACGAAAGCCCTCCAGCGGAAGCAGCCCAGGAGCAGCGACTCCCTCCCCGGCAGTGGAGGACGGCGACGAAGACTCCGGGGAAGGGCGCAGTAAACCCGGCGAAGAAAGACGGATCAGCTCCACTATCTCCCGACCTCTGGGAGTACTCGGGTTAGCATTATACGGAGTGATAGCCATCACAGAAGCAACATGAGCACCGGGTGCAACTGACGTGTTAGCATTCAGAGTCTCGGACGATGTGCTACCATCAACGTCCATGTTGTTGGAGAGGGAACCGTTGGTGTTGCCCTGTCCCAAAGAACCCTCGAAGTCATGCTCCCTGGCCTCCTCATCATCGGCGTCGTCACCCTTACGGCGCCAAAAGAAGGGTACAAAGTTGGGATCCGGAACAAAATCCGCCTTCTCCCGGCTGAAATAAAACCCGTACTCCTTGAGTCTCACCACACACGAAGCCCCAACATATGGACCATCATCTGCTGAGCGCTTTTCCAGCACCTTCGAATCCAACATGCCCACTAGAATGCGAACAATACCACGGCTCCGGTAGGTGACCAGATCCACGTCAAGCGTCGTCCCAATGAGCGTTCCCACCGCCCAGAAACCAAGAAAGTGTCTCAGTGCGTAAGGAACGCCCTGAACATGAACCCAGACCTTCTCAAGCACTCTAAGTGGGACTGCATCATCACTGGACTTCCAAACAGAGATAGTGGCCTGAGAATTAAAGGACGGAATATTCAGCTGAATCCCGTCTACCCTGTGGAGATCCTCAGCCGACGGAAACCCAAGGAGGAAAGCATTATCGCCATGGGGCAATGCCTCCCACGTCCACTGTGCCTTGTAACACACCTTGGATATCAGGAGCTGAATAGCAGTGGCGGGCACCGGGTCACCCACAATCGAAATCAGAGCAGTGGGCGAGCTCGACGGAATCAGATGGGGCTTGTAGACACTGTCAGGAAACTGCACGAACATCGTCTCCGGAACGCCCGAGCCCGAGGTGAAGCAGGTGGGCTTGGGTAGCCGCAGCGTCGGACACCTCATGGTGGGATGCGCTGCATTATCACAAACTAGACAATAGTGTATTATCGGACAAGCCTTAGTGATATGAGAATCTGCCCCGCACTTGAAACACTTGTTGCCTTTTTTTGCTTTGCCCTTACCCCCTGTCGAAGTCTCGGGCTGCTGCAACGATGTGAATCCGGCGAGCCATCAGCTGCTGCCAAGCCAGGGACCGGAACAGTGTTGTTGGCACTCGCACCCGGGATGGCGGGAGGCACCACCGCTAGCTGTCCCTGGTAACCACCGATCTGAGGAGCAACCGACGGCTGGGCGAACTGCTGCTGCAACAGGGGCTGCTGAAACGGAGCCTGTGGCACCGTCTGCGGCCTCATCATAGGTTGCGTCCCCGGCAATGGCTGCTGATACTGATTGCCTTGCTGACCCGCCTTGTTCTTTTTTCTCTTAGGGCGAGGAGCACCCTGCCCCGCCGCCGCCGGAGGCTGCTGACCCGGCTGCTGATACACCGGGTAACCCGGGTTCATGTACGACGGGGTGAAAGTCGGAGGCTGGAACGACGACGGCATGTACGCCGGCGGCCCGTACTGCATAGAAGGACGCTGCAAGGGCATCAGCGGCGTAGACGCCACGCCCGGTCCCGCCGACGTCCCCCCGAGGAAGAAACTGGCGGGGAGGGTCTGGCCCAGGCCGGCGCTCGCGATGGGCGCGGTCGGCGGGGGTTGAGGTCGCTGCTGCCCGGCAGCCGGTTGATGATGACGAGGCTGCTGCACAGCCACCGGTTGCAGCGGGCGCGGCGCCCCCGCCCTTGGTCCTTGCCCCTGATGCGGCCTCGGCGGCGGAGCCCCTGACATCGTCCGCGGCGAGGCGGAGGCCGCGACTTCCGCGAAAGAGCGACTCCCACCGGCCAGAGGAGCAGGCGACGTCGGGCTGGGGCTCACGGGACAAGCACCGGGGGGTGGCTCGAGGCGGCGAGGGGACGACGCGGACGGGCGTGAGGGCGACGGAGCGATGGCAGACGATTGCGGCGGCGCGGGCGTAGACGAAGAACGAGCCGGGGGCGGAGGGGAAGCGTGATTCCAGAAGGTGCCGATTCGACGGCGCAGATGCGCCCAGGGATCAGGACGGCTAGGATCAGCTGCGCGGGTGGGCCCCAGCTGCATGCAAATTTGAACCTGGACGCCCGCTTCCTGATGTGGCAATGGCGGATCACGCCGCGTGATCTCCGCCACCACAGCCGCCGGCGCCGCCGTCTTCGCCGGGCTCGGAGAAGACCTCGCCTGCAGAGCCCGGTCAAGGAGAACACCAAGGACCGGCGACGGCGAGACTCGCTTCGGAGGTAGAGGACCGCGCCATGCGCCCATCCTCGGCGGCGGCCGCGAGAACCGCACCCTTGCTGGCGGAGACGGCGGACTCCGGCATCGCGACGCCATCTTCTCCACCGTCCGCGAGACCCTGCACACCGACACAAGCTTAGATTGCTCACCTTGCGTCGCCGAAGCCCCCGACTCCCACGTACGGCTCGCCGGCGTCGGGAATCCAGCGCCCTCCCAGAATGATTGGACGTGCTCCACGTCGGAACGGATAGGACTCGAAGGTTCCGGGAGGACTGCGCGTGGTTCCGCTGATTCCTCCAAAGAGGCCATGGCCACATGGACGGCGACGTGGTCGTCGTCAAGCCCGGATGGGGCGGCCGTCAGCCCGTCGAGGCAGGACTAGCGAGAACCCGAGCAGCCCGGCGGTGCGAGCGTCTTCCGTCGCCGTCCCCCGGTCGTCGCCTTAGTAGGAGGCTCGTGGGCGGCCCAGAATCGACCGGCGATGGGCGCCGCCGGCGCACCGCCAGGTCGCCCAGATCGCCAGACCTCATCCCTCGCGGCTGGTCTCCAGAACGCCACTCTCGGACCTCCAGATGATTAGCTGCAATTAGTCAAAGCAGGTGATGTCTATCTTTACATGAACTTGTGATTACCTTTCAGAAATTCGGGGTCTGCAAGGTAATACGGGTGAGATCATACGCTGAATACATCGAGACTTTTCTGCTCATGGGTGAGAAGATTTGGTTCGTTGTGCCGTTCTGTGCTTCTGTTTATGTCAGCCACCGGCAGCACCGCAGCAGCTGTTTGGCCGCGTCCGAGGAATAACATAGAGAGATTTGACACCCGCTGTCCTTTCTTACTTACCAGTTGCTGTCCTGTATGTTCACGATCTATCTGAAGATTGGGACTAATGTGGCTGATCATGTAACATCTTTTGTTTACCTCTCCGGAGAGTAATAAGACTCTCCGGAGAATAAGAGTTTTTTATGGGGAAATCCACTTTGGCTCATAGGTGCATCTACACTCACTACCCAAAAACAAATTTTAAAATGTCAAAACATTTCAAACAAAAATTTCGGGTGTACATATAAACATTCTACGTTCGTACAAAAAAAATCGGGATGAAAAGACATTTAGTGTGGCCGGTGTAAAAAAGACAAATCCCCGGTGTTCAAAAATGCCTTTGCACGTAACATTTTTTTCTCTTTTTTATACCGGTTACACAAAATGTTTTTTTGATGCGAAACTTTTTTGTACGGATAGACATTTTTCATATGAACACCCAAATTTTTGTTTAATTTTTTTTAACATTTTGAAATGTGTTAAAAATACATTTTACACAACGGGTTCATCTACACCCGTGAGCCAAAACATCATGTCTACTGATGAGAAAAGCAAGCGGTATAGTTCCATTATAATTTTCCGAAGTAGATAATTCCTTGTATCTTTATAAAAAGGATGGGCCAATTTCTTTGACCCATTTGGAAAAAAAAATCAGCTGGGTTCTGCGCAGGCGCGCAGCTGATGGCAAACCCTATATATCACCTTTAGCGAGTCCTGGGTGCCACTAAAAAAGGCTTCCCTTTGCAAAGGAAAAAATCGGACGTTGCCAACGCGCCACGTGTAGGCATACGCGAGAGGGAGCGAAAAGAAACTCGAACACGGCAGGTGGCTGGTCCCCTTACATGCGCGTCGCGCGACCGTGGCGTGACGAAGCCGCCGAGCGTCCCGCGCGTTGTACGCCCGTGCGCGTACGAAGACCCGCGCGGTTGGCTGGTACAAGCCCCCGCGAATGATCAGGTAGCAACTAGCTTGGTACAATCCCCCGCGAACGATCAGGTAGCTACTAGCTTTTGCTGCTCCTAGTACAAGAAAAAATCAGTACGCAAGACAAAAGGGAAAAAATGGATGAACTATGTACAGAACAGTGTACAACTACATACAACAGCAGTACAAACTACGACTATAAAAAATAATGTACATCTATGTTGTTACTAGATGTACACGCTGCTACTGCTGGATGTACAACCATGTTACAACTAAATGTACATTCACGTTGCTACCGGATGTACATAATGCTACTGGATGTACACGATACTACTGGATGTACAAACACGATGCTTCTGAATGTACACACATGTTGCTACTGAATGTACAAATATTGTACAACTAGACAGACACAGATTGTACATACACAAGTTGTACAACTAAACAGACCATATTGTACAACTAGTGGGATGTACAGACACAGGTTGTACAACTATACATACACATGTTGTACAACTACGCAGACACAGTTTGTACAGACACAGATTGTACAACTAGACAGACACAAGTTGTACAAACACGGGTTGTACAACTATACAGACACAGGTTGTACAACTACACAGACACAGTTTGTACAGACACAGGTTGTACAACTACACAGACAGGTTGTACAACTATACATAACCGGAAATAAATTAAAAAAAATCGTCGAAACCTATCAACATGGGATCTAGTTTTGAAGATCTTGACGCGAGGAGCTCAAAAATAAAAATGGTTCGTAATTTGGATAAACGGTTCTCAAGATATTTCGTTTTGAAGTTTCGATTTTGAAAAATAAAAGGGAAAAAGCTGCCCTCCCACCTCCCGTGTCTCTTTCTCTCTCCTGCTCCCCACTTTCAATATTGTTGTGACACTTGACAAATATGCATGCAACTATTGGTACCGCACGAAGGAGAATGTGGCACTT
This sequence comes from Poa pratensis, assembly GCA_947311845.1. Taxonomy (NCBI): domain Eukaryota; kingdom Viridiplantae; phylum Streptophyta; class Magnoliopsida; order Poales; family Poaceae; genus Poa; species Poa pratensis. The sequence continues at coordinate 14,086,505 of CAMZMU010000068.1, forward strand.
GTCAACACGAAATGGTCCGCTGGGTTCCCTTTGCAAAGGAAACCCTTTTTCTAGTGATTTCGGCGAGTGGGACTCGCCTGTTAGGGATCCCCGCTTGGGCCGGTCCATTAGTACTTTTGAAAATTGAAAAGTAAGAAAATGAAGGAAATAAATTGAAGCTGCGGAGGTTCGAACCCAGCACTTCACGTACGAGGACAACGCGCTTTGCCACAGGGCTAGGCTCGTGTTTATGTACATAGGTCATTATTCCTCAATTTATTTTTTTCCCGTTTTGGGTTTTGGTTTTTCCGTTTCTTTTTATGTTTTTTTGTTGTTTTCCATTTTATTCTTTCATTTCTTTCTTTTTGATTATTTAGTTTTAGTTTTTTTGAAAAATTGTAACCATTTTCAAATTTGAAACATTTTTAAAATTTGGAACTATTTTCAAAATTGGAACCATTTTCAAAATCAGAACCATTTATAAAAATTGGAACCATTTTCAAAATCGGAACCATTTTAAAAATCAGAACAATTTTCGAAATCAGAACAATTTTCAAAATCGGAACCATTTTCAAAGTTAGAACTATTTTCAAATTTGGAACCATTTTCTTTTTATGTTTTACTATTAATATAATTTTATTTTCCTTTATTTGGAAAATATTTATTTTCATAAATTTAAAATTTGAACCATTTTCGTTTTTGTTTTTTTATTTCATGAAAATGGTTCTTTTTAAAAAAAATGGTTTCTTTTTTAGAAAATGTTCCGCTTTATTGAAAATGGTTCTGATTTTTAAAAAATTGTTCCACTTTATTGAAAATGGTTCCGTTTAAAAAAATGGTTCAAATAGTTTCCATTTTGAAAATGGTTCTTCTTTAAATGGTTTTGATTTAAAAAATGTTTCTGATTTTTCAAAATGTTTCTTTTTTGGAATTGTTTCTGATTTTTTGAATTTGGTTCCAATTTTGAAATGTTCCTATTTACAAAATTGTTCTGCTTTTTAAAAATGGTTCTGATTTTTTGAAAAATGGTTCCACTTTTTTGAAAATGGTTCTGATTTTTAAATTGTTTCGATTTTAGAAAATGGTTCTTTCTTTAAATGGTTTCGATTTAAAATAATGGTTCCAACTTTAAAAATGGTTCTTTTTTACAACAGTTCCAATTTAAAAAATTGTTTCGCTTTTTTGAAAATGGTTCCGATTTTTGAAAAATGGTTCCACTTTTTTGAAAATGATTCCTCTTTAATAAATGGTTCTGGTTTTTGAAAATGGTTCTTTTTTAAATGGTTTCGATTTTTGTATCGCCGGTATTTTTGGTTCAATGTAATTTTTGGTTCACATATATTTTTGGTTCAATATTAGTTTTGGTTCACTGGTATTTTTGATTCACAAAAGTTTTATTTCCTTTTCGGCTCACTATTATTTTTGGTTCACCGTCTTTTGGTTTACGATTATTTTTGTTTCACAGTTATTTTTTGTTTAATGTTATTTTTGGTTCTCTGGCATTTTTGGTTCACCGTAATTCTCGGTTCACCCCAATTTTAGTTCCTTTTTCGGTTCACCGGCATTTTGGGTTCCCTATTATTTTCGGTTCACCGGCATGTTTTGTTTAATATTATTTTTGGTTCTCTAGCATTTTTGGTTCACCGTAATTTCCGGTTAACCCCAATTTATTTCCTTTTCGGTTCACCAGTATTTTTGGTTCCCTGATATTTTCGGTTCATCGTCATTTTTGGTTCACTATTATTTTTGGTTCACCAGCATTTTTAGTTTAATACTCTCTCTGTTCCTTATTATAAGGTGTATAGTTTTTGGTGAAAAGTCAAACTTGACTAACTATGACCCAGATTTTAGAAAATATCATTAGCAATTACAATATCAAATCAATATCATTAGATTCATCATGAAATATATTTTTATATTTTATTTTCTTAATATTTCAAATGTTGATAGTTTTTTGTAAAATCCTGGTCAAAGATGGTCAAGTTTGACTTTTCAGTAAAAACTATACACCTTATAAGAAGGAATGGAGGGAGTATTATTTTTGGTTCTCCGGCATTTTTGGTTCACCGGAATTTTCGGTTCACCCAAATTTTAGTGTTTTTTTGGCTCACTATTATTTACGGTTCACCGTCATTTTAGGTTCTCTATTATTTTGGTTCACCGACATTTAATATTATTTTTGGTTCTCCGTCATTTTTGATTCACCGTAATTTTCGGTTCACCCCAATTTTAGTTCCTTTTTGTTGAACCGGCATTTTTGGTTCCCTATTATTCTTGGCTCACCGATCTTTTCAGTTTACTATTTTTTTTTGGTTCACTATTATTTTTTGAAATGGTTCCAATTTTTAAAAATGTTCCTTTTTTTGGAAATGGTTCTTTTTAAAAATGGTTCTGATTTTTGGAAAATGGTTCTTTTTTGAAAAATGTTCATTTTCTAAAATGGTTTTGAATTTAAAAAATATTCACTTTTGATAAATGGTTAATTTACAAAAAATCTGATCCAGTTTCAAAAAATATATTTTTTCAAAAATCTAAACCTTTAAAAATTAAACGTTATACAAGTCTGTATAATTTTAAATGTAAAGATTTTATATCATCAAAATATAAAAATAAAGGAAAACAAAAAAGAAAAATCATGCGAGCGGAATACTACAAGTACCCTATGTCCGCTAAACACGTAGTCAAACAGGTCGTGGTGGTTAGGTCCTTCAGCTCCCAACTGCTTGGTGCGGGTTCGAAGCCCAGCTTCACAACATTAGTTTTCGCCCGTTGTTTAAATGCTAAATGGGCTTCCTTCTTAAATGGTTAAATCTTTACATTTAAACCCTATGTCCGCTAAACACGTAGTCAAACAGGTCGTAGTGGTTAGGTCCTTCAGCTCCCAACTGATTGGTGCGGGTTCGAAGCCCAGCTTCACAACATTATTTTTCGCCCGTTGTTTAAATGCTAAATGGGCTTCCTTCTTAAATGGTTAAATGGGCTTCCGTCGTGGACGTTCCTGCGGGCGAGTCGTACCTTCGCCTCGCAAACAGCGATAGGTAGGGGATCCCAGCTGATGGCTACCTGCTGGTTGCATACGTGCAGCTTCCATGCAAGAAATTTGTCTTAAATTCTGAAAAAACCATCTCACATATTTCATCTAAAATCCTCTCATAAATAGAAATCATAAAATTCACTTTGTGATCTAAACTTCAGTTTAGATTTAAGTCACATGTAACTAACTGAACAAAACTGTAAATTGCATAAGAAATGTTCAGACTTCAGAATAATTCCCCAAATGTTGAGATTTCACCTAAGAAAACACATGACATGCAAGTTACAGATGCTTATGTTCTCTCTTCGTTTTTTGCTTGTCTGCTGAACCTCTCTTGATGTTGTTGGTAAAGTGAACCAAACACAATTATATTTTGCTTGTCTGCTGAACCTCTCCTGCTTGTCTGATGAACCTCTCGTTTGCTTGTCTGTTGAACCTCTCCTGCATACTCCATGATCTAAAGCAAACAAAACGCAAGAGAATTTAAAAGACGTTTCAAAATCAGATCCAACGGACCACACACTAGGATCGTCTGAACAAACGAACGAGCCAAAGTAAGCAAGAAACAAGCCACAACCCAACAACAAAAGTCCAACACACACACCCTACTAATCTGTCTGTCGTGTTACTGGCCAATGAAAATCATTTGCCGAACATTTGATTCTTTAAAATGCAAGGACGCAGTACATGCAAACTTTTGATCAGGCCATACTCGCAAACTTTAGTTAAAAATTTAGAACAATTCTAATTAAACCTTTTCACTTTATTTGGTAAAATGAAACAATTCTACAGATTTCATCTCCACATATCTGGAAAGATAGCATAGAATAATTTTGAGAAGATAAGCTCAAATTATGATGAGCGTAATGCTACATGCTAAAAGCAATAGCATTTGTAAGTAGCTCCAGTTGAGGAGAGCATGTACTACTGAATTTACAAACCTTATTATTTTGCACAAATTTGCACTGTGTATAATTTGACTGAATAATGTGTTGATTCTTATCCGAACATTTGCAGGGAAACTATGGAGAAATTTGCACAGTTTGGACACCGTCAGCAGGAAGAGTTGCTGTCCACTTCAGTGCTCATTCTACACCACACCCTGAACCCTCATGACTCACTGCCCTCTGGTGCCAGATTCAGTCGCAAAACTCTGAATTCTGTTAGGTGAACTGCTACAGTTGGCACCAGTGTAGATTTTCTTTGTCAAGATTTAACGTAAACCGAGCAGAATAATATGAATATATTTATGTGCGGCAAGAGATTAGAAACTTGAGCTGCACCGCGCTAATTGGCTATGGTTTATTAAGTTCAACTGAGAAGATGCGTTCGTACCGAGAGATTCAGTTCCATAGCATTACAGAATTCCTGGACAACATGCTTCAGTAGCCATCTCAATACCACTATGCTTGGAATCACACTCAATCAAAGGCGAGCAATTGATTGAAAATTCATACCAAGCAAGATGTCCAACCATCACTTTGTAATGTCGTAAAGATGAAAACAAGGTACAAAAAACGGAAGAGTTGTATTGTACAATGAGGCGCTCCCCCAAACTTATGCACTCGAAGCAACACCATAAAGGCTGACTATACGGAAGAAGAACTAGAGAACTGGAAGCTAAAAACCAGACACCAAGTACAACAGTGCTTCACATAGATAGAATATTTGATGAAGTCCTTACAAAACCATAATAAAATAAATTGCAGCAAGCTGAAACCTGCTTTTATTCGACACTGATGGAAGCATACCTAGACAACTAAGTGGAAACATGCATATAGGTACAAAATTAACTTGAGTGCGTATGATCAAGAGCAATCGTACTAAATTGTCATGACAATATCCTTGGCTGCTTTCATTGTAACCGGCAGGAGACTAGCAATCAGCTCCTTGAGGACAGACGGACAACTTATTTTGAGATGCTCGTAGCCATTACTTGCCTTCATCGCCTCCAGATTGGAAGGAGACGCCAGGAACTGTAAACAAGCCTCCTTGAGTCCATTGAAGCCATGCTGCTCAGCTAAAACCAAACTGTTCGCCACCATGTTGGCATCAATGTGGCTGCATAAATTGTGTTCGCATATCAGTTTCAGCCTCTCGAAGTTGTACCTGTCCGCTGCCACAAGCAGATGGCCAGCCATCACCACATCTTGACTAGCCATCTCAGGCAGCGTGTCGGTGTATATGAAATGGAGCAAACACTTGAACACATCAGCTTCCATGTCAAGGATCTCGATGGATTGCCGGCACTCTCCTTCATGGCGCCATAGAGCTCCACCTTGAACACGGACGACCTAACAGCGAGCACGAACCTATGAGCCAAGAACTTCCGCCCGCCGACATGAAAGGTCACGTCTGCTCCGACCATGCTCTCTAGGAGGTTGCCGAAATGTATATGCAAGTCACTTGGAGGAACCACAACAAACTGATCACCCATTATTTCTTCACTATGGATATCCTTCTCAACAATGACATCATACCGAACGGTCAAACAATCACCGACTATTATGCCCATGATGTCTCCAAAGCCATATGACGGATGTTGTAGCCAACAAATAAACCATCGATGTTGTCATGCAAAAGGATGTATGGGGACACCGGTAGCCCATAGATGCCAATAACGCTAGCTCTGGTGTTCACCTTTACATCCTTAGCCTCGGCAGAATCAAGAACCAGCACGAACGATACGAAACCGGCATATCCCGCGGAGTAACCGTTTGGGAAATACCTGAGAACAAAGTTGTGACCTCCAACGCTAAAAGGAGGAAAATCCATGTACTCGCAGTTGTTGAATAGATCCTTGGCTCTCGAGTATCCATGCACCTTCACCACGTATGACCTCTCCTCAGATTCGGCTACCATGGCAGCAGAAAGCTTCGATTCGTTCGCCATTCTTGAGTCGGAAGTGGGCTGGGTAGCTAGCTGGTGGTACTAGGATGATGGAGCGTTGGTGAGGAGAGAAATCTTCTTGCAATTTCGCCATATATATAGGCAAGAAATCCACAGGTACGTGGTGTGGCCGCGACCACATTGTACAGGCGGCGCAGCATTTTTTAAGACCTGTTCCCTTGTGGTAAACAAGAGCGCTACGATCAGCAAGAAGCCAAAAAAAAAAAAACTCTACATCAACCCCATCTTTATCTAGAGGCTTATTGCAGTTCTTTTAAATGTAGCTAGCTACCACCTGGTGCACCACGAGTGCCTTTTGCCACCGATGTCAGCGTGTTGAGTTCCGGTTGATCGACGAGTGCGCTCGGTTACAGATTGATCGATCCAAATCAAGTCTGGCTAGCTTTGCATTGCAAACCTTTGTGGTGTAGCAAACAAACTCTGAAGATGATTTTTGCGCGCGTACTGGTTTCACAAAACAAACCCTCCCTCCTCTCGTCCGGTACTGGTTTCGCAAAACAGAAACTCTGAATTCTGAAAGCTGTACTGCTACTTCTTGCACCGTGTAAAATGACTTGTCAGGATTTGAAACATAACTAGTGCAGAATAATATGAATATATATTTATATATGAGGCCACAGGCTAGAAACTTGAACTATAGCCGACATGGCCTCTTAAGATCAACCGAAAATTTGTGCTCATACCCAGATCTGCCCAAAGGGTACCAGACTACCAGATTTCGCAGTTTGACATTCCGATTACCGAGAAGGGTTTACCTTGATTTGGATCTTCCAGTGGAGTTTGGTGGTGGTCACAGACGTTTTGGGATCACGAGGATTCATATGGAAGAAGATGCTGGCAAGCTGCTTCACTCTGAATCCGGGTGTGGCTCTCAGGTTTTCTTTGTTGTTCCTACCGAAGTACCTGTTTTATGTATTCTCATGCTATTCTGCTATGTGTTACATGAATAACATGATATGGCTCTGGAATCATGGAAAGTTGATATTCACCACAGTGCAACAGCATACTTTCTAAATCAATGGATTCATAAATGCTGTAGATGGTGAGTCATTGATTTACTTAAGAAGTTAAGAGACAAAATTTCTGAAACATGTGGCTATAACTCAACATATCAAGTTGTACATGGGATTGGGTCTCTTATACATTTGATGCTAGATGGGGCATATGCTGAGGCTCTGGTTATCTATTGTGCAGAGGCTGGGGATATCTCCTTTTCGAAAAAAAATGGGGCATATAATAAGATGAAGTTGTACATACCTATATATATACGTGGTCCCTGGTGTACATTTTTTTTGTCAAACAGAATGTTATTACCATTCTCATGTCCAACTGAAATTCAAATCTGACAAGAGCAGCTTACTGCACTTAATCCCAGATCACTATGTATTCTCATTGCAAACCTTTGTGGTGTAGCAAACAAACTCTGAAGATGATTTTTGCGCGCGTACTGGTTTCACAAAACAAACCCTCCCTCCTCTTGTCCGGTACTGGTTTCGCAAAACAGAAACTCTGAATTCTGAAAGCTGTACTGCTACTTCTTGCACCGTGTAAAATGTCTTGTCAGGATTTGAAACATAACCAGTGCAGAATAATATGATTATATATTTATATATGAGCCCACAGATTAGAAAATTGAACTATACCCGATATGGCCTCTTAAGATCAACCGAAAAATTGTGCTCATACCCAGACCTGCCCAAGGGGTAACAGATTTCGCAGTTTGACATTCCGATTGCCGAGAAGAGTTTACCTTGATTTGGATCTTCCAGTGGAGTTTGGTGGTGGTCACAAGCGATTTGAGATCACGAGGGTTCATATGGAAGAAGATACTGGCAAGCTGCTTCACTCTGAATCCGGGAGTAACTCTCAGGTTTTCTTTGTTGTTCCTACCTAAGTACCTGTTTTATGTGTTCTCATGCTATTCTGCTATATGTTACATGATATGGCTCTGGAGTCATGGAAAGTTGACATTCACCACAGTGCAACAACATACTTTCTAAATCAATGCATTCATAAATGTTGTAGATGGTGAGTCATTAATTTACTTAAGAGACAAATTTTCTGAAACATCTGGCTGTAACTCAACATATGAAGTTGTACTCCCACCGTTTAGGTGTATTGGGCCCCTAATGAATTGCACCGTGACCAAGGTGAGTTTCTGGTTCGAATCAATCTTCTCTTTTCGTAAATGCATTGGTGGCACCGGAATCTTGTGATTGTTGCTTACATGTACTGGTCCTGGTCCACCAGTTTGTTAGACTAACTAATTGATTCGGGCCTTATTCCTTGTTTGTTTTGGAACAAATAGCTTTGCATAAGATGCCTAATACAGCTAAACAGAGGGAGTAGATGGGATTGGGTCTCTTATACATTTGATGCTAGATGGGGCATATGCTGAGGCTGTGGTTATCTATTGTGTTGTAAGAATCTACTATTGACCTAACCCTAATTACTGAAAAGTAGATAAAAGTAAACGACAATATTCTTCTCTGCTTTATTGAGAGGGGTCAGCCCCTTTATATAATAGACAAGACTTGATCAACAAGCCAGTAAATCTATTCAAACACTAATAGGATATCTAAACTGACTGGACTCTTTCCTAACAAAGATACTTAATCAACAAGGACTCTCCATGTTGGTGTGGGGGCTGGCCCACACATAAAAATTCTCCCTTCTTCGAAAAATAGCTTGTCCGCAAGCTGTAGGCTGATAAGTTACAGAGCTATCTTGTTCGTAGTCATCAGCCTCATGAAGAAGAGTTGTGCACACCGGTGACCTCGAACATAAATCTCGTCGCAGTTGAAACAAAGGCCCTGACGACGACGTTCTGCCAACTCTGCTGGAGTGAGGTGCCAGACCTGCCGTGGTGGGGTTGGCTCTGGAGTGGTTGACGGTAATGCTAGTGCTGCCGGGGAAGATATTGTAGCTGCGTTGACTGCAGGAGGACCGGAGGTGCGCAAGGGCCCTGTAGACCCAAAAGGCTGTTGTGCTGATGCTGGTGGAGGGCAATGCCGCTGCTCATAGGCCTTGGCTAAGGAGAAGGCAGTGTGAACGTCAACCGGTTGCTGAAGCTCAACATCAACTTTGAGCCCCTCAGGGAGCCCAACTGTGTAAAGGTAAAGTTGCTGGGCTGCGCTCAACGGCTCGCTAGTCCTGCACAAGAGCACCATAAATCTGCTGGTATAGTTGGCAACCGTGGAGGTGAACGGGAGCCGGGCCAACTCGCCGAGGGGATTGGCGCGTACAGATGGCCCAGACTGAAGGTGACACGCCTCCTTGAAGTGCTGCCAGGAGGGGATGCCAAGATCGCGCTCAAACTGGAGGTACCAGAACTGAGCGGTGTCCACCAGGTGATATGCTGCTGTCCACACCTTGTCAGCCTCTTGTGTGCGTTGACCCAGGAAGAATTGCTCACACCGATGAAGCCAGCAGAGCGGATCAACGGAACCGTCGTAGGTCGGAAAGTCGAGCTTGTGGAAGCGTGGGACACCGGAGCTGAGCCGTGACTAGGGTGTTGGTGTTGGTAAGGGAGGGGGGTAATAGATGTGAGGTACGGCGAGGCGGCATACGTGGGCTGTGTCTGTAGTGGTTGAGGCGGTGGCTGGTAAGGGGTGGCGGGTGGCTGCTGATAGGGCGGTGGTGGCGGAGAGGCGTGGAGGGCTGGGTTGAACGAAGTGTAAGAGGGTTGGTGGTGGGGTGGTGGAGGGCCAGTTTGCTGCGGGAAGATCTGGGAGATTGGAAAGTGCGGTGACGGTGGAAGAAGACGTGGATCAGATCCCGCGCTTATGAGGGTGGGTGTGGTGCACACGAGGGCAGCATGTGCCGGCGTGGAGGAGGCCGCGAAGGAGCCGTTGGTTGCCGGCTGAACCGATGTGCGCGAGCCGGTGAAGCTGAGCTCCCATGCTTGAGGGTCGACCAGGGCAGTAGTTGGTGGAGCGCTGCTCCCGGGCGTCGAGGCGCTGGACAATTTTCTCCATGAAGGCCTGGTCGGCGGTCCGCTGCACCACCAGTTCCTTCAGCTGGGTTGCCAGATCCGTAAGCAGGAGGGTGATGTCCTCGCTGTCAGCCTTGCCCTTGAGATCGTCCCCCATCGTAGATGACTCTGATACCAAATGTAAGAATCTACTATTGACCTAACCCTAATTACTGAAAAGTAGATAAAAGTAAACGACAATATTGTTCTATGCTTTATTGAGAGGGGTTGGCCCCTTTATATAGTAGACTGACTTGATCAAAAAGCGAGTAAATCTATTCAAACTCTAATAGGATATCTAAACTGACTGGATTCTTTCCTATCAACTAGGACTCTCCACGTTGGTGTGGGGGCTGGCCCACACATAACATGTGCATAGGCCGGGGATATCTCCTTTTGAAAAATGGGCCATATAATAAGATGAAGTTGTACTTACCTATATATATACGTGGTCCCTGGTGTACACTTTTTCTGTCAAACAGAATGTGATACCAGTCTCATGTCCAACTGAAATTCAAATCTGACAAGAGCAGCTTACTGCACTTAATCCCAGAGCACTATGTTTATGTAGAGGCCTTCTCAAATCGGATACAAGAAGATGAGGTTATGGCAATCTGCAACAAGCCTCAAAATTATGGTCCCGTGCTGACATTATCATGTTTCGAGGATTGCAAAGAATACACACACTGCACCCATCACTTAACAGAAATGAGTACTGCTCCCTGAAAATCTTTTTGGTTTTTCTACTTAATTTCGGGCAAATAAGAGAAGCAATGCACGTTATGTTTAGACTTGCTTGTGCATTCAATACTTTCGTATGTAGAGTTGCAGACTAGTAATGCAGCTGCACATGAACCAGTCAGTTAGTACTCCATTTTGTTAGTTGATCCTATTCTGACAAACTGTTTGCATCTTGCTTCACTGAACTGAAGGGCTGTTTCATCGTGGAGAACGAAGGTGTTCAATAGCCACCTGAAGCGAGCTCCAGCATCTATCATAGTTCTTGCTTCATTCAGTTGGAAGAGTGGGAAACACATGCATCCTTGTTTGTCAATCCACTCCATCTGTAGAATGTAAATGATCAGGTTAATAGGCTCCTTGTGTGTCAATCCATTTCCTGGCCAAGCTGCGAGCTTGAGCTGCAGGTCCGGTGTGGATCATGTTGTTTGACAGCTTTGTAGGAGAGTCTCGCCGGAAAGGCTTTGTGCGATTTGGCAAGGATACTCGAATCGCCCTCCCCCGTTTTCCTCGGCCGTCCCCGAGCAGCGACAACAGCGGCCAGGACATCATCGGTGGATCCTGCCGCAGCTACGGCTCCTGTCCCTCCCTTCGTCGACCTGGTGCGGTTGATGGCGGCTACGCCGGTGCCGCTGATGGTGGGGATTTGCATCGCCGACGCATCTTCTTCCCCGCTGGAGGCAGGCCTTCTTTTTCGACGCCGTCACGAACACCTCCACCTCTACCGTTTTTCTTTTTTGAAACCATGCATGAGAGCTGCATGTTATATATTAAGAAGGAAGAAGCTCAGGTCATAAAAGACCAAAGTACAACGACCCAAAAGAACAACAAGAGAAACCGAAAACAAGAGAGAAAGAACGACCAGAGGGGCACACTAACAACATCTACTGCAAGATTAGACGACCCTTGCTGACGGCCGCCCATTGGAGAGCCTCGGACTTGATGTTTCCAATTAAGGTCTGAAGTGGTTTAGCCACCTTATCGAACACCCTCTTATTTCTTTCACACCATATCGTCCAGGTGACCAACATGAAGATGGCGAGGAACTTTTTCCTGTCGTTCCCATACAGTCTTTTTTTCATTGTTAAGCCACCATTTGTTGAGCGAGAAGTTCATCCTTGGCTTGATTTGGGGTAAACCGACCCAACTCAGGATGGTGCACCAAATGCTGTTTGTAACCGCACAGTTCATGAACAGGTGCTTGATACTCTCGTCTTCCGTGTTGCAGAAGGCGCATCTAGGGTTGTGGGGGAGACCCCTCTTTGCCAAGCGATATGCAGTCCAAACTCGCCTCCTGTAAAGCAGCCATGCAAAGAACTTTATCTTGAGAGGGGCCCTGGACTCCCAAATAGCCTTAGCTGCCTCACAATTAGTGTTGGTGGCGAATTGGGCGGCAAAGACGGATTTGGCAGAATAGACACCGTTGGGTTCCCAAGTCCAAGTCCAAACATCGTCCATCTCGGGATTTAAAGTCTTTGGATCCTTCCCAAAGCGTTAACCCCTGCAAGAAGGTTCATATGTCAATTGTTTTCTTGATGTCTCTGTAAGTGTTGTTTATCCCCAAATTAGGTCACGTCGAAATACGTTAGGAGCTAATTTCGATTTTGGTTAGGGTTTGTGCGTCAGTTGGGATTTTTTTGGCGGAAGTTGGTGGCGACGGTATGTAGCTTTTATCGATCCTACTTGGCCCTGTGGATCTGTTACTCACTCTAGATCTGAGAACGTTGGGCATTGTAGGGCACTATAATGCGGTGATCGCCGTGCATGTCTAACTTGCCATTCTAGGCATTGTAGATCATTTTTGTATGTCTTGCATGTTTTTCCATTGCTACACATTGTACGGCATTTGTGCATATCTTGCATGTCTTGGCATTGCTAGTGGTTCCATTGCGTGATCACTGTTATTGCATTGAACTGAACATGTGCTCAATTGTACTAACAAACATCACCAACCTGATAAGAAATCCAAGGCGGAGTGGGATACCTGGCAATATCCCACTCCGCCCCCCGCACCTCCTGGCTACAAGGCCTACCGCTCAACCATTAGGCAGTAAAGCCCGTGGTGCCCGGAAGGCCAGAGGAGGCGGCCAAGCAGTCTAAGTGTGTCCATGGCCAGCAACCAACAATCGGTCACAAGCCCAGAGAAGAGGTGACGCGCAGCTGGACAACGATGACCAGTTTATGCTCGTCTTCCCCAGGTCATTCCATGCCACATTGAGGGAGTGGCTCTAGATCTCACTCCCGCGTTGCATGCCACTGTCGGCCTGCAAGTTCTGTGACGAGTGGGTGCAGGTGACGCATGGCGGCGAGGTGGTGCTCGGCAGAAACTTGCCGGACGTCGTGCTCAAATATGAGTTGGAGAAAAATGACGTCGTCGTCTTCAAACTCACTACCATCGGCTTTAAGATCACCATCTACAAGACAGCCACCTCCACGGCGAGGGGATATAGGTGTCCTTCCCACGTGGTAAGTTAGTGTATACGATTTGCTGATGCATTTTGATCAGGGGCATGTGATGCCCTGTTAGCTGTTAATCCAGGGCATGGGATGCCGTCAGTTGTTAATCCAGAGCTGGATGCCCAAAAACTTGGTTTGGTCCGGGCGTGTGACGCCCTAATGGTATGTACTTAAGTAGGTTCTCATGAACCTGATACCCTATTGATAGTATATCTAGTGCTAATGATGTGTGTTTGAATGTGTTGATGTGTGATTGAGTGTGCTTAATGAGTTGCAATAGAGGTGGTAAGATCACCATTTTCATAGTGGTGAGCACAGCACAAGGCCAATAGACAACCAAACACCTATGAAGTGCGTTTAAGCACCCTCCAATGATTTTTGTAGCTCACCAAACAAAAGGTAAAAAAAATGAGAAAATGCGAAAACATGCAACCAAACGGGGCTGCACAGCGTGCATCAGCCCTCATTTTTTCAGGGCAAGACCCTACCGGGACATAGATGCAACTAGTCCAAAGTGGCTGCAGGTAACCAAACACGCCGCTGATCCCTTCAGCGGTAGCTTGTGACCTAGCAAGAATCGCTTCATACTCACATGCATTTCATAAACATAATCAAATGAGGTCCAATGGCATAGAAATTACCTTTAGATGGAGGAAAAAAAAGCTAAACAAAACATTTCAATCTAACCAAATCTAACCAAACTAGGAACCCGATCTTCAAAGCGAGAAGATGATGAAAGAATTGAAAAAACAAGGAGAAGTATACTTGATACACGCACGATGACGACAGATCAAAATAGAAGATGCACACTAAACTATTGTAAAGACTAGGTTAGGACGAAAAACACTGAAATGACAAAAGGTTGAAAGCAAACAGGGCGGTGGAAGAAAAAACCAAAGTAACATAATGATCAAACTATCGTAACAAAGGTGGGAAATCGTGAAGTTTCGAGAAATCATATGCAACATACCCTTCACACGGTTAGCCTGATCTAGTACAACACCTAAAACCAAGGAAAAGTGTCAAATAAATCAAACGCCATTATTTCATATCGGTTGAGATAAATCACGCACAACCAAAACATTTGGGATGAGTTAAAGTAGGTTAAGAAATTATTTCAAATATTAGGGAAAATATCCATGTCACCAGAGGGATTAGGTGCTATCACCTTCTGATTCGACAAGAGCTATCCTCACCTCTTTAGGAAGCCGCCAGCCAGTTGCCACTACATTGATGGATCTCGGCAAAAACGAAATGTCAGAAGATCAGATTATGATGAAACAGAGTGCATGACATTAAACAAGCACACGCGCAACGCGGAGAAACAACTATGAAAAGTTCTCAAAGAACATCAGTAATATCCACTATATATGAAAAGTTACTTCTTGCTCTTTAGCTCAAGATTGTCACTAGAAGGTTACTACTTATCAGGGGCATGAATTACAAATACAGCTACATGACCAAGTTAAAAAAGTAATATGGAGCAAGAACCTCATTACTACTGCATTTCTTGCCCTTTATGAATAGTAACATAGTAGACAAACATTTTGTGTGATGCACAGAAAAAAAGACAATCAAACTTACAAGGAATTGTTCTTGAGAGAGGAGATGTACGCAGAAATGGTTCATATGAATTAGTGCATTGTTGCTAAAACTTTAGATGGAATACACATCTATATTGACTTTCTACTTTTTGAATTACTGTATAAGGTAGGTTGTCAGATACATATTGAATTTGAAACCGCTCTTCATATGCTTGTACTTATATTCCATATTAGTAAGCTAATTCCTCCTTGCATAGGAACAAAGTTTATTTTAACACATATAAAACACCACATTGCATATATTTAACTACTAACTTGTAAGCACTGAACTCTATAACGACTCTCATGATATAGAAAGTAGAATGAATAAAGAATAACTAATATGCGAACAGATTGTCATACCACAAGCTTCATGTTTAATGTGTCCCCCTCTTCAAAAGTCATGTGCAAGGTAATCTTTCCAAGCTCACTTCCCATGGAGGTCTCCGCAATTTGAATGACTATTAACATTACTAATTTGCATGCAACAACCTCCCATTTCTAGAATGGTGATAGTAAAAAATGCATATCCCTTAAGACTTCACTAAGTAAATTATCATGAATCATTTACTACACAAGAGATATCTTCATTTTTTCCCTTACAAGGTTAATTTAGAAAATTAGCAAATCCCTCAAATTTTCAATGCCGAACATTATTAATATGCTAAATATAATCAAGTTCAGTGTCAATAGAGCACATACATAACTAGCCAAGCAGTTCATATTAACAACAGTTCTTTATTATTTGGTCATTGCACGATTAATATGGTTAATGAAAATTGGGATCCATATCTAGTGTCAACTTGACATGTTTAGCATCATGCCCTCGGTGGCTTACTATTTACTTGTCAAACTTAATAGGACTCATGATGACTACTTGGTTACTGGTCTAATTTAGTTGCTCCAAGTTGCATTATGATACACAATGTCTAGATCTGGTTGAATATCATTGTGTAGTGTGTGTTAACGAACTCTTTTAATGGCCAATAAACTTTTGCTTGATATGCATTCATTTTTACCTTTGATATTTGATCAGTCTAACATTATATTTCCTTCATTTTTGCTTTCATTTACATATGAAGTACAAATACTAAAGGAGCTCAAGCTGTCAGTGATCTTTACCATAACATAGTAAGTTACTATTTACTCTTTAGTCTGTTTGACCTGAGATATTTTAGGGTACGACATAGGGCCACAGTTGGCAAAATCGTAATAAATTAATCAAGTTGGCTGGGTACTGTGAGGAATGATGTAACTCGCAGTTTATATTTATATTTGTGATATTTGTTGGGGACCTCCATTCCCAACACAAAAGGATGTTGATGAACTGAAAAATGCTTTTAATGCTTATCTTGCATGCATGAGCTAAGGCAACCCAAGCCACAAACCAAGCCGGATGATTGGATCACTCTGATGAAACCTATAATTCTTTAATTTCTACTCGATCCAAGAGCATCCATCCTTTTGTGTATCTTTTAGTTATACTCAACTTTTATACTTTTTATTGATTATTAATCATATTGTGTTTTTAGCAAATATATGTTGCATACTACTTAGTAGGCATTGTTAACAATACAATAATTTTACTAAATTATTTTCTGTACAAGTTGCGCAAAAGATTTTTCCTTTGTGAGAATTACCTTTGACAAGATACAAAACCATTTTAAATGTGAAAAAGGAAAAAATGTCTCCTTGTTTTTATAATTGTTGAAATATATACCGCGAAGTAAATTATTGTGTGAATATCTTCTCTATTAATTATTAAATACTACACCCGTCCCAATTTATAAGACGTTTTGGTAAGCTACCAAATCGTCTTATAATTTGAGACAGGGGTAGTATATAGGTAGAGATTCCAAAGTATGCATCCTAACAAATATCTTAAATAGACAGGTTATAAAAGCAAATAAAAAAAGTAGAGTATAAATTGAACAGTTGGCATGATCATTTATCCATAATCAGATGTGTTTTACATGTTACAATGGATTCGGTAATAAGTGATAATATGTTAAAGATCTTTATACTTGTTACTGAAGTAGCACTGCATATACTAATCAACGACAAACATAAAGTAATATGGGTTATTTTTGTGTAAATAAAATTCAATTATTGTATACGCTCACCACAATGCGCCTCTGTATCACATGATGTATACAAATACTCATGTTAATTTCAGATAGGAAGTTATGCATGAAATTAAGCATTGGAAATGTATCTACAAAAACATTTAATATGACATGTGTAAGGCATCCATAGAACAGATTAGCAGATAAAATAAACTTGTCACCGTTGATCCAATTGGTTTGTTTTTACGTAGTACATCATACCGTTCGTCGCGTGCTAGTTTATGTGAACTAAGATCTACTTTCTATTGTTTATAAATAGTTAATTACCCCTATGTTTGAAATTAATTGAGTTATACTAAATCTGAGTTAATTAATTTTGAACGAAGGGAGTAGTCTCTTATATGTGACTTATAATAATATAAGAGTTACAAATGTATTTTAATATTTAAGACCCTCCTCATCTCGGAGCCCGGGGCGATCTCCTTATTTGTCCGACCTATGGACCACCCTGCGTGCGAATGAAGCACGGCAAGGGCACGAACAGTTCCCTCGCACGCGCCATCACGGTTGGGGAAGAGGGGAAGTAGATCAACACCGAATGTTCGAGACCGACGGCGGTTCTTTTCTATACTGGGTAGTGCTGGTCGTGTTGGTCGTGTGTGTGTGTGGGGGTGGTGGGGGGGGGGGGTTAATATAGTGTCCGATCTATGATGGGACTGACGGTACGAAAGGGTTGGCATGTCACACATAAGAAAAAAAATGGGTTTTGCAAAATTAATTTTCCGTGAGACTCTGATGTGAGACGTATGGTCGGTTGGGTGACTTGTGTCCAGGGTCCAGCTGGCATGATGCACAAGTATTACAATATCCCCACGGGGTTGCACCTACATGTGCCGGTCCAGGCTATCGTCTGTGATGCCATGTACCTTCAAAGTTTGCAGACTCAACCTTTTCATTTATCGACGATATTCTCGTTGGATAGTAAATAGCATGCCAATATAAGATATGCAAAATATACAATGGCACATTCAGTTGCCAGTAAATCCGGATACATAATTCCTCAAGTGATCATAAAAAGGACAAAGTATATCTTTCCCCCCTCTCGAAATAGGCATTCGTCCCGCTTTTTATAGATAAATCAACGACCATAGAACTCAAGTATACCACTCGACCCTATGACACATGCACCCAAGGCAAGATACAAAGGTGCTAAAGAATAACTACGCCACCCCGACACCGCGTAAAGACGAAACCACATCTGTCGAACAATGGACTCCAAGACTGTTGTGGAGTTGTGATCCAAATTCATAAGAATCCGTTTGGTTGGAAGGTTTGTATGCTGAATTTTGTGGAGATAATTCTTGCATTACTCTATTTTATGACAGTCAAAGTGCCAGATACCTTAGTAAGGATCATATGTTTTATGAGAGAAGAAATCACATTGATCACAAATATCATTATGTCCGCGATATTGTCGCTCAAGGTAAACTAAAAGTATTCAGTATTAGTACTCACGGTAATCTTGCTAATATGATGACAAAGCCAGTTCATGTTGCTAAGTTTGAGCTTTATTCATACTTAGTTGGTATAAATTTTTAAGCCCTAGTAGATGTTTGGCACCGAAAGATTTTTTTTTTGAAACCTTAATGACAGTAGGAAATGCCCCTCCTGTCTTCCTCCCTTTTATAAATTAAAGATCAAATTGTTACATGATTACATGGCAGGCCCACATGGGGGCGATATAGCGTTCACAAGCTCTCTACAAAGGCTAAAATGAAAGCGTGTTTTGAGCTTTTGGTTATGTGCACTAACAGACCAAAATCAGTCTTAAAATCTATCATTCCAGGACTGTACCCAGGGGGCTATTCCATTGAAGATGAGATTGTTCCTTTCCTTCCATATGCTCCACGCAGCAGTCATAAATATATCTTGGAACATAGGTTTTCTCGATAGTGACTTTGCATTTGAAATCAACTATAACCTCTCCCCATCCTGCTGTCAAAGTATGCCAATGCGCTGCCAACAATCTTTACTGAAACTGCAGTGGAAAAATAAATGTTCCAGGGTCTCCTCAGAGTTGCTCGAACAAAGCTCACATTTAAATGATGAGTCTATGTTATATTTTCTCCTCCTCAGCATATCTCTCGTATTTAATCTGTCAGACAACAAGATCCAGGCAAAAAACTTAATCTTGGGGGTGCATTTTGACTTCCAGATCCAATTAAAGGCCCGATGAGGTTCATGATCCTTAAATCAGAACTTATAAAATCTGCTTGATGCGTACAGTTCAGATCCCCAGCAATAGCTCCAATTGTCCACTGTTTGCTGATCCAGACTAACCTGCATAGTCAGGTTTTGTATCACTTCATTCATGGCTTCCAGTGATACTGGTAGATGTAACAAATGTGACAACTGCGTTTCCGATAAGAACTTTTTTACTGAGATATCTTCAGCAATAATATATGAGAAAGCTCTCGGAGATTTTGTTTCCAAAACAGGAATGAATTCCCAGCTCTCACTTTGCAAACAGTAACCCCTCTGAAAACCAGTGAGAGTTTCATGACTTCCTTCCACAAATAGGATCCACGCGAATTAGAGGCATGGGGAATGCATTCCTGGTAGTAAGTATTCCATACAAGTTGTACCCATGGAACTTCTTGCTTATTATAGAATTTGTGCAAGAATTTTACAATAATGCATCATTCTGCACCTTCAGGTTAAGGACTCCTAATCCTCCCTTGCTTTTTGGTCTACAGGCCATATCCCATGCTGCCAATGATTTACATTTCTACCCATGTTCTGTTTTCTTTGTCCATAGACTATGTCTTCTAATTTTCTCACAATGTTCCAGAATATGAGGAGGGAGCTTAATGGAGCACATTGTAAAGGTAGCAATAGAAGTAAGGAAAGAGTTTATGCATGTTACTCTACCACTGTACGACATCATGGTAAAGCTGGCTGTTAATTTCCTTTCGATTTTGCAAACAAGTGGCAGTAAGTTTTGAACCAAAGGCTTTGTAGTCCCCAAGGGCAAACCCTAGATAGGTAAATGGCATCTTCCAACTGTGCATCCCATGAGTGAAGCAAGATTGCTGACTACTGTCTCTGACAAATTAATTGGGATCATGGCTGACTTATGGAAGTTGATGCATAGTCCAACAGAGGTGGCATATTGATTTAAAATGGCATGCAAGCAATTGATCTGATCAGCTTGTGCAGGCATAATAATTATTGTATCGTCGGCATACTGAACCACTGGAAAGTCTTGACTAAATAAGAAGTGAGCCCAACTCACTTGGTTAGGGAATTGGATGTACAACCGAGACACCCAAGTTCAACTCCTCATGGACGCGGATTTGGGTTCTTTATTAATTAAAAAAACGTTGTAGGTGCTTCCCCTACCGCATTCCTTTCAAAAAAAGTCTTGACTAAAGTGAGGTGAGAAAGAGGCTTTCAAGATATATCTCCTAAATGCATCATTAATGGCCAATTGTAAAACAGCAGCATCAAGCACAAATAAGAGTGGCGACAACGGGTCTCCTTGTCTTACTCCCCTCCTGGAGAAAAACTGTCGACCAGGCACACAATTCAAAAGGACATAAGATTTACCTGTGGCAAATATTGATGCAATCCACTTGAGCCATCTGTCATCGAATCCCATATGCTTCATAATATCCAGCATAGCACTATGACCAATTGTGTTGAAAGCTTTCGCAAAATCAAACTTAAGAACAATCTCTTGCCCTGAGGTGGAGCATTGAAGGATGTATTCAAAGCCCATGCTAGAAAATCTTGAATATTCCTTCCTCTTAAGAAACCATATTGATTTTTGTGCACTATAGAAAGGATTATTCTTTGTAACCTATTGGCTAATAATTTGGTGATAATTTTCAGCCAACAGTTTAGCAAAGTGATTTGCCAAAAATCATTTGCATTTTAAGGAGAAGGGATTTTGGGTATGAGTGTAATATAACCCATGTTGACACTCTCTAGATCCAGATTTCCTTCATAGAAAAAGCAAAGACTGTATATGTCTTCTTTTATAATTTACCAACATGACTTAATAAAGTGACCATTAAAACCATAAGGGCCCGGGCCGGCCTTATCGGCTGACATTTCCTTGATTAGCTGATCAATCTCTTCCTTTGTAAAAGGAACTGAAAGCTATTGTAAATCATCAAGGGGCTGAATCATGCTTGCAAGATCAAAAAGCATGGGTGGCTTGGTGGAAGTACCCAATCTTTCTTTGAACGTGTTATATAAAATCTCTTCTTTACCTGCATGGTCTAACACATCCGACCCATCCGGCAGCTGCAAAGATGCAATATTATTCCTCATGTACCTTTCTGTCGCTAGCGAATGGAAAAACTTGGAATTTTCGTCGACAAATTTCGTCCATCGTATTGTGCATCGTTTTTTCCAATACTGCCTCTGATATTCTAGTAATCTGAGGAGATACTTTTTCAGAATTTTTCTGAAATTGAGCCCCGGGTATGTCAGTATTATTTAATCCTTAATAGCATCCAACTAAAAAAAATGGCCTTGTTGGAGTTCTCAATGCATATTTTATGTTTGGATGTTGATTTGTTCCGGTGCTTCATATCATACCTTAATCGTTTGAATTTTGAATTGAGTTTAGCTGCACTATTTGCTTTCCAAGAGGGTTTCTCCAAACTTTTTGCCATTGTGTTAAAAAAAACCATGATGTGTTGTCCAGAAAGATTCAAACCGGAAGAGCTTGGTTGCTGGTATTTGTGTTTGAATTGTGACAAGGCATGGGGTATGATCAGAAATTGGTTTGCCTTGAGGCATTACCACAGTTCCAGGGAAGTTACTAGTCCATTGGCTGCTGGTATTTGTGTTTGAATTGTTAACTACTGTAGTTTTCTTTATTGTTCAGGTAGAAGTTCGTTTTCTTTGTTGGTAGTATTGCTCAATGCATTGATTAGTACCCGCTAAACCAGCCGTCCACCGCATCAACTTGTTGGTTTTTTTTTGGATGGATCGTTTTTTCAGCGAGCTCGTGTGTATCGAATCGGTTCAAAAGGAGGAGGGAGAGGGGAAAATACTACGTTGAACATGGGTACATATGAACCTGGTTAGGAAATGTATTTTCTCAATGTTTAAAAATTCTGAAAAAAAGTTTGCGTGTATATCTGCACATTCTATGTTTGCCTAAAAAGTTTCGCGGAGAAACGACTTTTTACTTGGCCTATGTAAAAAGACAAAAGTACGTCACATATATACTGCTATATAGCACTGAATTTTTCTCCTTTTTATGAAGGCAAAGTAAATAAAAATTTCGTGACGAAACTCGTGTGCAGGGCACATGCTTTGCATCGACTATGCATGGAAATTTTGTTTCGAATTTTTTAGACATATTTTGCATCATATATGCACGTTCCAAATAAGAGGTTCAGCTATGAGTCGTTTTTTCACCACATAGTGGATCTTTCTGGTGTCAAGAAGTAAGAAGAGGTAAAACTCCTAAAAAACAACTTAGAAACCGTGGGTCATCCTTCTCGACGAAGAAAGGAACCATGTCCATTAATGGTTAACGAAATGAAAATAATCCATGTGCCGACTTCCACACCGTGCCCGTACATAGTTAACGAAAAAAAAAGCATCCCAGAGATCCAGAATTGCTGCGTCATACCCGAACCGGAAAGCTCTCGCCGCGTCAGACGACCGGAAAACACCGCCTTGGGCCAGCCGCCGCCGCAACGCAGGTTGGCGCGGCGGCAACGTGGATGGACGCGAGTGGCTGGCTGCTGTTCGCTCTCTTTTAAGAAATACACAATACAAAATCATAAAGTATAAGATTGCACGACATGCCCAGCGGAGTGTTAGAAATTGAATTGTTTACCGTGGAATTCCGACGAAATTGCAGCAAAATTCTTACGTTTGGGTCCAAAAAACTGCACCCGGCCGCAAGGCCTCTCGTGACACATACCGTTGTTTTCCGTGGGACGGGCACAGCAAGAGTGACCACTGAGCACCTCACCGCATGTATGCGCTCACTCACGTGGCCATATTGTAATCTTGGAAAACCCATGTTCCGTACTAGAGCTACAACACAATACGGTACCAGGTCGTTAGCAGTTCGTTGCTAGTTTTGGGATGGTTCAGGTTTATATGTGTTGCTAGTTTTACATGTGACCGGATGGCAAATTGGTATCTCTAAAAGCTTATGACTAGCGTATGCTTAAAATTTGAAATTGAGCAACGATATGGAAAGAGACATGTCCCTCCCTCTTGAGGAGAACGCCATAATAGGGGACGTCAATCTTTGATACTATCCTGCCTTCTCTTCCCAAAGCGGACATGAAAAGGAAAAGATGATGCTTTTCCCCGAAAGTGTGTATCAACTTGTAGCCGAATCAGCACATCTTGCCCTTGCCTAAAGAGAAAGGAAAATATTCTCCTCTGGACGTTGCCACAATCCCAGTACAAGTGATTTAGCTGCATTACCCTCCCTAATGCTGAAAGTTCATACATAAGCTGCACCTCTAAGGTTGTTTTTAGTGCAGGAATAAACACACACATCATGACCCTGTGTTCTGTTCGTGAATCTTCTGTCTTACCCTGGCCTAAACATGAAGCGTACCTGCACTTAAAATATGGCAAGGTACCTGTGTATAGTGCAAACCCCTGGATCGTTTCATTTGCACACACAGTTTAAGATGTTGTATCACAACAAAGTATCATTATTACATTGAAGGATCCAGACTTGGTAAAATATTCATTACAACTTGCATAGCATATAGCTAGCTTGAAAGAGTAAAGCAGCGGAAATAATAATCTTCATGGAGTCCTCATCCTTTGCATGTGCCACAGGCGAAAACATGTTGGTTGCAGACTCGAAACCCTTAACGAAACTCACTCGTCGTCAGAACAATCTGCAACAAAATAAAATTTTGCAACAGAGTGGGTCAGATACCATTAAAAATGGATCTGGCAAGTGAAACTATGTGGACACTTAATGGAATAACTCTA
This sequence comes from Poa pratensis, assembly GCA_947311845.1. NCBI lineage: Eukaryota > Viridiplantae > Streptophyta > Magnoliopsida > Poales > Poaceae > Poa > Poa pratensis. The sequence goes on from CAMZMU010000068.1 coordinate 14,110,241, forward strand.
TAGCCTATATGCATATTTGGCTGGTGGAGTTCAAGGCTGTTTTGCATAAAAGCCAATTTTGCCTAACACTTTGTAAAACATTTTCTTCAAAAGTTGGAGACGATATGGTATAAGACCATAGTCCATCTACCCTTGTTCACCATCAAGTTTTACTTTCGAAATTGGAATGATGAAGCCTCCGTTGAATCCTTGATCAGCTGCTCAAATTGTCCGTAACCGGGGACACGGCTAAGTACTTAGTTTTTAACTCTGCAGAGGTTGTGCACTTTCACCATTAGACCCAACAAACCCAAACTATCCTCAAGCACTCAATTTGTGCTAAGGAAAAGGAGAGAGTTGAGACGAGACTTTTCAGAAGCATTTCCTCATCCCATGCCGCCTTGACCCGTTCCCATTCTAACCATCTACCACCACCTGTCAAGACGGGATGAGTCCACGCAACTTAATCCATCAAGTCAGAGCCCATATGACTAATGGTTGCACGGTAAGCAACTTCACTTAGAGAAAACCTTGGCCCCTTAATACCCTGGGTGGCAACCACAAGTGACCATCCCTTAGAGGTCACCCCTAAGAGATGACACTCAACCATTCCATCATCTTTTCATAACCAAGTCCACCCAGGTGATAAATTACTTAGTAGAATTTAGCTTTAAGGAAAACACATTTGCATAGCATCCAATAATCTACTAAGTTATCAAAAGGGATTCTAGACACAACTAGAGTAAAGGTATGGTGGGTTTAGCATATAGCAATAATACTATCCAACACATGCATATAGAGAAATACACTAAATAATGTATATAAAAATACTTAGGAAAATTTCATGGGGGGTGTGCCACTTGCCTTGGCAAACAGAAGTACAGGTGTAGCAGTTGCAACCACCTTCGTCTCTCTTCGGAATTTCTAACAAGTCAAACAAACCACAAATAAACATACAATCATAAATGCAACACTTAGAAAAATATGATGTGCATGCGATGCAGGATGATACAAAGAGTTATGGTATGCAAGACAAGCAAAACAAAATAAGGAAGGAGACATAAACTAACTTAATCAAAAATGGCTAAGGCAAGGTCAAGGTTGAGTAAAATAAACTGGATAACACCACTTGAAAAGTTGTAAGGCTACCTATATCTTCACAATTTTGGTCTTTAATTAATCTTCAACTCCTTGGTAGCATAATTGATCTTCAATGGTCTTCATTGATCTCTGTCCAAGGTGAGAGATAGAAATTAGAAAGAAGAGAAGATAGAAAGAATGTAGTAGTTGGCCTTCCAAGCATCTTCAATTTCTTTGTAACTTTCTCCTTGGTGTGTTGACTCCATTGAAAATGTGGACTTGATGGTTCTGCAGACTTGATTGTTGGTAGCATCAAGGTTGGTCTTGAATATAACTTAGTCACTATGAAGTCTAAGAGAAGAAGAAGTAAAGAGAATGGGAAGAAAGACTTAGAAATTGTAGCTGGTTGGTCTTTATGAACTTCCTCTTGATGTCTTCTAAGTCCTTTCTTCTTGGAGATGCTTCTGGAGTCTTGTTTTCATGCTAAGTCCTTCTTTGATTTCCACTAATTTCTAACTTAGTGGTTTTTTGACTAGGAGAGTCAAAAGAGCTAACATGCATCCTCCAAAACTTCTAAGGAGGCAAGTCATGTGAAATTATAAAATAATACTAAGGACTTAATTATGCATGCCATGTTTATGTAAATGCTCTAAGGAAAAGCAAGCAAACAAGATGTTCCAAAAATAAGGACCAAAGAGGTCAAACAATAAATCCAAATAATTTCTAAGGAAAAGTAAACAAAACATAGTTGCTAAATTTTCTAAGGAAAATACTTTAGAACAATAGTTGGTAAAATTTCTAAGGACTAACATTCGTCAGAGAAAGTACTTAGAATATTTTCTAAGGAAACAACTAAATTTTCAAGATGCTAAAATTTTCTAAGGACAAGATCTAGTATTAATAAGACGTTGAAAATTTCTAAGGAAAAGTGTTGTCACAATTTTGTTAAATATTTTCTAAGGCAGAAAATTACTTTGTTTGGAGAGGCATATTATTTCTAAGTACTTTTGTAACTAAAGTGATCAAAATATGACTAAGTCATTTTATTAGTCGAAAATATGAAGAAAATTAATTTTAATCAATTTTAATTATTAAAATACCACCTAAAAGCATTTAAAAACAAAATTCATGCAAAAACATAGAAAAACACTTCTACAAAAAATACTAGAGCAATTCTACGGCCATAACTTAGACAAACAAAATTAATGCAAAAGAGTTTGCTCAAAAATCAATTTTTATAATTAAGTTATAGCCAAAATATCAATTAAACCACTTTTTAAAATTGTCTAAATTAATTTCGTCGAAACCTCAAACTAAGCATATAGAAAGTTTCTACACATTATAAGCTTTCCAAAAATATAAATTTCATAAATTTTGGATAAACGAGTAAAAAATAATAATGAATCTAATTTGCAGGGACCTATTCGTGATACGCAGGGGCTAAACGGTGAAGAAAAACAGAGAAAGATCCTCGCACTGGAGTCCCTGGGCGACGTGTCGTCTTCTGGTTGGTGCGCTTCTCTTCGCGGGCAGATGCGGGCTGACGGGTTGCGGCGCGGACGGACGTGGACGGATGCGGGCGAGGCGGACGGCTTGACGACGTGGCCTCTTCTCATTGGAGCATACCCCTTCGCGTCAAGTTCTAATCTACACCGCATAAAATCGATCCAACGGCCTAGATCTACAAGACCAAAAGGTCATCGGCGCTTCCGCCGGAGTTTCGCCGGAAACCTAGTTCCTGCGGCGGCGCCATGGCCGGCGAGCGCGCGAGAGAGATATGGGAGGCGAGGTTCATACCACGGGGTGCAGGAGGTCAAGGCGAGCTTGATGGCGAGGTCGGGGTCGCGGGCGTGCTCTGCTTCTTCCTCTAGTGCTCGCTGGAGTAGAGGACGGCGGCGGCAACCTTCGGTCGAGGACGGACGCGTCGGTTTCGCTGCGAAATAAAATACAGCAAAATTTCAGAAGATGCGCTAGGAGGAGAGAAAGAGGATGGAGCAGAGAGGATGGCTCGGGGTCGACCACGTTCGCCGGAATTTGCAAAACACGGCGGCGGCAGTGGCGGCACGGCGGGGATCAATGCGAGTAGCCTGGGGGCGTATTCGCTAGGGTTTTGGGGGCAAACGAGAGAGGGGTTCGGGTGGGTTTATATGGGGGAGGAGGGAGCAGATAAATCTCGTTTAAACGAACGAATTCGATCCGGATTGTGAGCTAGGGTTCGGTGCGATTTCTTGCGGGAGAGGAAGATGACGATGATGTCACTGCTTGCGTCACGTGCGGGGCCCGCGTGGAAGTGAGAGAAGAGATGGGGGCCGAAGCTGGGCTACTGTCTGTCGCACGCGCGTTAGGTAGGACATGGGCTTGGCCCATTTAGCTAGGCTTCGTATTTTTTTTGTTCAAAAGTTTTTCTTTTCTTAAAACTTTTATATCTTTTTAAATACAAAACCAATAAAGGTCAAACCAATTTCTATAGTTTTGTAAAAACCAACTCTTTAATTTGAAAACCTCAAATAACATTTCCCAAAACATTTTGTCAACTAAATTTTTGAAATGTGTTTAAATGAGTTTTTGGACATTAATATCATTTGAAACTATAGGGTTTTATAAATTCCTTTCGAAATTATATTTTAAACCAAAGCAAAATATGAGTAATAGTATTACATATCACTCAAAAGATAATTTGCTTAAAACTCGTTTTGTTTAAAAGGGTTTGATAATACATTAATTCAAAACTCATTTTAAGATCCAAATAAATATTTTCTTTCTAAAGCAAAAACTATAAATTTGAAAATAGAGAATAGGTAAGCAATAGAATAATTCTCAATACAAACAAACTATTCACACAAAACACACTTTTCTATTTAGAATCATTTTGATTTCCAAACTAGGTTTTTGATAAATAAACAATATGACACTTGATGCCAATAGGTTTTAAAACAAATCAAAGGTGGCTTATGTAAAACTTAAATACCACAAGATAAGCATTTGCAAAAATATATTTCAACAAATACAACCAATCATAAGCAAACATTAAAAGAACAATATATAAAAGTCAAAAGAAAATTGGAGCATAATTGCTCTACTAATATATTTTCTTAAATATGTTTTCAAGTGGAAATTTCTTTCCCACTTTTGAAATAACCAAATGCAAACAATGCTATATGATGATGAATGCATGCATGAATTTTCTTTTCAAAGCAAAATACATAATAGTTTTCGAAAGTTTTAAATTTTTCTGATTTTTCAACTTTTGAAAAACTGGGATGTTACATACTACCACCCTTAAAAGGAATCTCGTCCCGAGATTCGGGAAGGCTAGCAAAAGGTTGTGACTGGGATAACTCGGTGGCTACCACCCTTAAAAGAAATTGTGTTGGCAGTCAAACTTCAAACTGTAAACTTGATTGATAACGTACCATTCTCCAAGCTAGGTTCCTCAATCACTTCTTCCACATTGGTGTGGTTCATATATCCTTTACCAAAAGGCTTTGTCTTAGCAATCTTCGGTCTTCATCTTAGCTGGGCATTTATTGGCGTAATGACCCATGTTCTTGCATTTGAAGCACATCACCTTGCTGATGTCTTTCTGGGGAGGGTTGTTCTGGAGTTTATTTTCCGGGCACTTATTGGCATAATGGCCCTTATTATTGCACTTAAAGCAGAGCACTTGGCTGATATCTTTCTTGAGTTCTGGATTTGGGCGATGCTGTCCATTGTTATGGTTATGGTCATCATGTCCATTTCCCTTCCGGTCTCCATTGCTTCCTTTGGATCCACCATTGCGATCAGGATGTTTGAGATGACTCCCTTTATTATGGTGATTCCCTGTTTGTGGCTATGGTTCACCTCAGGAGTATGGTGTCTTTGAATGAAGGCTCAGAATGATGTTTGTTGATACTTAGCTTTCCTTCATATTTCCAGTCTTCCTGATATTATCCTCCAGTATGAGTGCTTGGTCCAGTAAGGCCTGATACTCCCAAGCGTGTGTGACTGTGAAAGGGACTTTCATCTCATCACATAGTCTCTTGAGAAAACTTTCCTCCCTCTCTTCCTCGATAATTATGCCTTCAGGGGCATAACGAGACAGTGCATAGAAATCATCTCTATACTCCTTGAGCGTCCTGTCCCCTTGCCTCAGGTTTAGGAACTCTTCTTGCTTCATGTTCCACATGTCAGGGGAACTGTAAACACTACAAAACCCTTCCTTGAACTCTTTCCAGGTTAAAGTATCACATGTGTGAGTGCTATGATAAGTTCTCCACCATTTAGCCGCAAGTCCTTCCAAGAAATAAGATGCAAAACTCACTTTCTCTGTGTCGGTGCACTCACAAAGTATCAGATCCTTCTCTATTGATCGTAGCCAGTCGGTTGCCATAATTGGATCATTTGTAGGGTGGAACGTGTTGGGTTCAAGACTTAAAAATTTGACAAGTCTATCTGTTGGGTTAGGGTGGTGGTGGTTCACTTTGATTTGCTTTGATCTGAGTCATCATGGTCATCAGCTGGGTGTGTTGCCATCATCTTCTGTAACATGGCTTCAATGTTGTTGTTGTTGTTGTTGTCTTCAGGTGCACTCTGGGAGACATCTGTGGGTTTTGGAATAGATAAGTACAAGATAGACAGATTCTAAGGGAAATATTTCTACCCATACAAGCATTTCGACACAAGCAACCACACATATAAAACTCACAAACTTTTGAGAAAACAAATAGTCGTTTTTGGATCGAAGTATACTAGGATATGGGAAACAATATATAGTACTGCCATACCACAATTTGATAGGTCAATACATCAACATGGTTTCTTTATTCTAATACATAAGGGGGTCTAGTCTATCTCCTTCTTGAGTGCATCGAGTTCCTCCTCTATTTCCTTGAGTTCATCAAGGTATTTCTGAGTGTTGTGGAGTCTAAATCGAAGTCTTCTTCCAAGGTTCTCGATGGCCTCCCATGCTGCACTTCTTGCTGAATCAAAGAATGATGTTCGAATTATTGGGTTTGTGAACATGCAGCAACCTTGGTCTTGTGGTCATCGTCTTTGTTCTTGTATAGATGGAGTTGCACCCACCAGTACTCTTGACCTTCACCCATGAAAGGAAAACCTTTGTAGACTGCTGCTCCTTCAAGTCCCATGCTCAACATGAGGTCCTTCAAAGCTTTTGGAAACTCAGTCTCACATTCCAAGGTCATGGTCATTGCTGGACCTTTCTTGAGTGATTCCAGAGGCGGGACATCTATAAATAAGAGAAGGCATTTAGATCACGAATAGTTAAGAAGTTACAAGAATGATATCAAAAGTTTTAGACAAAGAGCAAATAAATTTTGTCCTATGGGCTTTCTTATTTCTAACCAGACTTAGGGTTTCGAACCTACAGGCAACACAGTGCTCTGATACCATCTGTAGCGTACCTGCACTTAAAATATGGCAAGGTACCTGTGTATAGTGCAAACCCCTGGATCGTTTCATTTGCACACACAGTTTAAGATGTAGTATCACAACAAAGTATCATTATTACATCGAATGATCCAGACTTGGTAAAATATTCATTACAACTTGCATAGCATATAGCTAGCTTGAAAGAGTAAAGCAGCGGAAATAATAATCTTCATGGAGTCCTCATCCTTTGCATGTGCCACAGGCGAAAACATGTTGGTTGCAGACTCGAAACCTTAACGAAACTCACTCGTCGTCAGAACAATCTGCAACAAATAAAATTTTGCAACAGAGTGGGTCAGATACCATTAAAAATGGATCTGGCAAGTGACACTATGTGGACACTTAATGGAATAACTCTATAGCCTATATGCATATTTGGCTGGTGGAGTTCAAGGCTATTTTGCATAAAAGCCAATTTTGCCTAACACTTTGTAAAACATTTTCTTCAAAAGTTGGAGACGATATGGTATAAGACCATAGTCTCATCTACCCTTGTTCACCATCAAGTTTTACTTTCGAAATTGGAATGATGAAGCCTCCGTTGAATCCTTGATCAGCTGCTCAAATTGTCCGTAACCGGGGACACGGCTAAGTACTTAGTTTTTAACTCTGCAGAGGTTGTGCACTTTCACCATTAGACCCAACAAACCCAAACTATCCTCAAGCACTCAATTTGTGCTAAGGAAAAGGAGAGAGTTGAGACGAGACTTTTCAGAAGCATTTCCTCATCCCATGCCGCCTTGACCCGTTCCCATTCTAACCATCTACCACCACCTGTCAAGACGGGACGAGTCCACGCAACTTAATCCATCAAGTCAGAGCCCATATGACTAATGGTTGCACGGTAAGCAACTTCACTTAGAGAAAACCTTGGCCCCTTAATACCCTGGGTGGCAACCACAAGTGACCATCCCTTAGAGGTCACCCCTAAGAGATGACACTCAACCTTTCCATCATCTTTTCATAACCAAGTCCACCCAGGTGATAAATTACTTAGTAGAATTTAGCTTTAAGGAAAACACATTTGCATAGCATCCAATAATCTACTAAGTTATCAAAAGGGATTCTAGACACAACTAGAGTAAAGGTATGGTGGGTTTAGCATATAGCAATAATACTATCCAACACATGCATATAGAGAAATACACTAAATAATGCATATAAAAATACTTAGGAAATTTCATGGGGGTGTGCCACTTGCCTTGGCAAACAGAAGTACAGTGTAGCAGTTGCAACCACCTTCGTCTCTCTCGGAATTTCTAACAAGTCAAACAAACCACAAATAAACATACAATCATAAATGCAACACTTAGAAAAATATGATGTGCATGCGATGCAGGATGATACAAAGAGTTATGGTATGCAAGACAAGCAAAACAAAATAAGGAAGGAGACATAAACTAACTTAATCAAAATGGCTAAGGCAAGGTCAAGGTTGAGTAAAATAAACTGGATAACACCACTTGAAAAGTTGTAAGGCTACTCTATATCTTCACAATTTTGGTCTTTAATTAATCTTCAACTCCTTGGTAGCATAATTGATCTTCAATGGTCTTCATTGATCTCTGTCCAAGGTGAGAGATAGAAATTAGAAAGAAGAGAAGATAGAAAGAATGTAGTAGTTGGCCTTCCAAGCATCTTCAATTTCTTTGTAACTTTCTCCTTGGTGTGTTGACTCCATTGAAAATGTGGACTTGATGGTTCTGCAGACTTGATTGTTGGTAGCATCAAGGTTGGTCTTGAATATAACTTAGTCACTATGAAGTCTAAGAGAAGAAGAAGTAAAGAGAATGGGAAGAAAGACTTAGAAATTGTAGCTGGTTGGTCTTTATGAACTTCCTCTTGATGTCTTCTAAGTCCTTTCTTCTTGGAGATGCTTCTGGAGTCTTGTTTTCATGCTAAGTCCTTCTTTGATTTCCACTAATTTCTAACTTAGTGGTTTTTTGACTAGGAGAGTCAAAAGAGCTAACATGCATCCTCCAAAACTTCTAAGGAGGCAAGTCATGTGAAATTATAAAATAATACTAAGGACTTAATTATGCATGCCATGTTTATGTAAATGCTCTAAGGAAAAGCAAGCAAACAAGATGTTCCAAAAATAAGGACCAAAGAGGTCAAACAATAAATCCAAATAATTTCTAAGGAAAAGTAAACAAAACATAGTTGCTAAATTTTCTAAGGAAAATACTTTAGAACAATAGTTGGTAAAATTTCTAAGGACTAACATTGTCAAGAAAGTACTTAGAATATTTTCTAAGGAAACAACTAAATTTTCAAGATGCTAAAATTTTCTAAGGACAAGATCTAGTATTAATAAGACGTTGAAAATTTCTAAGGAAAAGTGTTGTCACAATTTTGTTAAATATTTTCTAAGGAAGAAAATTACTTTGTTTGGAGAGGCATATTATTTCTAAGTACTTTTGTAACTAAAGTGATCAAAATATGACTAAGTCATTTTATTAGTCGAAAATATGAAGAAAATTAATTTTAATCAATTTTAATTATTAAAATACCACCTAAAAGCATTTAAAAACAAAATTCATGCAAAAACATAGAAAAACACTTCTACAAAAAATACTAGAGCAATTCTACGGCCATAACTTAGACAAACAAAATTAATGCAAAAGAGTTTGCTCAAAAATCAATTTTTATAATTAAGTTATAGCCAAAATATCAATTAAACCACTTTTTAAAATTGTCTAAATTAATTTCGTCGAAACCTCAAACTAAGCATATAGAAAGTTTCTACACATTATAAGCTTTCCAAAAATATAAATTTCATAAATTTTGGATAAACGAGTAAAAATTAATAATGAATCTAATTTGCAGGGACCTATTCGTGATACGCAGGGGCTAAACGGTGAAGAAAAACAGAGAAAGATCCTCGCACTGGAGTCCCTGGGCGACGTGTCGTCTTCTGGTTGGTGCGCTTCTCTTCGCGGGCAGATGCGGGCTGACGGGTTGCGGCGCGGACGGACGTGGACGGATGCGGGCGAGGCGGACGGCTTGACGACGTGGCCTCTTCTCATTGGAGCATACCCCTTCGCGTCAAGTTCTAATCTACACCGCATAAAATCGATCCAACGGCCTAGATCTACAAGACCAAAAGGTCATCGGCGCTTCCGCCGGAGTTTCGCCGGAAACCTAGTTCCTGCGGCGGCGCCATGGCCGGCGAGCGCGCGAGAGAGATATGGGAGGCGAGGTTCATACCACGGGGTGCAGGAGGTCAAGGCGAGCTTGATGGCGAGGTCGGGGTCGCGGGCGTGCTCTGCTTCTTCCTCTAGTGCTCGCTGGAGTAGAGGACGGCGGCGGCAACCTTCGGTCGAGGACGGACGCGTCGGTTTCGCTGCGAAATAAAATACAGCAAAATTTCAGAAGATGCGCTAGGAGGAGAGAAAGAGGATGGAGCAGAGAGGATGGCTCGGGGTCGACCACGTTCGCCGGAATTTGCAAAACACGGCGGCGGCAGTGGCGGCACGGCGGGGATCAATGCGAGCAGCCTGGGGGCGTATTCGCTAGGGTTTTGGGGGCAAACGAGAGAGGGGTTCGGGTGGGTTTATATGGGGGAGGAGGGAGCAGATAAATCTCGTTTAAACGAACGAATTCGATCCGGATTGTGAGCTAGGGTTCGGTGCGATTTCTTGCGGGAGAGGAAGATGACGATGACGTCACTGCTTGCGTCACGTGCGGGGCCCGCGTGGAAGTGAGAGAAGAGATGGGGGCCGAAGCTGGCTACTGTCGTCGCACGCGCGTTAGGTAGGACATGGGCTTGGCCCATTTAGCTAGGCTTCGTATTTTTTTTTTCAAAAGTTTTTCTTTTCTTAAAACTTTTATATCTTTTTAAATACAAAACCAATAAAGGTCAAACCAATTTCTATAGTTTTGTAAAAACCAACTCTTTAATTTGAAAACCTCAAATAACATTTCCCAAAACATTTTGTCAACTAAATTTTTGAAATGTGTTTAAATGATTTTTGGACATTAATATCATTTGAAACTATAGGGTTTTATAAATTCCTTTCGAAATTATATTTTAAACCAAAGCAAAATATGAGTAATAGTATTACATATCACTCAAAAGATAATTTGCTTAAAACTCGTTTTGTTTAAAAGGGGTTTGATAATACATATTAATTCAAAACTCATTTTAAGATCCAAATAAATATTTTCTTTCTAAAGCAAAAACTATAAATTTGAAAATAGAGAATAGGTAAGCAATAGAATAATTCTCAATACAAACAAACTATTCACACAAAACACACTTTTCTATTTAGAATCATTTTGATTTCCAAACTAGGTTTTTGATAAATAAACAATATGACACTTGATGCCAATAGGTTTTAAAACAAATCAAAGGTGGCTTATGTAAAACTTAAATACCACAAGATAAGCATTTGCAAAAATATATTTCAACAAATACAACCAATCATAAGCAAACATTAAAAGAACAATATATAAAAGTCAAAAGAAAATTGGAGCATAATTTCTCTACTAATATATTTTCTTAAATATGTTTTCAAGTGGAAATTTCTTTCCCACTTTTGAAATAACCAATTGCAAACAATGCTATATGATGATGAATGCATGCATGAATTTTCTTTTCAAAGCGAAATACATAATAGTTTTCGAAAGTTTTAAATTTTTCTGATTTTTCAACTTTTGAAAAACCTGGGATGTTACAAAACAGCGCAAATTAAGCACCATATATGTGGTCCGTATGTGCAAGCATGCTATTAGCGAAGTTCCGGTGGCTGCAATCCCAACGTTGTACAATCCCTGCATTATACTAGTACTGTTTTGTGCCAATCTGTATCTGACCATCATTTTCTAACTCTGCACGGGCACAATTATGCTGCTCCATTAGTGCCTCTCGTCACGCGTAAATCAATCAACGTTCCTCTCACGAAGTCTACAAAGAGAAAAAGATACAGAAGACAAGAAGAACAAATTAAGTGCGCAAGAAAAGATGGAAACTGCAAACCTAATCATGCACAGTTTCTCCTTTCCGATTCTTTTCCTCCGGAAAATTCTCACCTGTTGTCTACAAGATCAAGAACGATGGATCGATGCCCATCGAAAGAATCATCTACCTGCCTACAATAGCAAATCGATCGGCCCCAAAAAAATCGGTGTACACAGAAATTTTCTGTTTCTTCGCAAGTTGGATTAATTGTACGGTGGCTTGAGAATTGGGTTCGGATGCATGGTGGCGTGGCTAGGGCGATGATCCCTTCTTGCGGAGGATGACCTCGGTGTCGAGGCCGAAGGCGTCGACCTTGGAGACCCTGACCACCTCCGACCGTCGGAAGAGTCCGAGCAGGCCTTGGACGTCGAGCAGGTCGTTCGCGGAGTACTTGTCCCCGCGTCGGTGCACCGCGACGTGCAGCACGGCGACGCCGCCGGGTCGCAGCGTGCGCTCGATCTCGGCGGCGAAGCGGTCCGGGTAGAGCGCGTGGTCGAAGACGTTGGAGAACTCGAAGTCGAAGGAGGCGTCCGCGAAGGGCTGCGCGTGGAAGTCGCCGGCGAGGACGAGCGGCGCGCCGGGGCGAGGTCGATGCCGACGGCGTCGCGCACGCCGACGAGGCGGAGCGCGGCGACCTCCTGGCCGAGGCGCGCGCCGACGCAGAGCGCGCGGGAGGCGTCGGAGAGGAGGCCCTCATGGCGGAGCGCCCGGAAGGCGCGCGCGAAGGCGTCCACCTTGCGGTGCCAGTCGCGGGTGGCCCAGACGCGGCGGAGGCGCGGGTCGAGGGTCTTGTTGAGCTGGTGGCGGAGGTAGTCGTCGTAGGAGCGGAAGGCGGCGCCGCGGCGCATGCGGATGTGGGGGTTGGGCGGGAAGGGACGGACACGGCGCCGTCGGGGAGGAGCGGGACGGCCAGGGCGGGGGGCGAGTTGGAGGAGTATACGTAGAGGAGGATGAGGGAGAGGAAGGGGATGGAGAGGAGGAGCAGGGGCCGGAGGGGGAGGAGCGCTCGGGGCTTCGCATCGGCGGGCATGGCGGCGAGGGCGAGGGGAGGAAGGGCGTCGCGCGGCGCGTGTTAATGTGGCATGGTGGTGGACGCGGTGGTTTTGTTGCGGGATGAATTACGTGCGAGTTGGGGTCTCGGCCGTGTTGGCGTCCTTTTTTTTTTTTTTTTGAACAGGAAAAGGGCACAAGGCCCTGGAAGCTTCATTACTAGCGGTGGGATACAATTACAGGCAGGCCCCTACACCCAGGGGAAAACACAGATAAGGCCATGCCTTTTATACAAAAGACCTCAAGGTAAAGGAAAACAACGTGATCCAGTCCTTGGTCTTCTCCACCGACGAAAACCAACCTCCCGACGCCGGCGCCGTCGCTGCTGCCGGGGACGAAGCCACTTGGAGCAGAGGCGGTGATGAACCCGTCGTCGTGGTCGAGGGAAAACCTCCTATTCGGCACGCAGCCAGGAGGAAGCACAACGGCCTTTGTCAGGCCATGGAGAGCCGCCGCACGGCTATCAGAGGCGGGGGCAAGGCAGCCGTCGTCGCCGCCGCATCGCGTCCCCCGCGAGAGTACTCCCGAAGACGAAGCTCCACAGAAACCTTCTCCCCGGCCAGCTCCCAGAACCGCTCCACCGAGATCCTCTCCCCCCTCGCCACCACGGCCGGCCAGGGGGAAGATCAGGGCATCGCAGACCAAGAACTGCCAGGGCTCACGCTTATTGACGGAACTTGACGCGGTGGCAGTCGCCATCGGCTTCCACCAAGGAAGCACGGCAACCACTCCTAGCGTCAGCTGCGGCGCGCTGCGCGCAAGCACACCGCTAGCAGAGCTCCTCCAGGCCTTTATGACGGAGATCTCTGGATAACTCGCCGCCGCCTGCTTCCCTCCTTGCCACCGGAGAACAGCAACCACCACGAGCATCACCAGCACAGGCGAGATCCAGCCGGCGAGATCTCATCTTCTACTCCCAACAACGGGCACGCAGGCTCACTCCGGCATACAGCCGACACCCCTACACCTACTAAATACAGAACCTCCCCTCAGCCATCCTCCACCGGCGACGCCGGCAAAGGAGGCTTCGGTTCGGCCAGAAGAACCACAGGGAGCTCTCAGCTACAGAGAAAGGAGAGGAAAAGGGAGAGGATAAGAATGAGCAGCATTGTTGGCGTCCTTTGCGTGGGCTGTAAACTGAAACCGCTGACAAAATGCATAACTTCAGAGTAGGAGCAACACGTTTTTTTAAAGGCCCACTAGCTCCATATATAATTATAAGGCGCTCTTTAATTTCGCTAATCAACGAAGTATAATTTAACCATGATTTATAGTTATAATATGTCCATAAAATTATTATAACGATATTGAAATGATAGAATTTTGCAAGACGAATTCAATGGTACCATTTATACATTCCTAAACTATATATTTTATTATATACTGATAGTCAAAGTTGAGTATCAAAAACCAGCATAAAAATAGGCGCGCCTTATATTTTAGGACATATGTAATAGTAATTAAATCTGTTTATTAGCCTACGAAAACATATTATATTTTAGAATTGAGGTAGTATACTAGTGCTAACAAGGTAGTTAGGGAGCTTACGACCAATTACAAGAAACATTTTTCTCATAAGAAAACTAGCAATACAATGAAATCCACCATTGTTTAAATATGATATTCCAGAACTCGTGTAGGCTTATTTGGTTAAAGGGAAGTTGGACGAATAACAGAGGTAGAAGAATTTTCCGGTGATCATACTATTCATCCATTTTGTTCGAAAGATGGAGCAAAGGAAAAATACATGAATTTTTCATTTGATCTCAGTTTCATACAAAAAATGCAGAAATTTACAATCAATTTCGTGTATTTTTTAATCCCAACGCACGAACAACAAGACCAAATTCTTTAGTGGCATAATAACATCCTAATTATACTTTCCCATATGGGTTGACTTTGATTCAACCATGTTTATTAGAATTCCCATGTTTTTTCTATTATTGTGGACCAGCCAAGTTTATACAATTCATATGCTATTCAAACCACTATTTTACACATGCATTCATATCATATTTCTTGTTTTTATATTCAGGTGTTTTAAACCAGAATGACATTTATATCTTTTTAGAATCCTGCAAACCACAACGACTTGTCTATGCAAAGCACAAATGTCTCTTCTGTGAGGTCTATCATCTTGTTGAAATCCTTTGATCCCATATGTTTTAATGGACAAAGTTTCTGTATATTCAAATCTTACAAGAAAATCCAACAATCCGAAGAGATCCTTGGCGTGTTAGTGTCACTTTAACATTTGACCCCTTCATAAAAAGAACTCGTTTGCTTGATGTATTTCGAATTTGTACAATACCAGAACATTGTACTCATTGGTGGGCTCTATACCACCCTGCTATCTAACACACCATGTGTGGTTCACATTTTTCTTACTATACAACGGTGCACACTTACTGATGAACCGGTCCGTATTTAAGTTGTATTGTTTCATTTTAAGCATACTAGTCATTAAAAAATAATAAGTGATTAAGTTATAGTTTGAATCTAGATAGTTTTTTTTACCTATTTATGTTTTTATATATACGTGGTGATACAATGAAATTGACTTTCTTATGTAAGGGACAAAATGGTAAGTGCTTCATTGAAGATGATAAAACAAGACCTACCAGGACTAGCCCTTGGTGGTATTTTTTTTCATAGAAGAAACCGCTCTCGTGAGAATTCCCGAAAATCCAGCCCCGACGGGACTCGATCCCAGGTCGCTAGGATCGCACACTGCGCTCCTAACCGCTGGGCCACCGCCCAGTTCTCTCATTGAAGATGATGAAACTGTGCAAATATCAACACACAAGCTAACTTTGGATCTACCGGTTGTATAATGAAAGAATCAGAGGGAGCACTTCCATATAAACATGATTTTGGAAGTTGACATGGGAAGTAATGACTAGGAAAAGTATATACATGGAATCTATCTTTGAGACGATTTACCTATATGAATATCATAATTAAACACCAAGAGACACTATCAGTTTAAATTTTCTGTTGTTGAATCTATATATCCTCAGAAGTACGAACGGCCATTTTTTAAATTTAGGCATCCATGTGGAAACACATTACAGAGTACTCTTCGTTTGTTTAGATTACGTCTTAATTTTGTGTATTAATTCTAATCATCAGTTTGACCATTAATACATGAGAAATATGCTAGTAAAATTCTACCACCGAAAACATTTTGTGAATACGACAATTTTTGTAACACACAATCATGATGATGAAATTGAACCTTAAATTAAGCGTGCGTCATGTATATAGGGACCAAGGAGTAGATTCTTATCATCATATAGGAGTATTGTGCCGTGCTGTGGCAGTTGTCTTCACTAGCAAAAAAAAAAAAAAAAAAAAAGGAGTATTGTGGAACGTGGCTAGATAACCAAATAGTGCGGATACAATCATTTTCAGCAGGTAATATTGTTTAGAAAATAAGAAACAAAAAACGTAACACTGCGAGACATGGTAGGTGTAATAAGCATTCCATCACTCCGCCACCTATCATAAGTTCATACCTATCATCTGCATATGTTCTTCTAACGAAAAAAAAAACAGGCTCAAACGGTGAGCTGACTTTAATCTGAGCCAAGGGCGTGATGAGCAGCAAAATGCTGCCCTAGTCCTTCATCACGCAAGGGGTTTGAGGTTTGGGTACTCCTTTCGCATCCTCTCCTCCGAGAGAACGTCATCCGCATCTTGAGGCGTCCACAGGACTCGAACACCCTGACAAAGTAGGATCAGTTAGCAAAGCAACAAACTAAGCTAAAAATATCGAATGAACAAAACAAAAAGTCAATTATCCAACTAGTGGATCAGGAAGGAGACGTTCTGCTGCATACCCGAAGGTCATCTTCAGGCGTAGAATTGAGCTTTGCCGCTACTGCATCTAGATCGGCAGCGCTTCTGATCGTTTCTGGCAGGTTCATTTTTCCGTTAGCAGCGACAAGAATGGTTACCTGGAAAAGTTTGGTAGTCGATTGTCAGTAAAACTCCTCAAATCGATCAAAATACCGTAAAACATCCATGTTTCATCAAGGAAGAAAGATATGCCAGAACAATAAGGGCTGCATTCTGAGAAGTCAGAAGTAAACACGGGATGTCAAAATAAGACTTTTGTGTGTACCATACCACTACGTATTCGTTTTTACTGCCATCTGTTTTCATGGAATAGGTTTTCTTTCGCTTCACCCCGTTCGAGTTCGAAAGCGTTTCTTCATCAAACTTGCTCCTCTCCTGGACAGAAATTCTGTCAAAATGCTCTTTCCAAGAATCCTCTTTCACGACAACCTAAAGTAGATAAAATCAGTGGAAATTGCAAGATTCAGTGAGTTACTCTGCTTGGGGAGTGCATGCATGACATAAAAAATATGTTCACAACAAGAAGCAGCAGCGTATGTACAAAAGTATCTAACACCCGAAGGTGTATAAATCAACAAACGTTATCTTACGGATAAGCATGAAGAGATCCGGAAAGACTGGTGACGGCGCAAAGTATGCATGGTCTCTGCAAAATGGCAATCATCAGAATTGGCCACAACAAAGTATTAGTTATTCAAATCTTCTGATATCTATAAGAGGAGGTAAATAAGCGTAGTTTCAAAGGCAGCCTCGAAAAAAGTATTGATGGGCAACTTATAACAATAACTTTTGATGTACATTAATATCCACTCCATCTTATCTAAATTACATCCCTTTTTAACTTTGGTCAAGGCAAACTTTGTAAAGTTCGACCAAGTACATAGAAAAAAACTACATCGACGATATTAAATGCATACAACATGAAAAAAAATTCTATGGTGGTTCTAATAAAAATTGATTTGATATTGTAGATGTTGATATTTAATTATTTACCTATGTACTTGATCAAACTTTACAGAGTATGACTTTTACCAAAGCTAAAACACAACGTAATTTGGAAAAGATGGAGTATGTGAGTGCTTGAATAACCTTGTGCATTAATCCGTATATGGATATTTTAGACCCCTATATTTCTGGTTCTGACTAAAAATAGTTTCAGTAATACTAACATTGACATATGTCTATATGCATATCAAAATACATATGTATGTCTAAAAAATATCCCCACCCTATCTGCTACGACTGGTTAAAATGAATACATGTTTACGTATAATTGGAAACTTTTCTCCACCCTATCTGCTACGAGTTAAGTAAACATCTAGATTCCTTGTGTTTTTAATGATCCATCTAAAAGTCAGTTTCAAAGTTGCCACTGCACTTCTTACCCTGGAGCACCTGACTGGTTACATTTATCCAAGCTAACTTTTTCCTAATTATTTTGCATATATGCTATAATTGAGTAGAACATTCTAATTTTGAGGAGGAGGGCATGAACTTCAGATTTGAAGTACCGTTTCAAAAGTAAACAAAACAAAGGAGACACGCAACCCGAAACGCGAGCATGCCACTGAACAATTCGAACTAGAGATCAATATCATGGCCTGAATCATATAACCAAACTGAAGAGTGAAGACAATCTGTCAATGATGCACTAAATTCTTAAGCGTGAACACACACAAACTAAATGATTAGTTGATTACAGGTGCAATAATCTTAGAATGTGCACAGTTCTTACCGGTCAATATGAACTTGTACCAGCTTCGGTTCGAAGCCTGCACCCTCTCAGCAATCGCATTCAGATCCTTTTGGACAGGTTTTACCATCTCCGTACCACGAAGCGCGACCTGAATTTGCGGAAAATTCCAAGTGATAAAGGAAACCTAGTGTCCTAAAACTGAACTAGATTTGGATTGCCAGAACGGGAGAGGACCACGGTGGTGGTCTCGCGCGATATCCAGCCGATGGCGGCGCACGCTACAACGAAGGCTGCCAGGCCGCCCCAGAACCACATGTCGCTGGGGGGCGCCGGACGAGCCGCCGCTGTGCCGACCGACTCGTGAGTCGTCTCAGAGGAGGACCAATCTATGGAATCGGTAGTGGAGTCATCCGAGGTCGAGGAGCTGGAGCTGGAGCTGGAGTCGTCGGAACCGCCGCAGGAGCCACCGGACAGGGCGAGCGCGGCCTGCGGGGTCGCCGCTACCGCCGCCGCGGCGACGAGGAGCGGAGAGAGCCCAAACGAGCTCTTACGGGACTTCGGGTATGGGATCGCGTCGTCGTCGTCTTCGTCGCCACGGGCAGCGACGGGAGCCAGGGGAGGGGTCGCCGCAGCATGGGACCGGAGGAGGATATGCGGCGAGGAGGCGAAGCGGAGGAAGGGGTTTGACGGAGGTCCGCCGCATCGGAGGGCAGGCGGTGGGTGGTGCAGGCGAGCAGTGATCGCCGCCATTGGGAGCGGAGGAGGAGCCGAGGGCGACGAGGCGAGGGTTTAGGCACAGGAGGGTTTTGGAATTGGAGAAATCGAAAGCCGAGTAATTAAGTCAGAAATTGCAGAGAGGAAAAAACGCAGGCTACGTGCAATTCAAGCGAAGATATAAAAGGAAGTGTAGTGTTTAACTTTAATTTGGGACAAGGGAGGTCATGCTAAAAAATTCTTATGAAATTAGTATGGGCGTGACTAGATCTCAGGCGACTGATTTAGTTAAATGAGATTTAGTTAGTCGCACGACGTCACTCAATGGGCCAGTTCCATTTCACTTGCAACTCATGTACAATTTTTAGGCTAGCACAAATCACGATGTAAATCCAACAGTTTAGATAATTTTGTCACAATTACAACCCATGTGTAACTAGAAAATCTCAGTTGCAACTCACAAGCAACTAGGGAGATCTCAGTTTGCAACCCACATGCAACTCATAAATTGCACGAATCGCGACACAAATCTAACGGCTAAGGAGGCGACTGAGATTTAGTTAATTCTCAGTCGCCTGAGAACTAGCAAAACCGAATTAGTATTCCACAAAAGGTGATAATCAATAATCATAGGAATTGCTGTAAAAAATCATAGAGATTTTTCTAAGCGAAAACACCCAACGTTATTTCAGATTCATGTCAATGATGAGAGCAACCAACATTGCAAACAATAAAAACAACCAACAAACTCTAGTTAACTCATGGAAAGTCCACAACTGAAACCCGCGAGACGAGACATATCGACGGGTCTGGGAAGAAAGTTATCAGCACTTTGACCGGCTGACTCGGCGCTCTCTGTATTGCGATACCAAGACAACCAAACCACACACCAAACAAAATGAAAGTTCGTTCTCAATTTCTCGTCCTCCACCAGTTGCCGGTGCTACCAAAACTTTCAGGATGCCTCTACCAACCAACATAATATTATTGGCATGAGAAAATCCTTGGATAGATAGGATCATCTAGCTCAAGCTTAAGTCACAAAGAGGAGATGATTAGTACTCCCTCCGTTTGAAAAATGATGTCTTACATATATCCAAATTCGGATATATGTGTACACTAAAACATATCTACATACTATTAGTCACATTGGGTCATGCGAATAAGCAGGCTAGTTTCTGTAGGCTAACATGTGATGATTCTTGAATACTACTCGTTTTTACATGCTCTTATATATTTCCGCAACCTATGGCGTAGGTAAAACTGTAAAATCCCCATCTATTTCCACAGAAACTACAGCAAAAACCATATTCAGTTCAAGAGTTCCCACTTCAGCATAAGTATACAACTGTAAATTCCCTGCTTCAGGTAAACTATCTATTCCCGCAGAAACTACAACAAAAACCACATTCAGTTCAGGAGTTGCCACTTAAATTTATACACCGGGGATAATTAATTGTATGTTGTCCAAGCTAGCTGTTCTCATTTCATTTTATATAACTTAACATCAGAACCCAAAGTTTGAACATAGAGGCAAAGCATGTTAGCATTTGAACAAGACACCACTATGTCATCTTTATCTTCGAGTAGCACTGAAGTTGCACAATGCAGAACTTCAAAGCTAACAACAAAGTGAAGCTACTACACAACTGAGAGGATTCAAACTGCAGAGGAATCATATACACTGACAAAAGTATCTAGAAACCACATTACCAGTCAACATGAGTTTATACGAACCTGAAGTTATCAACAAAGGACAGCCAGAAACTGTTACGACCTCCCTTCCTTTGGCTTGAATGAAACGGAAAGGTAAATTGCTGCTGCACTGAAGTATTGAACAAAACCGGGAGCACCTGGAGCTTTACCACGGTGGTCCTCTGCCGGCCGCCGTAGTACATCGCGGCGGCGAACAGCAAGACGAGACCGAGGGCCACCAGCCAGAACACCGCGCCCGGCGCGTCGCCGGCGTCCGTGGCCACGCTGGGAGGCGCCGGTGTGCGGGACGACACGTAGGTCGTATGGTGGTAGTACGAGTGCCGGTCAGAATCGTAAGACGACGAGCGGGTAGATTTGGAAGAAGAGGAGGAGGAGGAGGAGGAGGAGGAGGTGGAGGATGAGGATGAGGATGAGGAAGAGCGCCCGCCCATGGCGCCGCCGGATGCGGCGAGCGCGGCCTGCGGGAGGAGCACCGCCGCGAGCAGCAGAGCGAGGAGGAGCGGGGTCTTACCCGGCCACGCCGCGCGGCCGGGGAAGCGGAGATTCGCCATCGGAAGCGGAGGGCGAGGGTTTAGCGAGCGAGGGGTTTGATTTCGGGGGAACTGTCCGCGGTTGCCCTCGCCGCTGTTGTTGGCCCTGAAGATATAGTGCGACGGCGAGAGGTATCTTGCCCGAACTCGGGTGGCTGAATTTCTTCGAAGCTGCCTCGAGCTCTGATATCTGAATTTCTTGGAAACGGAACATGATACTACTCTCTAGCTTAGCCTGTAAGTTTCCGGTTTTTTTTTTTGTGTCACAGATGGCCTTAGGGGCGAAAAT
Organism: Poa pratensis; assembly: GCA_947311845.1. Lineage (NCBI taxonomy): Eukaryota > Viridiplantae > Streptophyta > Magnoliopsida > Poales > Poaceae > Poa > Poa pratensis. Next base: position 14,131,552 of record CAMZMU010000068.1, read on the forward strand.
CCACTGTTACACGCAACAGGAAATCAACCATGAAGTTAAGCAAGATCAAACCAACGGGACACGAGATTTTAACGTGGAAAAACCCCTCTAACAATGAAGAGGAAGAAACCACGGGCGCCAGCCAGCAATACTTCACTATTTCCGGTGAGGTTACAACGCCGGAGATTTACAAGATGTGACTTATCCCAACCGGCGGCTTACACAATGTATTTATAGGAGCCCTGACCTAACCTAGGTGGGTAACGTGATCTCCAAGTCGAGTACAACTCGAACCGTACACAACTCGTACCGTACATATTTGCGTCACAAGCTAGCCTTTATCAGTATATACGAATTTGGATCACCACAAAATAACAGCCACTCCACGGAACTATTTTCAAATACGGCGTCTCGGTTAGGCGCCAATGAGAATGGCGTCGGGGTTGTGTAGTTCGACAGGTCGGTGCCGAAGCGGTTGGGACAGGTCGGCGCCAAGCTCCCTGGTGCCAAGCTCCCTGAGTGTCCAGATGCCAGTCGTAGTCGTTGTACCGTGTAAGCGGGATCGGGCTGTTGAAGGTGGCATGGACGGCCTCCTGCTAGCGCTCGAACCGTAGGAGCCACACCGCCCAGTTGTTGTCGTTGTTCTCGGGGTGGTACGCTTGTCCCACAACATCCAGCTCCGGCGGCGGGCGATGTTGCAGCGGATCTGTTCCGCCGTTTCGGGAAGCGGCGGTACGGGGAGGCCGCCGACAGATACAGTCCATCCCTTGGGCAGCCGGCTGTCCGGTCTCCGGAGGGACGAGGAGGGGGTACCGGCCGAGTTCCGACGCCTCGTCGAGGATGATGGTGCACCCGCCACGGTATGCCGAGCCGGAGAATTTGAAGTTGTTCGCCATTAACGAGGAGGGCGAGTGTGTGGATGTGTACGGCGAGAAGGGCTTTTAACAGCCGGAGGATGGTGCGCCAACGTTAATGCGACGCATCGGGAAGCCGCAACTTTTTTTGTGTCCGGACCGCATTGATCCTCTGGAGTGGTTTGGCAGGTGCGGTGGACATGCTCGCCGCTCGCGTGTGTGTTTAAGAATTCTTCGTGCACTCATGCTCCCGTGTTTAAATCTTAGCTCTAAAAGCCCAACACAAATTTTACCATGATTTAATTTATGTGGATATTTCTTAACACTATACGGCGAGCACTAAATTAGAGAGTGTATCTAGTTATGTGTAGGTCGGTTTCCAAGAGTTTCTTCACCGGCGCCCTAAAACACCCAAAAGCCATTGGGTTACCGAACACGAAAATCGGCCACAACGACACCCCCATTTGTCCGGACCGACTTAGTTTTTGTCGGTCACCCATGAGCTGGCCTCCAAACTTGGGGATAGCCTGTGGGGTTCGAACCATCTGACAGGTGGGGCCTATACACACGCTCGATTAATTGTACCATGCAAGAGGCCGTTCCGACGTTAAGGAGGCACTATGACGGGCGGTTTCCCAGGCGGCGGGACGCGACACGACGCGACGGCGCCGCAACTTTTCACACGCGTCGCATTTACGCTGCCGTCTATCCACGCGACGACGTTGCGCCTTCTCCACGCGTAGTACTAATACCGGCGCACCGCTTCTCAGCCAACTCCTGGTGTATAAAAAAGACCTCTCCGTGTTGCGGCCTTCCAGTTGCTGGCCTACTCTTATCCATTCTCCTTCCTTCGGCGGCTACGCTCCAATCTCCCCACCGCCGATATGTTGCACAACTTCGAGGCCGAAGGCACACCATTTCCACCACTACGGGCTGCTCGTCCTGCCAGACTTCTGCGGGTGGGTGGTTAGCGTGGGCGGACACGCCGTGCCGCGCATTCTTCCCCCCACCCCTGAGGCGAGTACTCGCCGTCCTCACGCGGCGAAACGAGATGGCGAAGACGCAGGGGCTCCTCCACGAGAACGCCATCGACACCTTCCAAGCATGGAACGACCGCTTTTGGGATGATCGCAACGTCCTGCTGGCAAGGTACGATGGCGCATTCAGGCCGCCGAGGAGACTGGCTACACGGTGAACATCACCACTGAGGCTGCTCGTGAGAGCATCTCCACCGGCGCGCCCAACTCCGCTCCCAATAGACGTTTTGGGTGTGCCGGCACGAAATCCCCCCCCCCCCAGTGACGCGCCCAATAGGGAAAAAGTTGCCGGCACGTCCCAATACAACGTCCGTCAACCCCGCTCCGCGCCCAGGTTCTAGGGACGCAAGCGGGCATGCCGGCAACCGCGGCAACGCGCGCCTCGTCCAATCCTGACGGGTGGGCCCGACGCGTCAGCCGCACAACGGCCAGTCAGCGGAATTAACTGCGACCGCTGAGCGGTTTTCTGACGCGTCGCACGGGTCATCTCGCCCGTGTCGCCGGAGTTACGACGCCTCGGGACCGGCGCCGGAGTAATGGAACCGCGTTCCCACGCTTCAGGTTCCCGCGCTTCGCCTCCCCGTCGTTCCTATAAAGCGAGCGCGCCGCGGTCCAGCGGCGCAGTCGTTCTCTTCTCTCCTCTCCCCTTTCTCCACAGTCAATCGGCGGCGGCGACGAGCAATGGCGCACAACGACCAGGCGGGAGGCAGCGGGGGCGGCGCGGCCAAGACCTGCCTCTGGAAGGATGAGGCGGCCTTCTTCTTCCGCAATCACATCCCCGTGCCGGTGGGGATGCGCCTACCAAGCGGCGGCGGCTGGACCGTCTCGGCGATGGGGTAGTCCTCCCATTGTCGGAGGGCGACCGTCTCCGCGAGCTCATCCGGCTGCACCGCCGGCAACTGACGCCGGAGCAGCTCGCGGACCCGGTGAAAATATCGTATGACACCTAGAGGGGGGTGAATAGGTGCTATTTCAATTTTAGTACTTTTTCAATTTAGGCTTGACACAAAAGGTAAATTCTCTAGATATGCAACTACGGTGAATTTACCTATATGACAAGCTAGCAACTAAGCAAGGTACACTAAGTAAAGACGGTAAATAAGGATAGAAGTAACCGAAGTGAAAGCACGCAGAGACACGAATGTAATCCCGAGTTCCTCCTTTTTCGGGGAGTACGTCTCGTTGAAGAGGTGTGAGCTACCACGAAGGTCAAAACTCAACCGCCACAAAGGCGTCACCTTCTTCTCCGATGAACCGCACCACAAAGGTGTGGCGCCCCGACCTGACTGCTATACAGTGATACTGTGTCTCCGGTTATCCGATACCAGCAGGCACACTATCAAAGCATAATAGAGAGATCAAGACTTGTGGAACAACTGGCACATCACAGACTCTACGACACAAAACATTATAGTTCAACTCTTATAATAGAGAAAGATAGCAAATAACAACCAGAGGTCACAGACCCAACATTACAACAAGCGGAAGCAAATTACGTTGTTCTAACAACAATATCCAAATTATGGCCTAAGAGGCCTACAAATAAACATCCAGCGCCAGCTGTTCCGGGATGTCCCAAGCTGCCACCTGGGAACCCCAGACTACTCGTCGACGTCCACCAAGAACCCACCTTCGAGGTCGGTGAAGTCCTCTCCTGAAAATAAGCAAATGGAGTTGAGTTCGACGAACTCGCAAGATTAAGAGCTAATATATGCTCGATGATTGGCTTTCAAGGTTTTATGGCTGTTTTGCATAAAGCTGATTTTATTTAGAAGACAAGACTCCATGGCATCGACTAATCAGATTATTTTGAAAAGGGGTAAGAAGTAACTCTTTTCTTTGATCACCTTTCTCAAAGATCAACCCTCACCAACCATTGTACCTGTTCATCAAAGGCACCTCCCCGAATCACCCTCGAGGAAGCTCACCTTGCAATCTTGAATGGTACCTCTAGTACCCAGTTTTTAATCATTCCGTTAAAGTTATTCTATGATCCTACCTTCACTTCCCAAGTTCGTCCATAACCGCGGACACGACTTTTCGAAAAGATTTAACCCTGCAGGGGTGCACTGTGTTTACCTTCGGTACCGCCCGGCTCATTGCCTACGCTTAGCTCTCTTCCGGGGAAAGCCGGCTGAGTGGGAACGGTTACAACCTTTACCTTGTTAAGGACTAACCCAGGATCATCAGTGGTGGTAGGACTGCCAGGATCACGACACCCCGCCCCACGGCCACCCATTTTCCTAACACCACCATCCTCATCTCAGTTCATCCCACCATCATCACGCACGCGCAAATGGAAGCCCGAACTAGAGGACCCTGGCTAGCCCCGCTCAAGTTAGTTGGTCGACGGGGGTTCCATATAGCCCACCGAAAGGAAGCGCGCTCATTCTTGGTTCAAGAGGTAAAGAACTCGCACCTAGGCGGCGAGAGTGAGACAAAACACCACCATACCAAAGTGGCCTCTCATCCCCACCTTTAACCATTTTATTACCTGTCACCACAATTTCTCCACCATCATCGGAACACTTCAACAACCTGTTTCCAACATGAAGTATCCATCGGACGGCTAAGCATTTAACTAAGCATGGCTAAGCATCAACATTGCATAGTTAAGTATTTCAGGCCAACAGTACCAACCTATGGATAATAGGAGGGAAAACAGGTAATGGCATGGGAATCATAATGCAACTATAGGATACTCTAATCCAAGCAAATTGACATTTGGAACCGCATGCAATATTATAGTGGAGAAAATATTTGCGGAAAATAGGATAAGACATGCTCAGAGGGGGGATTACGCTTGCCTTGCTCAACGTGCTAGTAGTACGGATCGTCGCGATACGGTGGTGGCACTTCCACTCCTTGATCTACCGATGCACAAACATTACCGGAGAGGAACAATCAAAACCACGGATAACATTGGTGCAATGCGCAAACACATGATGACATGACATTTTAAATCCCCGGGAGGGGGATGATGCAACTATTCAAATTAAACGGAGTTCGGGTGCTTAGAGGGGCGCATCCCGGATATCCGTGAATTTAGGTCATGGATCATCTTACTTGTTGATTACGGTGGTCGAAACCCTAGGATATAACTTGTAGATGCTATGGCATGATCAGGAGATGAAAAGCATGGTTCGGGTGATTAAACATGCATGAAGAAGATGCTTCAGGATTAATCACAATTTTCGGAGCATTTGGTATTACCCACTATTTTTAGAATGCACCGATTAAAAGTTATTACTTTTATCATTTACTAAAATAAATAAGTTATTTTAATATTTTCTCTCCTCTTTTAATCATGTGCTGGTTAATACTTAAAACCAACACAAACAACTATTTGAAACCAAAATAGAAGAAGGAATAAATTTTGTAAACAGGACAAACTTGGTACTGTATTTACTCGGAATTTCCGATTTCTTTTTAAATCGGAATATCCGATCGGATGGTGCTCTGCAAAAACGGCTAAGGAGCGAAGAAAAAAAGGTACTGACAGAAATCGGATGGTCCGATGCTTGTAAAACTCGGAAAATCCGAGTGCTGCTGAGAGATGAGAAATTAGCTAAGGACCTAATCGATTCTCGTACTGGCAGAAAATCGGAATATCCGGTTCAAATCGAACTCGGAATATCCGAGCGCGAGCACGGCGAGCTCCATTGTGTCGGCGACAGGGGCTTCGGCGGGACGCGTGAACCATTGTGAGAGGGGAGGGAAAAAGGGGTGGAATAGCGCGGAGAGCTCACCAGGAGCAAGATGGTGAGGTCGTGGTGGCCGGAGGAGGACGGGGGTGGCCGAAATCGGGCGGCAGAGCCACGGCGGTGGTCGGCGAGTTCACGGTCGGCGCGGCGAAATGGCGGGGCTTCCGGACGATTCCTTCGGTGTGGAGGAGCACCACGGCACGGCGGAGCTGGGGGTGGTCTTCGATGCGCTCGGGGGTTCCTCAATCACCGGCGTCGAGCTCGACAACCATGGCGGCCATGGTGAGCCCGTGGGGAAGGAGGAGAGAGGGAGCAGGGAGCAAGTGGGCAGAGGAGTGGGGTGAGCAGGGCGACGTGGGAAGGTCTCCTCGCAGGGTGAAGCAGAGAGGAGGGGGCGACACGCCGTGCGTGGCTTTGGCGGGAGGAGAGAGATGATTGAAGATTTTACAAACACCCCCCTGCCAATTTTCAATTCGTCACCAAGTGGTCCTTTTTAGCACTGTACTCAAAATGACAGCAGGTGTATTCGATTTATTTGGGCCACTTAAACACCTCCAAAAATTAGGCAAATTTTTTGGGAGCCTCTTTATATTATTATGAAGCTTCCCTAAATTTTCCAGCTTATTTGAAAATCCATTGGTAGGAAAATAAAATAGGAATTGCCCAAAGGCAATTTTTGAGTTGCCCTCTTTTTATTTTATTTCCAAATCAAAATAGTTTGCCCAAATTTAACTTGGGAACTTTTGGAACTTCCTTGACAATTATACGATGTCAAAGTAATTTTATTTTGCAAGATTGAGTGCCTTCGTTGTTTTAAAATTGGTTGAAGCAAATTTGACAATTTGGTTTCTGAAATGTTGCCAACATCCACAATTCCCTAGCAACAACAACAAATCCCTAGCAACAATTCCCTAGCACAACCTTGATGCATGGATGCCATGATGCAATGCAACACAAAAGCGAAAATTTTATCCGGGTTTTTAGGTTTTCGAAATTCGGGCTGTTACAACTCTACCCTCCTTACAGGAATCTCGTCCCGAGATTCTTAGCGTAGGGAAGAGGGAAAGGTTACGACGGTCTTCAACGGTCTTCTCGGTGTAGATCGATTCAGCGCATCCTGAAGATCTTCATCGGCCTCACTTTGAGCTCACTATCAATGTACACCATAGGAAAAGAAGGGAACCTCACCGGGAGGATGGATCTTTGTAAAAATACAACGACCGAGTACCTCCTAGTAGAACTTAGGATGAGACTTCAAGCATCCCTTGATTTGACAGTTAAGGGACAGAAGCATTTGACGGGAGCTTGATAAGGAGTTTCCAGCTGGTGGACAACCGTTCTCAAGGATTCAGAATTTGAACTTTGCACAAGGCCTTTGATTTCTGAAGACGAAGGTTAAACAAGATTCCAACAGAATGAAGAGGCAACTTCTACCAAACAGCTTGAGTAGAACTTTCCTCACGGAGGAGCATTTCAGATCACTGGAGAAGGATCGAAAGCTAGATCGAGAGAACTTCAGAAACTCCGCAAACGTTAGTATTGGGAACACTTCTTGATTTTCCAGACATCGGGACAAACTTCTTGAGGATCACCAACTATCGCTTCTAATTAAGGTTCAGATCTGGTCAGGTGTGTAGATAGTTCAGACTCCACATAAAGGAATAGGGAATCTTCGCAAAGCATACCAACGGATTACAATTGCTAGGACCCCAAGAGTTGGACTACAATGTCAAACTCCAAAGGAGGGACTAGATTGGGGAACCCGCGGATTAGCAACTTGTCAGGAGACAGCTGCCCTACTTGAATATCTTGTAGCGAGACACGATTTAGTCCTTGATGGGAAACACCATAGGAGACAAAGAAGTTCTCAGACTTCCTCTCTTTCTGGGACAATTCAAGTGTGGCTTGGATGCATAGATGAAATTCTCAGGGAATGGAGGTAACAACATACCATTCCGATAATATTCTACACATGCATGATCGAGTTGAGATGATTTCGGGGAACCAGACAATTCACTCAGATCCACGGCGACATCTTTCAGCAATTGCACGTGAACCAGGGAAAGTCACTTCTAACTTCCAGAACCTTGCCTTGTGACGACACAAGGTTAGTTCTAACAAGCTTTCCAATCAACAGGGAGGAAAAAGAATGTAGTGGATGGGCTCAACAACAAACTTATCTAGATACTCCCAGACGGTCGACCTCACAAGGTATGTGTTCTGAAGTTATCACATGAACGGGCATAAGGATTGGTCAGACTAACACATTCAGGTAGGTAGGTATGAGTTTGATTTGACGATAGCCCAATTCAAATCCAAAGATTTGGAGGATAGCATATCCACAAAGGAGATACCACCTCACTTCAACACGGACAGACTAGACATCCCTTTGAGAAAGGAACTATATCGGGATAGAGCTCTTGTCTTTCAACTCTCCAAATGGTTTAAGCTCAACCGAATAATTCTGGACATCCAGCACGATTTTATTGGAGAAGGGAGTTGTTCAGAGAACCAGCTTACTCATAAGCTCAACAGCACGGTCATGTGACAACCTGACGATACTTCTGGAAAGACCCCCAGAATATCAGGATCCACATATAGGATATCACGACATACCGGTGGATCTTGAGTTCAAGAGAGGATTAGGCCTTTCAAGGCACGACGAGTGTTCTTGGAAGCTTCGGCACGAACCTAGCTCTTTGACCGAGAGAGTGCATCAAGCACTGTCAAACTCAACTTGTTGATCGGCTAACCAATCAGGATAGGAAGGACAACAAATGTCCTTGGATTTCAGCGCAGTAAGAACTGCTAAGTATATCAGATAGCCACATCATTGCTCACGACTTATCCTTCCGGAGTAACGAGTCACTTGGAGAACAGAGAGCAATAAAGTGTAGAGCATCACTTCATCAAGAGGTTCATGATACTTAGCTCGATACCCTGATATAAAAGAGTGTGACACTCTAAGGTGGAGCAGAACCAAGAGCTAGACAAGCCCCTTATTCCGCAGATTACAATACTCTGACCTGATCCGAGAAATGGACAAGGTACTGGAGTTTGTTTCTCCTAACAAGACGAAGTGGAAAGTCTTGACAAAACACAAGAGTAACTTGCATCGGAACATACCAACGCACGATAAAACTTTACTGTCGACTGACAGACAAAGGTTGGAAAGCAGATCAGAGTACGAAACATGCTCAGGAGAATCCTAAGATGTTGGAGATGCACCGGTTATTACTCAGCTGTGATAACCATGCCCAAAAAGGAAAGATGCAGCAGAGTCAAGAACATCGATGGGAGACTCGCTAGGAGACTCCTGGCTGTAACCCCGATGGTTCTAGGACAGAACCAAAAACAGGGCTAAGGGAGAGATGAAGTTACACATCCAGCTGAGGTGTGGGAAAGTAAGGTTCAACCATTTACCACACAAACCACATAAAGGACTTGGGTTAAAGGTCAGCTTCATGTGTCGAGAATCATAAATAGCATAACGATCACATGGGTAACAACCCACACAATTCATCATACTAGACTCACAGCACAATCCAGGACCTTCGTTCAAGACCTTGGGTTGAATCCCAACAGAGGAGCAAATGATTAGACTCGGTAGAACATCTGAGTTGATTTGGGATTTGTGACGCAGCGGGAGTAACCTGACACATAACACTAATGGTAAAACCAACCCCGTTTCTAATCATTTTGAAATAACAGATGAGAAGTAAAACCTTTAAGTCAAATCGAGGTAAGATTGCTCCGAGATTAGAGGGTAACCAGATAAGGAGTAAAAAGAATCCTAAGATGGTTTTCACAACTCATTTTTAGGTTAAAAATATTTTCACAAACACTAGACTCAACATCGACCAGTAGAAGGGTTTCCTACAGGCAGTACTGCTCTGATACCAACTTGTGGCGCCCCGACCTGACTGCTATACAGTGATACTGTGTCTCCGGTTATCCGATACCAGCAGGCACACTATCAAAGCATAATAGAGATATCAAGACTTGTGAACAACTGGCACATAACAGACTCTACGACACAAAACATTATAGTTCAACTCTTATAATAGAGAAAGATAGCAATCTTGAATGGTACCTCTAGTACCCAGTTTTTAATCATTCCGTTAAAGTTATTCTATGATGCTACCTTCACTTCCCAAGTTCGTCCATAACCGCGGACACGACTTTTCGAAAAGATTTAACCCTGCAGGGGTGCACTGTGTTTACCTTCGGTACCGCCTGGCTCATTGCCTACGCTTAGCTCTCTTCCGGGGAAAGCCGGCTGAGTGGGAACGGTTACAACCTTTACCTTGTTAAGGACTAACCCAGGATCATCAGTGGCGGTAGGACTGCCAGGATCACGACACCCCGCTCCACGGCCACTCATTTTCCTAACACCACCATCCTCATCTCAGTTCATCCCACCATCATCACGCACGCGCAAATGGAAGCCCGAACTAGAGGACCCTGGCTAGCCCTGCTAAAGTTAGTTGGTCGACGGGGGTTCCATATAGCCCACCGAAAGGAAGCGCGCTCATTCTTGGTTCAAGAGGTAAAGAACTCGCACCCAGGCGGCGAGAGTGAGACAAAACACCACCATACCAAAGTGGCCTCTCATCCCCACCTTTAAGCATTTTATTACCTGTCACCACAATTTCTCCACCATCATCGGAACACTTCAACAACCTGTTTCCAACATGAAGTATCCATCGGACGGCTAAGCATTTAACTAATCATGGCTAAGCATCAACATTGCATAGTTAAGTATTTCAGGCCAACAGTACCAACCTATGGATAATAGGAGGGAAAACAGGTAATGGCATGGGAATCATAATGCAACTATAGGATACTCTAATCCAAGCAAATTGACATTTGGAACCGCATGCAATATTATAGTGGAGAAAATATTTGCGGAAAATAGGATAAGACATGCTCAGAGGGGGGATTACGCTTGCCTTGCTCAACGTGCTGGTAGTACGGATCGTCGCGATACGGTGGTGGCACTTCCACTCCTTGATCTACCGATGCATAAACAATACCGGAGAGGAACAATCAAAACCACGGATAACATTGGTGCAATGCGCAAACACATGATGACATGACATTTTAAAATCCCCGGAGGGGGATGATGCAACTATTCAAATTAAACGGAATTCGGGTGCTTAGAGGGGCGCATCCCGGATATCCGTAAATTTAGGGCATGGATCATCTTACTTGTTGATTACGGTGGTCGAAACCCTAGGATATAACTTGTAGATGCTATGGCATGATCAGGAGATGAAAAGCATGGTTCGGGTGATTAAACATGCATGAAGAAGATGCTTCAGGATTAATCACAATTTTCGGAGCATTTTGGTATTACCCACATTTTAGAATGCACCGATTAAAAGTTATTACTTTTATCATTTACTAAAATAAATAAGTTATTTTAATATTTTCTCTCCTCTTTTAATCATGTGCTGGTTAATACTTAAAACCAACACAAACAACTATTTGAAACCAAAATAGAAGAAGGAATAAATTTTGTAAACAGGACAAACTTTGGTACTGTATTTACTCGGAATTTCCGATTTCTTTTTAAATCGGAATATCCGATCGGATGGTGCTCTGCAAAAACGGCTAAGGAGCGAAGAAAAAAAGGTACTGACAGAAATCGGATGGTCCGATGCTTGCAAAACTCGGAAAATCCGAGTGCTGCGGAGAGATGAGAAATTAGCTAAGGACCTAATCGATTCTCGTACTGGCAGAAAATCGGAATATCCGGTTCAAATCGAACTCGGAATATCCGAGCGCGAGCACGGCGAGCTCCATTGTGTTGGCGACAGGGGCTTCGGCGGGACGCGTGAACCATTGCGAGAGGGGAGGGAAAATGGGGTGGAATAGCGCGGAAAGCTCACCAGGAGCAAGATGGTGAGGTCGTGGTGGCCGGAGGAGGACGGGGGTGGCCGAAATCGGGCGGCGGAGCCACGGCGGTGGTCGGCGAGTTCACGGTCGGCGCGGCGAAACGGCGGGGCTTCCGGACGATTCCTTCGGTGTGGAGGAGCACCACGGCACGACGGAGCTGGGGTGGTCTTCGATGCGCTCGGGGGTTCCTCAATCACCGGCGTCGAGCTCGACAACCATGGAGGCCATGGTGAGCCCGTGGGGAAGGAGGAGAGAGGGGAGCAGGGAGCAAGTGGGCAGAGGAGTGGGGTGAGCAGGGCGACGTGGGAACGTCTCCTCGCAGGGGTGAAGTAGAGAGGAGAGGGGCCCGAAGCGAGGCGTGCTTGAGGCATGCCACGGCGACACGCCGTGCGCGGCTTTGGCGGGAGGAGAGAGATGACTGAAGATTTTACAAACACCCCCTGCCAATTTTCAATTCGTCACCAAGTGGTCCTTTTTAGCACTGTACTCAAAATGACAGCAGGTGTATTCGATTTATTTGGGCCACTTAAACACCTCCAAAAATTAGGCAAATTTTTTGGGAGCCTCTTTATATTATTATGAAGCTTCCCTAAATTTTCTAGCTTATTTGAAAATCCTTTGGTAGGAAAATAAAATAGGAATTGCCCACAGGCAATTTTGAGTTGCCCTCTTTTTATTTTATTTCCAAATCAAAATAGTTTGCCCAAATTTAACTTGGGAACTTTTGGAACTTCCTTGACAATTATACGATGTCAAAGTAATTTTATTTTGCAAGATTGAGTGCCTTCGTTGTTTTAGAATTGGTTGAAGCAAATTTGACAATTTGGTTTCTGAAATGTTGCCAACATCCACAATTCCCTAGCAACAACAACAAATCCCTAGCAACAATTCCCTAGCACAACCTTGATGCATGGATGCCATGATGCAATGCAACACAAAAGCGAAAATTTTATCCGGGTTTTTAGGTTTTCGAAATTCGGGCTGTTACAAAAGGTTTGGTTCACCTTTCACTATCGGAATCCTTAGAGGCGGAATCCGGAGCCCTTACAACAACGATCCGGCGCACAACCCACAAGAGGATTGGGGGCTCCCGAACAGCTACAAATCTGTCACAAAGATAACAAGTGAGTACAACAAGAAGCTAGGTTTTCCCATTGGAAATCCTAATAAAGGGGCCCTCAAGTAAATGAGGGGGAAATGAAGAACGGCTTGGTGAAGATGTAGATCCGGGCCTTCTCCTTCAATCCTCTAAAGATCAACGAGTTTGGGTGGAGGGATTGGGAGATCTAGTGATTCTTGAGCTTGCAATAATGGAGTCTTCAAGTTTTGGGCGAGCTACCAAGCAGGAGGTAGGTGGAGGGCATTAAATAGCCCTCCCCAAAATCTGGCCGTTGGGGCCTTTTTCTCGAGCCAGCGGTAGTACCGCTGCACCGGCGGTACTACCGCTGGCGCCTTCTGCGCCACGATCAAAACAGTGCGCTGACTGCGCCTTGAAACTTCATGAGCGGTACTACCGCCCGTAGCACCGGTAGTACCGCACATGGTCTTCTGAATCTCTGACCGGCGATACCACGAGCGGTACTGCCGCCGTGCTGGTCAACCTCCAGCGCTGACCATCCTGAGCCAGCGGTACTACTGCCTGTAGTACCGCTGGTAGTGCCGCACATGGGTGCCAAAACCCCCTTTGGGCGGTACCGCGAGCGGTATTGCCGCCTGTCTTTTGGCAAAGAGGACCCAGCAGTACTACCGCCCGAAGCCAAAAACAACTCCTTCTATTCCTTTTCTCGATGCGAGATCAACGGAGATGTTTGCATAAACCTGATCACACTTAGACAAAGAGTTAGGGCACATATTGTATTGTCAACATCACCAAAATATGAGTAAGAGCAAATTATGCTCTTTCAATCTCCCCCTTTTTGGTGGATGATGACAATACAATGATTTTCCACAAACAATTTGTAAAATTTAGACGGAGCTCCCCCTATATGTGTGCATATTCAAGGATAGCTTTTGAATGCTCAAATGCATAACAAATAGGATCAACACTCCCCCTAGATTTTACAAACCGTGCAAGATAAAATATAGAGCATACCACAACATATGAGGTAATAAAATTTTAAAGTTCAACATGTCTTACACCATGCATAACAAACGAGGTTCACAACATAAAACGACAAACCAAGTTCACAAGCTCATAAAAAAAACCAAGAAGCGCAAATCTTGTAACTTCCCATGCAAACCCTTCGAAGGCCTAGTAGATGTTTCTCCCCCTTTGGCATCAAGACACCAAAAAAGAGAGAAACCGATGCTAATGTCCCGGGTTCACTCGTTGCTTGAGGGGCGAGGGCGACGACGAGAGGACACTTCTTCTTCAACATCTTCATAGTCCGACCAAATGAAGATTTCTCCTTGGGAGTTCTTCGCTTGCCACTCTTCATAAGTTGGAATGTTCTTCTCCGAGCCGGAAGCTACTTGTTCACCTAGTTCACGGCGACGTTGAATGTTGAGTTGACGAGCAAGCTTCTCTTTCTCTTCACGTTCCCAATAGCGCTTCTCAAGAGCCTTGGTCACACCAAAAACTTTCTTCATTTGACGAGCCATCCAAGTGAAACCACTCTCCTTGGCAGCCCGAGAGGGGCCTTCATCACCTACAACTCCCTTGTCCTTGCCTCTAGCAGTTTTGGTACCCTTGGCCTTCTCGCTATGATCTTTGACACGGAGTTGCTTGGGCTTGTGGATGATCCAAGTGTTGGGGTCACTAAGTCCCACAGCGGGATGCTTGTTGGCCCACTTCCAAAGGATAATCTTCATAATGAGGGGGCCGAAGCAAGCATTCTTCTTGTATATGGTGACGTTCCATATCTCATTCCAAAGGTAGTCCATAACATCCAGTTTCTTCCCTTTGGATCTCCATTGATGAGTCATGACCATCCAGGTAACTAGGTAGTTGTGAATTTGATCCAAATTTCCAACCTTGGGGTTGATGGTTTCCCGGTAAATGCGATGCATGATCTCATACGGAGGGTAAAGACCCTCCGAGTTGCCAACGGTGTACCTCTTCCAAGAGTAGAGGGGAGCAAGGTCATCCTTGGGCAAGGGCCTTGGATTAACATGAACCCGGAAGTACTTGTCGTCGAGGGCATCGGTCCAATGAGGACCAAAATCTTCATACCCAAGCATAGAGCCAATATCACTCCAAAGTGTGGTGAGCTTCCTGTCTTTAGACATCCAAGTGATGTACCGTGGCTCCTCGGTGCCAAAATAGACTGTGGCAAGGAATTGGCAAACAAGAGCTTCATCATAATTCTGTTGGAGGGTGATGAAAGGAACAATCCCAAATTCATGGCACATATACAAGGCTTCTCCAAAGTATTCTGGCTTTCTCTCCATGTGAGGGATATCAATGTACCTCTGCTCTAGCACATTGTCATTGGGCTTTTGATAAAGTATCTCATTGTAGCACTCCTCTTGAAAGTGGGTATAGAAGAAAGGATTGTTGCCCCAAAACTGAGGTGTCAAATTCACTCGATCAACTGCATATGGATCTCTTTTCCTCAAGGAAGTGTAATCTTTGTTAGACAATTCACTAGCTGTCAAGTTCTTGCTCTTGTTGCCTGCAACTTTCTTCTTCGGAGCAGCCTTCTTGCTCTTGGTGACCGGGGGACCATACACCTCTTCCATCGTGGGATCATACTCCTCGTCCATCTTGTCAACCCTTGGTATCTTTCCCCGAGACTTAGAACCACTCGAACCACCTATGAATAGCATGGGGTAAGAAAGCATGGAGATGAGTAATACACAAATATTTCATGAATAGGAAACCAAGAATACGAGTGAACACAACTTGGAGGAAACAAATGCTAGGTGGGAGTACAACATCTAGGAAGGTTGGATTTGACACAAGATGGTGATACATTCAATGAGGAAGATGAAGAACATCCATAATCATATCCAACAAATCTAGATGGAGAACTACAAAACTAGCCAAAGATTCTTCACAAGATTCGTACACAGGGTTCTAGGCATCCTAGATTGCATCTCTACCGCACCAATTTGTCAAGAACACCAAGAGGGAAGCAATCTAGTCATCTCCATCCATCAACTAGATGAGAGAGAGGGAGAGCTTACCGGTGCTCATGGTAAAGGATCGAGGGAGGGAGAGATGCCCGAGAGGTCCCGGGGCCGGGGTGCAAGAACCACGGCCGGGGAACCTCGGTCCCGGTGGTGAGGATGGCCGGCGGAGGCGGATAACGGGAGGAGAGAGAGGGGGCTGGGGAAAGTGAAAGGTTTGACTTTCACCCATCCGCCCGACCTCTTATCCAGGAAAATCCGCACGAGCGGTGTCGTGGTGGTGTCACGGCAGATGCCATAGGATGGCTTAAGTTGTGGGCTCGCTTGGACGTTGGGGGATCCGGGGAGGGTTTGCGCGCTCACGAAGCACGCATGGAGAACAACCAAGAACTCGCAAGAACAAACAAGAACAAGCAGAACCAAGAAGCAAAGAACACCACGATGTACCCTGCTTCGGGGCCCTCTTGTGGAGGTAACACCCCTACTGCAGCACTAGCCTACTCTCTTTATATCTCAAGTGGTTACAAGTACAGAGTGCTCCTTGAGCTGTATGAAGAACAATGGTGGAGCTCTAGGATGAAGATGAAGGCACAGTGGGGAAATGAGCTCTCGGCGCCCCTCCTTTGCCTGTGTTCTCTCGCCTCTCCCCTCTCCTGGAGGATTTGGTAGCTTACTTATACACTAACCGAATTACCATTTTGCCCCTGGCTGGAAGTGATAATGGCATGGACAAGAGGAACAGGACAAGCCTCTGCCCCCTGTCAACCCAACGGCCGGACTGTCAGGCCCAGCAGGCCTATCTTGCCACTTTGGGCAATGGCAGGTGTAGCCCACCGGGTCTCGGTCATATCCTCTTTCCCGAATTGGCCGGGTCAGCTCCTAGGTTGCTGCGCTCCCAGGAATCCCGTGACCTGACCTGGCCGTCAAGTCCCTAGCAGGCCTATCTTGCCACTTTGGGCAATGGCAGCCGTAGCCCCCCGGGTCTCGGTCGTATCCTCTTTCCCGAATTGGCCAAGTCAGCGCCTAGGGCCTTGCGACCCGGAAAACCTGCGACTTGACCCGGCTGTCTTCTCAGCCTCTGGCAGGAGACACCCGTGAACCTTTCTGACATTACTTGGCCCTTGTGCAATATCCGGATTACCTTATCCGGGTCCTTCCTGACCAACCCGGCTAACTTAACCGGTTTCCTTCCTCTGATTCGGTTAAGCTTTACCGGATCCTCTCTGGCATCTTCCTCTGATTCGGTTAAGTACTAACCGACTCTCACGAGAGATCCGGCCCAAGTGACCCGGCTATATTGATCCGGCTAGCTCTTTGCAACACTTAACACCACATCTTTGCCCTACCCGGGGGCAGCCCCCCGACAGTAGTCCCCGAAGCTGGTGCGGTTCTACAGCCTCGGCTGAAGAGCCGTAGCAGGTTAAAAATAAACATCACTAACCGAATCTCATATCATATAATCTTGTCTCAGGATTTCCCGGGACACTTGGCAGTGAATCTCTGCGCAAAGCCCCATAATCCGGATCTCTGATCTGACATGCCACTGACAGCACCTCATCCGGATTCTCCGGGTACTTGAGTGCATTTGACCAAACGACCGCGTCTTCTCGTTTTCTCCGTTGACCGGACACAGGATCCGTGCAACTGCTTCCAATTCTATGGCCCAACATGTGCTTGGAACACACGGCCACAGAGGTGGCCACAGAGTTCCAGGATGCAGTTACCGTGCGACGCTCCGAAAACCGTGCAGTAGTGCGCCCGTTACCGCTGGGCGCTATAAATATGGGCGCAGGGGGTTTCCTCTTCTTCTCCGCTCGTTCCCCACTCCGAAAACTTCCATCTGCGCCACCGCCGCCGCCGCAATCTCGCCCTCGTAACCTTGCCGCGCCGGAGACGTCCTCAACGCACCGGAGGAAAACGACCGGGGCCGCGCACCGTGCCCAGCGCCGCCGTTCCTTCATCGAGCTTCTTCCCCGTCGCGTCATCACCGTGAGTTTTCTTTTTCTCCGGTCATGGCGAACTCGAGGAGTTCATATGCCACGGGAAACTCGCATTTGTTTCTTGTAGATTTATCCGCATATTAGTCCGTCGCCCAGCCTCAGTGCATCTAGTAGATCTCCTGTCTAGATTTTGCACTACACTGCCCTAGTTTTGTTTGCCACCGTATGAGCAGTTCAACCATATTTTTACTCTTGATTTCCTTTCTTTTTTACTGCTGCAGTAGATCTTGTGTAACCCTAGACCTTTGCGGAAGGTGTTTGTGATTGCCACCCGAATCACCTTCTCTGCTGAATCCGGCTAGTTTCATCCGGGATAATATTAGCCGAATCACTCTAGATCTGGTTCGATTATACCATTATCCGATTCATTTTGACTCGGCCCTATCCGACCTCTTGCAGGATTGATCCGGATATGGCGAAGCTTCCTCCCGGCAGATGGGAGGGTTCTGATGTGACCAAGGACGATCTGGAATGGCTATTAAGCACCCGGCGTATAACCTCTCAAGTTATATGCCGCAAACCGGGGAAGGAACTCGTCCCGGTTCCCGAACCTGGTGAACGTGTGGTGTTTCTAGCGCATTTTGAGCGCGGATTCGGATTGCCGGCGAGTGATTTCTTCCGGGCTTTCCTGGATTTCTTTGGCCTACAGCCTCATCACCTCCCGGCTAATGCCTTCGTTTCTCTATCGGCTTTTAGCTCCTTTTGCGAGGGCTATCTCGGTGTCTGGCCGACCGTCGATATTTGGGCAAAGTATTTCCACCTCCGCAAACATACTATTCCAGGCACTAAGCCGAAGCTGATGACTGCTTGCGGTCCGGTTAGCATCACGCCAAGGCAGGGATCCATCTTTCCCCGTATCACTGGCCTAGACACTGTCAAGAAGTGGCAAAGGTCTTTCCTTTATGTGAAGAGTGCAGAAGGCCATGACGCCCTTAATCTGCCCGAGTTCACGATCGAGCCACCCACAGCCGAATTGAACTTCGGATACAATCCGGCCGAGACTATTGTAGAACTTCAGACTGTACATGAAACTCTGGAGGACTTCGAAGAAGGGCCTGGCCTCGGATGATCTGCTCCGGACCTTCATCGGTCGCCGGGTCTGCCCTCTTCAAAGACGTGAACACAAGATATGCCACATGGGTGGTGTGCTAGATCCTACCCGGATCAGCAGGCATGACCTTAGCAAAGTCTCCATCAGGCGACGGGTAAACGCCATTGCCGCCACCGAGATGTCGGATAAATGGCGGTGGGGCGTAAAGCCGTTTTTCCGAGAGCGCCTTCCACCACAGGTTAGTTCGCCATTTTCCGAATCTAACCATATTTCGTCAAAATGGCATCGGCCTAATCCGGATTTGCCCCGACTTTTCTGTAGCTGTTTGATCGCCAACTTACCGAAGATGGAGACCTCTCCACCAAAGAATGGGGACCGGATCTCAGCCCGCCGCGCGAGGACGAAGAAGATCCGGATACGGATGATTATCTGCCTATCCCGCGCGCCAAGCCAGTCCGCAAGGGTAAGCAATCAACTATTCACAACATCTCCGACGAGGAAGATGATGATTGCAGGATCTTAGATCCCATCGACGCTATTCCGATTTCATGGTCACCACCTTGTGTTCCAGCCAAACAAGATGCTGAAGGGACATCTCGGAAACGCAGTGACGCGCCCGGATCTGATTCCCCTAAAGCCAAGAGAATAAAGAAGTCTGGCTCCAAGTTGAATCGCGTCAAGCCGATGCCTACCACCAAGGGGTAATACTGACTTAACTTCATTTGCTTTCTTCCTCTGTTAACCGAGTCATATCTATCCGAGTTAACTGTTTGCTTTGCTTTATGCAGTGATGTCCTCATCACCGCGCAGACTCATTCATCCATCTCTTCTCCCATTCCTCCGCTGGATACGGTCATGGAAACCCAGTCTCCTGATCGAACTGCCACCTCACCAATGCGTGTCACCACTGCCAATATTCCTCAGCCGACTCCCATTTCAAAGCCGGTTATTGACTTGGAGAGTGAGGAAACCTCGGCTCCAATCCGAGATTCAAGTTGGCCACGCCCTCTCAAGGAGCTGGAGAAGGAAAAGGCCAAGACATCGGCTACATCCTTGCCTAAGCCGGATCCTCGCCCTACTCCCGCAGCGCAAACCCTGCTGAATCAAGAGCAGCAGAAGAAGAAAAAGCAGAAGCAGCAACAGCAACAGCAAGTTTCCGAGAAGCAGCACAAGGAGCCACATCCGAAGCAGACTCCGGGTGCGTCACCGCAACCCAAGCCGACTCAAGGTGCCTCTGGCACACCTCCAACCACCTCGGATAAGCAGGTGGTTGCTAGCAAGAAGGTTTCTGCCGCCCCATCAGCGATTCGATTCGGCCAGTCCCTGTCGAATCCCCGCCCTCCGAGCAGCGATAAGCTCGAGTCCGCCAAGCAATTCATTGAAGCTTGGAATGATGCTGACCTCGCCAAAGATTTTTCTACTTCAGCGCCACATCCGGCTGGGCCTAGTCGGATGTTTCAATCATTACACTCTGTACAGACCTCGGTCACTGAAGCTAACCGGGTGTTTGAGGTAAATTTTTCCGAATCTTGCTTTTATTTCAACATGATCAAATAGTACTATACCCAGTCCCCGAGATTCGGGTCGAACGACTGATACTCCTCCGAGTAAGAAAGTCATTCGGCTTGAATCTCTAAAAAACTTATCATGAATGTTGCCGTAACCGAGGACACCGTGGGACTTCCAGTCCCCGAGTCTCTTTTCCAACTGATTCGGTTAATCTCGGGCCAGTCCCCGAGATTCTTTTGACGCCATTTGCCTGTTTTCTTTCAGGAAACCATGACCGCTCGCGGCAAGCTCTTTAAGCAGCTCGCCCATCAGCATCAGAAGCTCCAAACTTCCTTTGATGGGCTCTGTCTTGAAATGGACAAGAAAGAAGAAGAGCACAAGCGCGCTTTATCCGAGGAAAAATCAGAGGTGACTCGGCTCCAGCGAGAGCTTGACCGAGTTGAAAAAGTGAAGAACAAGGTTAAAGGAGAGCGGGATACGCTGAAGCGTGAAAAAGACACAATCCAGAAGGAGCGGGATACTTTCAAAGCCGGACTTGCGGAGCGGGCCAAACTGGACAAGCAAATTCAAACGAACATTGCCGAATCTGAAGCCGAAGTCAAAGCGGCTAAAGAAGAACTGAGTGCTCACAAAGCGGCCAGTGCGAAATGGCTTGCTGCACTTGCTAGCCTTAATGATGACATGGATCGTAAGTTCACCGAATCTCCTTTTTCTTTCTGCTCTTAACCAATACATATGCTTGTGTTCCTTCTCGCTGAACTCAGTATTAGCTTATTTGTTTGTAGGAGAGTTTACTAGCATCCGGCTTCAAGCTGCCAAGGCTGTGAGAAACGCCCGAGCTGAGAGAGCTAAATTAACCGAGGCTCCCCTACCAGAGACATGGGACATCGAAGATCATATTACAGCACTTAAGGCTCGGATTGCTCCTTTGAAGGATTCCCATATTGGTCTGCTCAATGCAAGTCTCAAGGCTCACCGAATCTTGTTTCCTGAAGCGCGGCAAGTTGTGCCTGTGGAGGAGCTGATCCGAGACCTGGATCAAGCAATGACCCGGTTACAGCAGTGGAGGTCTTCGTCCGCCCGCGCTGGTGCTGACGCAGCTTTGCTATTCATCATGTCCTGGTATGAGCTAATTGATCTTGCCAAAGTGCGCTCATTTCGCGAGGGTTCTCCGTGGGCTACAGACCCTACCCGGATTAAGATCCGTGAAGAAGCCGCCAACTTCATGGCCGAATTTGCACGCACCAAGCATCTTGATCTGGAGGCTCCGGTCTACTCGGATGGAGAAGAAACTGAAGAAGAGGAATCGGACGACGCCTCCGCTGAAGAATACGCCGATTCTGAGGGCGAGTCTGGTGATTCGGCTAACTCTGCCGAACACGCTCCTATCAAGATCCCAGCTTCTGACTCGGCTAAGAATACCGAAGCAACTCCGGCCCAGACTTCGGAGATACCAGCAACTGATTCGGCAGAGATTACTAAACAAGCTCCAGCTGATCCGGATACCTCCGAATCCGCCCAGCCTTCAAGCTCTCCACGCAAGGTTACCCCTGAAGTTCCTCCATCTGAGCCCATCCTTGCAACCGAGCCCCTGCAACCGAATCTACTCCAACCGAAGCTCCTGTAACCGAGGCTCGCGCGCCCGAGGTTCCTTCAACCAAAGCTCCTGCCACCGAACCTGCTACAACCGAGTCTGCTGCTTCCTGAAGTAACTTAGTGAAAAAACGTTAAATCCCCGGTATGCCGGGAGCAGATGTAATAGACTATTTTAAGTTCTTTCGAGACTACTTTAAATTTGCTTAACATGATCCGGACGAGGTTTATGTTGGATCATTTTAAACCGAGTCCCCGAGTCTGTTTTCTTGTTTACTATTTTTGCCGAATCTCTGCTCTTGTCTACCTTTTAGGTGTTTGACAGTCGAGTCACAAGATAGGAATCATAGCATACAATACTTGAAACATGCGAGTTGTGGTTTAGAATCATTCAACATAAACGAAAAATAAATAACAGGGTTAGTAAACGACATGTGCCGAATCGGTTTTGGACCGAGTCCCCGAGTCCATTTTCATGTTTCCCACATTCCTCATCTCTGCTCTTGACTACCATTTTGGTGTTTGTCAGTCGAGTCACGAGATCAACAACACAACATACATTACTTGAATTTTGGGACGAGGTTCAAAGCAATTCGGCACACGAACGGTATGGACAAAACAGTAATAAAAACACATGCATGAGTACGAACAGTCCCCGAGTCCAGACTCGGATTGCTGCAACTTCATTTATGATAAACTGAAATACATACATTGCGCCCCTTAGGAGTAAAAGGGTCGAAGCAGAGCTACATTCCAAGGTCTCTTAGTTTCTTGTCCGGGTCTGTCCAGGCCATCCTTCCTTGGTTCCTGTGCATCTACAAGGTAGTACGAGTCATTGTGCATAGCCCTGCTCACAATGAAAGGTCCCTCCCATGGAGGTGACAACTTGTGTCGGCCTTTGCTGCGCTGCACCAGCCTTAGCACAAGATCACCCTCATGAAACACTCGAGGGCTGATCTTTCGACTATGATATCGTCGTAGATTCTGCTGGTATATTGCTGTCCGAGATAGAGCCAATTCTCTTGCTTCCTCTAGCAGATCCACTGCATCTTCCCGAGCCTCTTTTGCCTCGGTTTCAGTATACATTGCCACCCTTGGTGCATCATGTTCTATGTCTGTGGGTAGCACAGCTTCTGCCCCATAAACCAGAAAAAATGGCGTATAGCCAGTTGACCGATTCGGCGTGGTCCTTAGACCCCACAGTACTGATGGTATCTCGTCTATCCAGCATCCCGGAGTTTTCAGCAATGGTTCAATGAGACGAGCCTTGATGCCGGCCAACACCAGGGCATTTGATCTTTCCACTTGCCCATTAGACTCCGGATGTGCCACCGAGGCTATATCTAGCCGGATTCCCTTATTCATGCAGAACCGAGCAAACTCTCCGACAGCAAAGTTTGTGCCGTTATCCGAGATGATGCTATGAGGGTATCCGTATCTCAAAATAATTTCTTTCAGAAAGTTACAGCCGAACGACCATCCACTTTCCGGATTGGTTTCACCTCTATCCACTTGGTGAATTTCCACCATCACCAGCATATGTGTCATGTTGCCCCTAGCCGGCTTGAAATCTCCCACCATATCCAAACACCACACAGCAAATGGCCAAGTGATAGGAATTGTCTTCAGTGCCGATGCGGGTAAGTGTGTCTGCTTGGCAAACCTTTGGCATCCTTCACATTTTCGGACTATGTCCTCTGCATCCGCGTGAGCAGTGGGCCAGTAAAATCCATGCCGGAATACTTAGCCACCAGGGCTCTTGTACTGCAATGATGTCCACATTCACCCTGATGTATCTCAAGGAGCATCTCCTTGCCCTCGGCTGGCTCCACACAACGCTGTAGCACCTCGGTTGCACTCCTCTTGTATAACTCCTTGTTGATGATGGTGTAAGCCTTGGACCTCCTCTGCACTCGCCTAGCTTCGGTTTCATCATTTGGCAAACTCCCCTCCGACATGAACTTCATGATTTCTTCAGCCCATTCCGGTACTGGATGCAAAGGGAATAAGTGCTCATCTACTTCCACTGGTTCGGCCGCCATTATTTCTTCTATCAGCTTCTGCCCATTCCCTAAGATTCGGTTATCACCACCTTCTTCTCTGCTCCTCTTTCCTAAGATCCGGTTAGCAGTCCCCGGGTCTCGCCATGCAGTCCCCGGGTCTTCCCCAATGTACTCGACATCAACATTCATAGGGACAGCCTCAGATTCTTGCTTTGGGATAAAAATTGACTCGGAATCAGGCGAAGGTTTGATTGAAGGGACCCTTAGGTGATTCAAGGATATCCCGGGTGGAATTGCATCCCTAGACGACCCGAGTTTTGACAGGACATCAGCAGCTTCGTTCTCCAACCGAGGTATGTGCTTGTACTCGCAGCCTTCAAAAAATCCTGAAATTTTCTGGACATGAAACCGATATAGTGCCATATTGGCATCAAGAGCATCCCAATTTCCAGAAGATTGCTGCACAACTAAATCCGAATCACCAAAACATTCTATTCGGCGGATGCCGATGTCCCTGGCCACATTAAGCCCATGGATCAGTGCCTCGTACTCGGCCACATTGTTTGATGCTGAGAAATGAATCTGCAACACATATCGCAATTGATCTTGCTTCGGTGACGTGAGTACCACCCCAGCACCTAATCCGATTTTGGTTTTGGAGCCATCAAAGTGCAACTTCCAGTAATTGTAATCCGGCTTGGGTGGCTCATACTGCATTTCGGCCCAGTCACAAAGGAAATCTGGTAAAGCCTGAGACTTGATAGCATCCCTTCTCTCATAATGCGGGGTGTAAGGAGATACTTCTATTGCCCACTTGGCAACCCGGCCAGTCGCATCTTTGCACCCAATGATTTCCGCGATTGGAGCTTCACATACCACGGTAATCGGGTGTTCTTGGAAATAATGTTTCAACTTTTTGGCCGCCAGGTATACCCCGTATGTCATCTTCTGGTAGTGGGGATAATTTTGCTTTGAGGTTGAGATCACCTCACTTAAATAGTACACCGGTCTCTGCACGGATTTACCCTCCTCTTCTCGTTCTACCACTATGACCACACTCACGACCCGGTTAGTGGCCGCAATGTAAAGTAGCATTGGCTCATTCGGCAAAGGTGACGCCAGAATTGGTGCAGTGGACAACATCTTTTTTAATTCGTTGAAAGCCGAATCTGCCTGCGGGGTCCACGTGAACCCGGTGCTCTTTTTCATCAATTGATACAAGGGCAAGGCTTTTTCTCCTAGCCGACTCACAAACCGACTTAACGAGGCTAAACACCCTGTGAATTTTTGTACATCTTTTAGACATCTAGGCAATTTCATTCTTTCTATGGCTCGGATTTTAGCCGGATTCACCTCAATACCTCGGCTTGATACAAGGAAACCGAGCAACTTTCCAGCCGGGACACCAAAGGTGCATTTATCCGGATTCAATTTCAACCGATATTTTCTCAAGTTCACAAATGTTTCCTCGAGATCCTCGAGGAGAGTGTGTTTTTCTTTAGTTTTGATGACGATATCATCGACATACACCTGCACATTCTTGCCCATTTGGGAGTGTAAGCATTTCTGCATACATCTCTGATAAGTTGCACCGGCATTTCTCAAACCGAAACACATGACACGATAGCAATACGCCCCGTACGGGGTAATAAAAGCAGTCTTTATTTGATCTTTAGGGTTCAGTGGTATCTGGTGAAAACCAGAGTACGCATCAATAAAAGACAACAACTCACACCCCGCAGTAGAATCGATCACTTGATCAATCCGAGGTAAAGGAAATGGATCCTTCGGGCACGCCTTGTTTAGGTTGGTGAAATCGATGCACATGCGCCACACCTTGACCACCGCTGGTTCGTCCTTCTTCTTCTCTACCAGAACCGGATTGGATATCCAGTCTGGATGCAACACCTCCATAATGAATCCGGCTGCAAGCAACTTAGCCAGCTCATCCAGCACCACTTTTCTTCGATCATCTGAGAGACGCCGAGTCGGTTGCCTCACCGGTTTTACATCCGGCCTGACAAATAAAGAGTGCTCTGCCAACTCCCTCGGAACACCAGGCAGGTCCTTAGCCGACCATGCAAAGATATCCCGATTCTCACGGAGGAAGTGACAGAGCGCGCTTTCCTATTTCTCATCCAGCCCGGCACCAATGATGGCCATGCGCTCCGGGTTCTCCGGGTCAATGGGATCTTCTTTGTCTCCTTGGGCATCTCAAATGTTGCACCTCCATCCGGATTGGTCATAGCCAGCACACCGAGCTGAGCTGACTTCGCCATTGCCACCACCTCATGCATCTTGCTCTTCTCAGCTTGGATCACCAATGATTCGGCTAAGGTGGAACCGATTGTGGCACACTGTATGGCTTTTGTAATCTCCCGCAACAGTGATAATACCATTCGGGCCTGGCATCTTTATCTTGAGGTAGGCCACATGGGTGGATATCATGAACTTGGCTAACGCAGGCCGGCCAAGTAGAGCATGGTATGGGCTCTCCAAATCTACCACCTCGAACTCGAGACTTTCAAGCCGGTGATTGTCCTTGGTACCAAACAGCACATCTACCCAGATCTTACCCATTGGGGAACAAGACACCCCGGGTACTATACCATGGAAGGTACAACTGCTCTGCTGCAACTGATTCGGCGAAATACCCAACTTGACCATTGTGTCCCGATACATGATGTTTATGGCACTGCCATTGTCAATCAAGACTCGGCTAAACCTCACGTTAAGCTTGGGTCCTACCAAAGTCGGATCCACCACTAGTGCATAGTTTCCTGGACTTGGCATAATTCTGGGGTTATCAGCCCTGCTCCACGTGATCTCCTGCTCGGACCAATTCAGGTATTTTGGGACTGCTGGTATGACTGCATTCACCTCCTTCGCCCTTCGCAGCTGACTTTTCTTGTCAGTTGGCTCGGTCACAAAAACCACATAACTTTGATGAGCCTCCTTGTACTCATTACCGGGGTATCCACCTTGCCGACTTGGACCAGCACCATTGTCATTGCCTCCCATGTTTACCAGGTTAACCGGCTTTGTGGCTGCCGGTCTCGGAGCTCCTGCGTTCACCGGGATTGTATTGGCTCCGGTTAAAGGCATATTCGGCCTGAAATTCGGTCTAGGAGCACCTCTCTGAGGTGGTCCTCTCTGACCCTCCGCCTGAATGCGATGATGCCAGCTACAATTCCGAGTTGAATGATTGGCCGGCTTGCGTGGGTCTGTTGTGTGATAACAGCAAGGCCCGTCCAATCTTGCCTCAAAGGTTAGAGGAGGACTCGATCCATCCCACACCTTCTTTGGCCAGGCACCTTGATTCGGCCTCCAAGCTGGACCCTCAGTCTTTTGTCTCTGACCATCTCCTGCTCCAGGATGATCCATATTCACTGCAGCCACCTGATCTGAACCGTATCTATAATCCGGATCTCTTCTTTTGTAACCGAATTCATGTCGGTCATTGGGCCTCAATGGTCCTACTCGGTTATTAACCGGTTGCCTCCTGCTTGTTCCCACTGCATCCAATGCGGGCTGTGTCGGATCACCTAGAGCGTACGTATCTGCTATCCGGATCGTTTCCGCCAGTGTCTTGGGCATATCCCTCTGGAGCTTCTGCCAGAGCGGGGTGCCATGTCGGCAACCCTGCGCAAACCAAGAAATCGCCTGCTCCTCCACGACACCTTCGCAAGAGTTGCGAATGTTGCTCCACCGAGTTAAGAATTCTCGGTCTGTTTCCCGTTCTTCCTGCTTGCACGCAGCCAGGAGCTGAGGTCGGTTAGGCCTCTTGTAGGTGCTGGAGAAATTACTGTAAAATGCCTCCTCCAAGTCCATCCAAGAGTTGATACTACCCGGCGGTAAGTTGTTCAGCCAAATCCGGGCTGGCCCTTCCAACATGTGCGGGAGATACCGGACCGCCCATCGGCGATTGCCCCCCGCAATGTGCACTGACGATACATAGTCTATTAGCCAATCTTGTGGCTTTGTGTTGCCATTATATGGCTTTGTGCTTCGGCCAAGCTGAAATAACGGCACACTCGGTTCGTTCATGATCCGAGGTCCAAAACATGGAGGACCCGGTGGGCCTTGCTCTTCTAGCTTCTCGGACTGGTAAATTCTATCCAACTTGAGACGCTGATCATTCGGATCTAATGCCCGAGGTCCCAGTCTTGATGCAAGTGCATTATCATACGTCTGGTATCCGGCTCGCGCCATAGCCGAATTTCCGTCATCATAGCGGTAACCCGCCTGGCCACCACCTTGCTGTTGCGCTCGCACAATCACTTGCTGCCCAGGAGGACGAGGTGGTTGACCTCGGCCAGCCGAATTGCCCCTTCCAGCTCCCGGGTAACCTCGTCCACCACTGTTTCTACTTTGGCCACCTCTTCCTTGAGCGGCTAGCTGCTTGCCGGCATACTCAGCATCATAGGTCTGCAGCTGCTTGCTCTTACCCGAGTTCACGCTCTGGGCCCGGTCAACTCCGACGTGCGGGGATGACGCCTGCCCCTTGGATCTCTGGCTAACAGCCTTAACCGACACTACTACCCGAGAAACACCTGCATCCGGATTGGCTTTCCGGTAAGCCTCATTCTGCCGGTTACACACATCTACTAGCTCATTGACTCTCTCTGCCTGCTTCCGCCAGGCGTCCCCGGTTAGTGTGCTCAACTCGGCTCGCGCTGCCGCTGCAGCCCTAAGATTCTTAGCCGGGGAGCTATACACCGGCTTGCCTGTGCCAGATCTATGACTAGTAGCCTTACTGGAGCTCGATCCTGCAGCTCTAGCTAACTCGTCATTGAGGTCCTTACCCCGGTTACGCAACTCGGCTTTTTTGCGCGAGCGATGCACTACAGGAGTAAAACCCTCGGTGATACCATTGGCAGCATTGTACTCTCTCATATCTCTATCAAAGGCTTGCCTAGACTCCACCACTAACCGGGCTTCTTTTTGCAACCTCAGGCGCTCTGCCTCTAGCTGAGCTACAGTGAGCTCTACATCCCCCAGGTGCCACTGGCCGAGATAACTTCTCCAGGACATCTCTAAGGGAGCCTCCCTACTTGACATGCCAAGCGGGCCAACCGGATCTGGTCTCTCCTTTGGGAACTTAGCTGTCCGAGTCGGCCTGCCAACCGGATCAACTGGCGTGGCCAGCTCCTCGGGCATGCTTTTGCTGGCATCTCCTTTGCCAGCTGCTGCACTTGGCCCGGTCATCATCACCTCCACGCTACTCCCGGGGGG